>ML660772.1:19394134-19891682 GCA_007570785.1 Antilocapra americana | reverse complement strand
GTGCGTGCGCGCGCATCCTTGCGCATGTGCTCACAAGCTGAGTTGCTTCAGTCATGGCCAATTCTTAGATTCTCCAGGCAAGAATACTGCGGTGGGTTGCAATGCGCTCCTCCAGGGGATTTTCCTGACCCAGGGATCAAACCCAGTGATTAGAGGGTTGGAACTTTCAGTCTCACTCACTCAAAGAGGAAAACTGTGTAAGATTTCTTATATTCACAAACGTAATTCTTCATAAATATGAACAAGCTTGGATCACAATACAAAAACAGAGCAGTTGACCTCAGCTCCACCTCCAACTGTGCCCCATTTTTGCCATACCATCACAGAAAATCTCCTTGAAAATTTCTCTACTTTCTCTCTCTAATTTCTTTTCCCCATTCTATCTTCTTTTAATTCCAAAAAAAATTTAACTGTGATAAACACACATAAGATAAAAATTACCATCTTAGCCACTTTAAGTGTACAGTTTAATAGTGTTACAGTTTACAGTTCACAGTATTGTGATGCCAGTCTCCAGACCTTTTTCATCCTCCCAAGCTTAAACAGCCATGAAACAACTCCTCATTCTCCCTGCCCCCAGACCACGGCGAACCACCATTCTACTATCTGTCTATTTGAGTCTAACTTTTCTTGATATCTCATACAAATGGAATCATGCAGTATCTATTTTTTTCTTGTGTGACTGGCTTATTTAACTTATCATTTCTGCAAGGTTCATCCATGTTGTAGCATATGGCAGAATTTCCTTTCTTTTTAAGACTCGATGATATTCCACTGTGTTTGAGTTTATCCCTTCAGTCATAGTGGACACTTGTGTTTTAACAAGCCTTGTAGGTGATTCTGAGACAGGCTTAATTTTAAGGACCATTACTCTAAACGTTCCAACTGGATTTTTTTCTTTTTTTTATACACCCTTCCTTGAAATACTCCCCTGAGTAGGACTCTGGTAATGGAAGTGTGAGGAGCCAAAACAAAGTTATCTATTTGGTGAATCATTTGTAGGTGTTTGCATTTGGGGAACTATACACGTATTTTGAATAATTAAGCTAAAAAGGAGGAAGACAGACCTTGAGCTCAGATTTTACTCCAAAGTCATTGTTACCATTTTATTCATGTTATTGAATGCTTTGGACTGCCTCCCTGTAAAAGAGACTCTAGTATAAAATTTTCTCCACAGAAGATTGTATTTCTCCAAGTTCCTTTCTTTCTAACAGGCCACCTGCACAAAATAAACTTAGAAATTGTTTTGCAGCAATACTGATGTCAACAATAATAGCCTCTTTTATACTAAAAGGAAGTGTGTGGAGACTTGTTTAACACTGTAATATATCTGCTGCAAAGATCTGCTTTTGAAGACATAAACTTATGATGTCTGGTGCTGCCAGAAAGATAAATGTGCATGTATGGAAAGAATAAACTTAATAATATTAGGCAAAAATGAGATGAAAATGTCTTCCAAAGAATCCTTAACATTTGCAAAAGTGTGAGTTATCCTTTGTGGTAACTCCTGCCAAACTGTGTTAAGTTGTCATTTTCTGAAAAGTTTAGAAAATGTGTGCTCAAGGAAATAACTTAATTGAAAGAGAAAGCATTGCAATCACAGTATGAAAAGACAGAAGACAAATGAGAATGTTTTCCATATCTAGAGGTTATGTGTAAAGAGCAGTGGTAGAAGAGAGAGACAGTAAAACTCCTCCAACAACATGATGGTAAATCCCAGGAAAATTTTTCTAGTCCCTCAAGTTGAAACAAGTCAAAATACTCCAGTAAATTGGCCCTAACTCATGTGTGATATTATTAGGTGCTCCAATAAAGTAATTGGTGACGTGGCTGCCTTAGTCTGATAAAAATTAACATCCTTCTCATTCCCATCCCTTTTCTTTAGAAATGTCATTGTTTTCTTGTCTATTATTTTTCAATTACTCTTTTCTCTTTGAGGTCTCAGCTTCCTCTTTTGTTTGTTGAGTACTAATAGTCTGCATTTGCTGAGCCTTTGCTCTGGGCCACACACTGCACTGAGGATCGGCTTTCATGATTTCATTCAGTTCTCCCGACGTTGTTGTGAAGTGGGTCTTGTGAAGTGGGAGGTGATGCCCTCCTGGCAGATGAGGGACTGGAAGATAGATTAGGAAACTTGCCCAAGGTCTTACTGTGCTAACTAGTATAACTACTACCAGGAAGCAAAAAGTGATCTGTCTTAATTGTGGTTAATGTTCCTAACCAAATTTTTAAAACCAAAAACAAAATGCCAGACCCCTAAACTAGAGATGAACTGCCTGAGAAGTACTTACAGAGACGAAGTCACATCATAAAAGGAGATTTTAATTCAATTAAAGGAATAGAGTTGTTTGTAAAGAGCACTGTAGTTCCCAGGAAACCGCAGGAAGGCTGGGTCCTCACAGAAACACAGAGGAGGAGGGAGGAATTTTCCTCCATGTAATTACCAGGAACTTCACAAGCCCTGAGAGCAGTGGTTCTCAAAGTGCAGTCTCTGGAATGGCCACCTCAAGGAGCTTGTTAGGGAGGACAATTCGAAGGCTCCACTCCAGAACTAGTGAGTTACAAACTCTGGCGAGAGGCCGAGCAACCTGCCTTTTAACAAGGCCTCCAGTTGATCTGACGTAAGCACCAGTTGGAGAGCCACTGCTTTAGTGTTCATTTTGTCAGCTACTAGGAACCCTTGTCAACACAACTTGTTACAACTGAATTAGCATGTTTACATTTTTGTACCTGTCTACATGACACATTTGGGCTGGGTTCGATCCCTGGGTTGAGAAGATCCCCTGGAGAAGGGAAAGGCTACTCACTCCAGTATTCTGGCCTGGAGAATTCCGTGGGGTGTATAGTCCATGGGGTCACAAAAGAGTCAGACACAACTGAGCCACTTTCACATGACACATTAATCTTAACAAATTCAAGAATGTTCATCCAATTCAACCAAGTGCTTTTCCACCAATACCTAACCTAATGCTCTGATTCCTTAGATTTAAAATAACAGTTGTAAACTCTCGGGGACTTATTATGTGCCAGGTGCTGTTCTAAGTATCTTAAATTGATTAGCTCATTTAGTCTTCATAAAATCTGTAAGATATGTGCTATTCTTACTGTTTATACCTATGAAGACACTTGGGCTGAGAGAGGTTAAGTAGCCTGCCCAGGTCACTGAGTAAGAGTTGAACCCAGATTGCTTGAGTCCAGAGTCCCAGTTTCTAAATACTGGACTATCTTGCAGACAAAAACTTTTTCAAAGAAATCTATTTAATGGAGTATTTTAGGCAAAATAAAATTTTTCTTCTAAGGAATGTGAATATTGAACAATAGTAATCCTCTTTCTCAAAACAGTCAATCTGTAAGAGGCAAATATCAGAGTCTCTTTAAATTATTGTAACACTCAAAGAGTCTTCAGAAACATTTATTAGTTTCTTTGGAAATTTAGAAGAGATGTTACACTTAGGTGATTTTGTGCATCTACTTGTTCTAAGATTCAGTGAGGCTATTTCTGAAGCAATTTTTCTTTTCTTCTCTCTCCACATGATACTATAATCTTCACCATGCAGCGATGCATCTATCACCAAGTATAACATGGAACCACACCAGAAAGCATATTGTACCAATAGATCAAACATCCTCTCCATTTGTCATATTTTGGCCTAGACAATGAATATATTAATAGTAAGTAATGAGAAAAATTTTACTGCAAGTCCAGTGACGTTTTTTAATTGAAATGTAGTTGATTTACAATGTTGTGCTAATGTCTGCTGTACAGTAAAGAGACTCAGTTATACACATATATACATTCTTTTTCATATTCTTTTTCATTATAGTTTATCCCAGGAGACTGAATATAGTTCCCTATGCGACACAGTAGGACTTTATTGTTTATCCATTCTACATGTAATAGTTTGCATCTACTAATCCCACTCTCAATTCATCCCTTCCTTCCCCCACTCCTTGGCAACCACAAGTCTGTTCTCTATGTCTGTTAGTTTGTTTCTATTTTGTAGATAGATTCAGCAAGTCCCATGACTTCTATTTGCAACATTTAATTGTGGGGTTTTTTTTCAGTCCCCTTCTAGATAACTGGTTACTGGCTCTATAGGGATTTTAATTACTGACTTATTAGCATGTATGTAGTTAACTGTGCACATAAAGTAAGAGGGTTGTAAATTCAGAACACTTGAGAAGCTTTGCACTGGCCCGGCTCTATTCCGTGGACTTTTTGAAGAGGCTTTGCCTCATTCTAGGGTAAAAGCTGAGTATCTTCATCACAGCTGCTTTGGAAACTAGGTCAATTCTTGAGTAACTTGGAGGAGAGGGAAAGCTGGAATAGCACATGGGTGCCAGGAAGGATGGGCCCAGGCAACCCCAGGCAAGTCTCTCCACATTCAAGATAACGTGTTAGGATTTTGTTCTGTGTGAAAAGATGGACTGACAATACACTTACCTAAAATTATGTCTCACATGACAAGAGTGTTTCCTTTGCACAGTCACCACCTCCACCACTCCACTCCACCACTGCATCTAGGACTTCTTGACACACATGTAACAAAAATGATCAGACACTTTGGAAGGAGAATTATGATACTGCAGGTCATTCATTGGGATTAGAAAGTAAAGAGGCCTCTGGAGCCACTTGTCTCATCCTGTTACCTTGAGCCAATGCTCAGTCTTCTGTCCTATTTAAGTGGATCTGTCCCAGATCCACAGTGAGATCTTCGGAGTCTCCCTGCGGCAAACAAAACACACGTGCTTCTCCCCACACACTGGAAACTGCCGAGTGACTTCACTTTCCAAAGCCATTCCTGCTCTTGCCCTAGTCTCACCTGGAATACAATCCGAACATATTATTGTCACATCCAAAAAATTACCCACAAATCCACCTCAAAATCACAAACTGGGGAGCTTGCTGAAAAGTTCCAGGAAGACGGATTTCATGGCACAACCTTAGTAGGGTAGGCTAATGAAGACCATTTTCAAATGGCAACATTTGTACTGAGACCTGAGTGAAGGACTCAGGAGTGGAGTGAACTGGAAAGAACATCCAGGAAGAAGAAACTGTAGGTTTGAAACAGAAAGGAGGTTGGCATTCTTGAGAACTGGAAGGTGGGTGTGGCTGAAACGGGCCTGCTCAGTGTCTTCTGAAACCAAGTGAGGAATTTGTGCCAGAAAATCGAAGTGCTTACTACTCCTTCATCAAGGAAGCTTTGCTACTCCAAAAATAAAAAAGAAGAAAAGAGAGAAAGAGCTGAACTACACAGTGTACTTTGTGATGTGATTGCTTCCCTTATGGCACATATTCTTTTTTTTGGTTTTGCAGAAATATATAAAGAATACTGAAGAAGTAGATTTAAGATTATACAAATTTGATATAATTATTGTTGTTTAATAATTTAAAGATACTCTTTTATTGCTAAAATGATTGATTAAAAAACAATTCAATATTTTATAAATGTATAATCACTACTACACTTTTATTTTTCATGCCATTCCATTCTTTGTTCCTATATATATATATATATCTTTAAGCAGTTTCAGTCATACATTTTTACACATACATCTGCTTTTTCAGTTAGTACTAAACTACATGCATTTTATAAATTTACAAATAGAAATAATAAATGTCACTTTAACAACTATGTAATAGTCCTTTGGGTTTTTAACAATCGACTTAAGTATCTACTACCTTTCCTGAGACATTTATTTCCTTTTTTCTCCCCTCTATTATAAATAACCTGGCTATGCAAATCCAACTGCACACTGCTTTTCCTTCTTTTAGATTATATCCTTAAGACATCCACAGAAGATGAATTACTGAGAAAAAATATCTTCAAATGTGAGTTTAAAGACCTGCATTTGCTTGCTATGTATTGCCTTATCTCAATATATATAATATTAATATCAATACTTTGCAGCTTTATCTGCAAGGCTTTTCATGCAAAGCAAGACAGTTGTGTGTGTGCTCAGTGCTTCAGTGTGTCCAACTCTTTGTGACTCTGTGGACTATATCCCACCAGGCTCCTCTGTCCATGGGATTCTTTAGGCAAGAATACTGCAGTGGGTTGCCATGCCCTCCTCCAGGAGACCTTTCTGACCCAGGGGTCAAACCCGAGTCTCCTGCATCTCCTGTCTTGCAGGTGAATTCATTACTCACTGAGCCATCTGGGAAGCCCATGCAAGACAATCAGTACCTATTAAACTTTTTTCTTTAAACTCAATTCTAAAAGAATTGACATCCAAAAATAAATTTATGCTGAATATTTCATTTTACTTTATTTTTTTAAACTAATTGGATGTGGGAACGTTGAGGAAGTTACATGTGGAGCAATCACCACAACATTTCCAATTACCTAGGGACATGTTTCTAGCAGAGCTATGATTTAGGGATCTGGGTTTTAGGATAGGGCACACTTGCCAGGCATTCCTGGTAGAGGGTAACTGTGATAGGCAGACAAAAATGGCCCTTAAAAAATGCCCACATCCTAACTCCTAGAACCTGTGAATATGTTATGTTACATGGCAAGGAAGAATTTAGGTTGTAAATGGTTAATCAGCTGACTTTAATATAGGAAAATATTCTAAATTATCCTGATTTATTATTGTTGTTGTTTAGTTGCTCAGTCGTGTCCAACTCTTTTTGACCCTGTGGACTGTAGGCCACCAGGCTCCTCCATGCATGAGATTCCCCAGGCAAGAATACTGGAGGGGGTTGCCATTTCCTTCTCCAGGGAAAACAGATGCATAGTAGCAAAGCTAGTGTTAGTCACTCAGTCATATTCAGCTCTTTGCAACCTCATGGACTATAGCCCACCAGGCTCCTTCTCCAGGCAAGAATACTGGAGTGGGTAGCCATTCCCTTCTCCAGGGGATCTTCCCCACCCAGGGATCGAACCAGGTCCCCTACATTGTAGGCAGATTCTTACCATCTGAGCCACCAGCAAAGCCTTATATATGCATATATTTCTATAATTCATTTAAAATAATTAAATTCCTTACTGCAAAAATTCCTGAGAAACTAGTCATTAACATCAGAAATTTTAAGTACTCCAAAAAACAGATATGATTACCTAATGGTCCTTGGGCCTTCTGGAGCCTTGCTGTAATCCTGATATTTTAAAGGCACTGTCACATACACCAGTCACCAGGATGAACTCAGGTTGTGACCTCAAGTTCACTCTACTGCAAGTGAGGCAGGCTTATTCCTGCAGAACTGGTAAGAGTCTAATTTATGGAACATGGAATCAGGAAATCAGAGATGTTAAATAGATGCACCCAGGGACAAGCCAACCAAACAAATTAAAAAGGGAGAAAATTTACTTAATCCCATCTAGTTTTTTTAATAGTAACTATTTAGTTTTGATGTATTAACTAAATTACAGAGCTGACCACAAAGATTCAGCTTCTGTTTAGTCTTTTAAAGACATCAAGATCCTAACCATTTTTTCATTAGTAACAGTATCGTGGAATTTCAAAGGGAGTCTTTCTTTTCATGACTTCCTGGTCACCAATAGTTGTGGCAGGTCCACACAGGTAGAAGCAAGAGATGTCACTGGGCCCATGTGTTCCCCATGACTCTGAAAAGAAGACATAGTTTAAAGAGAGCTGGGCCCAAAGCCAAAGTGTGATTATATTGGTTTCCCCTTCATATCAGCATTCCAGGCCCATTTTGGCTTTTATCAGTGCTGAAAAGGAATTTGCTGCATTCAGCAGACAATTTTTGTAGATACCATGCTGAGCATTCAATTACATCCTTCCCTCTGTTCTGCTTGTGACTTTGACACTAACTTCTTATTAAATCCAGTATGTAAAGGGTAGAAAATATCACTTTTCCATGGGAATGTTTACTTATGGGCTTCTGCAAAGAGCACGTTGAGTGTTGCTTGCCACCTGCCACGGTTATCGTTTCAAACTGGAAGTCACACTGTACTGGGAAGAAACGGCCCAGGAAAGGCTGATGAGAGGTGTAGCGTTAGCAGGGCTGGATGGAGCTGCTATTTGTAGACAAGGCCTTCATGCCAACGAAGAGACCAAGAGGCAGTATCAAACAGCAAGAGGCCCTTTAGATAGCAGCCTCTCCAACTATACTCACAATCAAAGGCCTGGCTCCCCACGTGCTTAAAGTGGATGAACTTCTCATTTCCATTAGGCCTCTTCAGGCACATATGGGCAGTCACAAGCAAGTACATGCACACACAAATGTACACATATACCCACATACACAGCCAGAAATCTTAACGGATAATGGTTGGTAGGAAAAATTAAGGCCCATGCGCACTGCTATCTGGCCTTGCCATCAACAAAACAGCAGGCAGGCTTTGCTAAAGAGAGGCTTCTTTCTGAACCTGTATCAAAATGAAATTTGTTACAAAATATCTCTCTTGAGTATTTATTTTTTAAATCCATTTGTTGAGAAAACAGGAATTTTAAGGAAAAGGACATAGATTATTTCTATTAAAATTTAAAAAGTAAAACAAGTCTTAGGTATTTTTGAGATTCATGTGTTTAATTCAATAACATCAAGTGTTTTTATATTTAAAATCAAAGATTTTTCTCTGCACTTGGAAATATTCTGATAGTTTGCATGCTAGCAAAGAAATTGACTAATGGGTAGATTTGTTTTGTTTCATTCATTTTTTAATACAACTTTTAAAAACTACATCCCATTTATCGTTACTACAAACACTGGCTATATTCCCTGTGTTGGACAATATATCCTTGTAGCATATCTTAAACCTGATAGTCTCTATCTCCCACTCAGCCACCATTATGTTGTCCCACCCCCAACACTGTTCTCTAGATCTGTAAGTCCTTTTCCTTTTTGTTATATTCACTAGTTTATTATAATTTTTAGTTTCCACATATAAGTGATGTATACTATGATTAGTCTCTCAGTTGTGTCCAACTCTTTGGACCCCATGGACTATAGCCCACCAGACTCCTCTGTCCACAGGGTCTATGGGGATTCTCCAGATAAGAATACTAGTCGGGGTTGCCATGTCTTCCTCCAGAGGATCTTCTCAATCCAGGGGTCAAACCCAGGTCTCCTGCATAGCAGGCAGGTTCTTGATCAGCTGAGCTATCTAGGGAAGCCCATATAAATGATATCATTATACTATTTGTCTTTCTCTTATTTGATAGCAGCAACTGCCCTCCAAGGCCATCCATGTTGCCACACATGGCAAGATTTTATTCTTTTTTTTTATGGCTGAGAAGTATTCCATCATATATATATATATATATATATATATATATATATATATATATATGCATATATGCATATATATTTTCCACCCTAGGGCCAGACATCCTGGAATGTGAAGTCAACTGGGCCTTAGGAAGCATCAGGACAAACAAAGCTAGTGGAGGTTATGGAATTCCAGTTGAGCTATTTAAATCCTAAAAGATGATGCTGTGAAAGTGCTGCACTCAATATGCCAGCAAATTTGGAAAACTCAGCAGTGGCCACAGGACAGGAAAATGTCAGTTTTCATTCCAACCCAAAGTAAGGCAATGCCAAAGAATGCTCAAACTATCTCACAATTGCACTCATCTCACATGCTAGTAAAGTAATGCTCAAAATTCTCCAAGCCAGGCTTCAACATAACGTGAACTGTGAACTTCCAGATGTTTAAGCTGGTTTTAGAAAAGGCAGAGGAACCAGAGATCAAATTGCCAACATCCACTGGATCATCAAAACAGCAAGAAAAACATCTATTTCTACTTTACTAACTCTGCCAAAGCCTTTGACTGTGTGGATCACAACCAACTGTGGAAAATTCTGAAAGAGATGGAAAAACCAGACCACCTGACCTCTTGAGAATACCAGACCACCACTGCCTCTTGAGATATCTGTATGCAGGTCAGGAAGCAACAGTTAGAACTGGACACGGAACAATAGACTGGTCCCAAATTGGGAAAGGAGTACATCAAAGCTGTATATTGTCACCCTGCTTATTTAACTTATATGCAGAGTACATCATGAGAAACACTGGGCTGGATGAAACACAAGCTGAAATCAAGATCGCTAGGAGAAATATCATTAACCTCAGATATGAAAATGACACCACCCTTATGGCAGAAAGTGAAGAGGAACTAAAGAGCCTCTTGATGAAAGTGAAAGAGGAGAGTGAAAAAGCTGTCTTAAAGCTCAACATTCAGAAAACTAAGATAGTGGCACCCGGTCCCATCACTTCATGGGAAATAGATTGGGAAACAGTGGAAACAGTGGCTGACTTTATTTTGGGGGGGGGCTCCAAAATCACTGCAGATGGTGATTGCAGCCATGAAATTAAAAGACACTTACTCCTTGGAAGGAAAGTTATGACCAACCTAGACAGCATATTCAAAAGCAGAGACATTACTTTGCCAACAAAGGTCTGTCTAGTCAAGGCTATGGTTTTTCCAGTAGTCATGTTTGGATGTGAGAGTTACACTATAAAGAAAGCTGAGCACCGAAGAATTGATGCTTTTGAACTGTGGTGTTGGAGAAGACTCTTGAGAGTCCCTTGGACTGCAAGGACAGCCAACCAGTCCATCCTAAAGGAGATCAGTCCTGGGTGTTCATTGGAAGGACTGATGTTGAAGCTGAAACTCCAATACTTTGGCCACCTGATGCGAAGAGTTGACTCATTTGAAAAGAACCTGATGCTGGGAAAGATTGAAGGTGGGAGGAGAAGGGGACAACAGAGGATGAGATGGTTGGATGGCATCACCAACTCAGTGGACATGAGTTTGGGTGAACTCCGGGAGTTGGTGATGGACAGGGAGGCCTGGCATGCTGTAGTCCATGGGGTCTCAAAGGGTCAGATACAACTGAGTGACTGACTGAATCTGTTTTTTGAGTTTTTTAAATTGAAGTATAATTGATTTATAGTGTTATGTTAATTTCTGCTGTATAGCAAAGTAACTCATACACATATATACACATTCTCTTTTTATATTCTTTTCCATTATTGCTTATCACAAGAAGTTAAATATAGTTCCCTGTGCTATATAGGAGGACCTTGTTATTTATCTATTCTATATATACTAGTTTGCATCTGCTAACCCCAAACTTCCCCCACCCTTTCTCCCCCTTGGCACCCACATCTGTTCTCTATGTCTGTGAGTCTGTTTCTGTTTCATTAACACACTCCTTTGTGTCATATTTTAGATTCCATATATGTGATATCATATGACATTTGTCTTTCTCTTTTTGACTTGCTTCATTTAGTTTGATAATCTCTCAGTCCATCCACATTGCTGCAAATGGCATTATTTCATTCTTTTTTATGGCTTAATAGTGTTCCATAGTTTATACGTACCACATCTTCTTCATCCATTTATCTGTTGCTGGACACTTGCGTTGTTTCCATGTCTTGGCTATTGTGAATAGTGGTGCTATGAACACAGGGATATGTGTGTCTTTTTGAAGTATACATTTGTCTGGATATATGCTCACTAGAGGGATTACTAGATCATATGGTAGATATATTTTTAGGTTTCTAAGGAACCTCCATACTGTTTTGCATAATGGCTGCACCTATTTACATTCCACCAACAGTGTAGGAAGGTTCACTTTTCTCCACATCCTCACCAACATTTGTTATTTGTGTTCTTTTTGATAAAAGCTATACTGATGGGAGTGAGGTGCTACCTTATTGTGGGTCTGATCTGCATTTTCCTAATAATTAGTGACATGAGCATCTTCATATGCCTATTGTCCATCTGCATTTCCTCTTTGGAAAGATGTCTGTTCAGTTCTTCTGTGTTTTTAAATCAAGTTGTTTGGGGGTTTTTTGATGTTAATTTGTATGAGCTGTTTACCTATGTTGGGCATTCATCCTAAATCATTCATATCATTTGTTTGGCAATGTAAATATCAGTGATTAAACAATAAAGGAAAAGGAGGGAATGATAACATAAAATTCAGAGATGTGGTGAACTTCAAAGTGAAGGAGAGGAAAGAGGGAATTATAAGTCATTTTCTGTTTCTTAGCCTGGGTAACAGGTTCACATAGCTTCATTATTATATAAAGTGTATATATGTGTTTTATACATTCTTGGGTTTATGATTGTGTTAGCTCAGCTTTCTAAGAAGTCAAGATGATGTTAAACGTGCCAGAGATTTATGAAGTATATGCCTAAATAGACCAAGATGCAGATCTGACACTTGGAAAGGAGAGGGGAAAAGAAGCAGGGTTGGGTAGAAAGAGCCTTGGACAGCAGCACAGTTGTAGGAAAGTTTCAGCCAGGCCAGTGAAGAGCCATGGCCACCCAGTAAGAAGTCCCCAACTTGCCAGGGCAGTGCTCTTGCCATCAGGCACTGGTTGGAATCAACCCAGGAAGCATGACCTTGGCATAAAATTGGAGGAGCTGTCAAAAGGCAGTAGCTGGACTGTCAGTCAATTGCAATTCTCTACAAGAGATCTGAAAGGTGCATTTTTGTGGTCACCACAGTGATATATTTCAACATATTTTTTTAATTACAAGAAAATGAAAATTGATAAAGGATACCAAGGAAGAAAGGAAAGCTCTTTGTTATAGAAGAATGCCTTCAAATACATGTAGAAGCAATAAAATATTAGAAAAATCACCTTTTTTTAATCTCTAAAGTAATAACTGATTTTGCAAAGATTATCAATGGATGCTAAAACACAGTGCAAACAAAGTTTCACCCCACAGATTACTAACTAAATGCAAGGGGGAAATATATGTTCCCAATGTCGAGATCCAGTGGTTACCTTAACCAAGTGGTCAAACCTGAGGGCTGGTTCCCATGGAAAGACTTGAGTGTGTACATCACATTTACCTGGTATCCAGGAACATTTGGCCTGGAGTCCAAAAACACACGGAGACCAACATGCCACTCTCTAAATATTAAAGCTTGTGAATTAAACTACCGACTTTCATAAAGTATATTTTATTCTCAGACCTTGACACATACAACTTTGTAATGTTTATAAGTACAAAGCTATGATTTTTACACAGGGACTTTTAGATGACTGAAAGCTAGAAAGATATCAAATACAATTGAATTTAATTATTATTGTACCTATGTGAGTTTTATTTGATGCACTGTGATATTGTAATGAAGACATACATGATTTTATTATATTTATTTTGATAAATTAATGTTCATTGCCTTTGTTTTGGTAAAATCAAAATTGTTACAATCAATAATTTGACATATTTTTCATCCTATTGATAGTAATAATCTAAAGAATTAGAAATATAAAATGAAATTACTTATGCAAAACTTGAAATAGCTTCAAAAATGATGATGATGATGATAATGATAACAATAACAGTGTTAGCAACAGCATCAGGTCTTACTCTGACTCAGACACTGTTCAAAGTTACATATGTTAACTAATTTCATCTTCACAACAACACTCTGAAGATTGTAATATTGTTCCCGTTTTACAGGCTGGAAACTGATATAAAGATTGATGAGCAGTTTGCCTGAACTCCTAGAATTAATAAGCAGCAGAGCTGGGATTTGAAGCCAGGCAGTAGCTAGGGATGAATTGGAAATAAGCACAGAGCAACAGAAGTACAGGTAAACATGAAAGCATTTGACTTTGTATAATGAGTTACTTACACTGAAAACATGAAAAATCCAGCGTGAGAGGCTGGATTCATTTTACATACGTAGAGTAAAATATTGCAAGATTGTTAAAGCAAGATGCAAAGTAATATTCAAAAAGCTAATGTCAAAGTAAAAGACCCCACCACAATGAACTCTGAAATGTTCACTTTAAAATGTTGTTGACGGAATTCAGACTCTGCGCTCCCAGGGCATGGGGCTGGAGTCTGATCCCTGGCCAGAGGGCTAGATCCAACATGCTGCAGCAAAAATCAGAGATACTAAGTGCTGCAGCTAAGATTCTTGCACAGCCAAATAAATAAATATTTTTTAAAAACAAATTAACAAACCAAAAACACCACTGTTGTTTAAAGAGAAGAAAAAAGCAATTAAGAAATCCAGATTGCAGAAGAGTTGGAAGAATTGAGACTCATTTGTACATGTTTGTAAGAAAGTTCCCATATCATATAAAAAAAATGAGATAAAAAAGTAATTCAACAATTACTATTAGACTTAATTTTACTCTTGTATCCTACCTTTCTTGATCTTTCCTATAAAGTAAAAAGAACTATAAGCCAGAAAACAACAAACATTAAATTGAAGTAAAATATTCTTATTCACATAAACAGACTACCTCAATGCAGTCATAATTTTTGGTAATGTCAGAAGTTCTTTCTGCACTCTATTCATAACTTCTCCATCTTCTAAGTCCTGTGTGAAATTCTATAGTGAAACAAACCCACAGGCATGTGGATACTACACACATAGAATTGAAAATGTGAATAAGAAGTCTCAACAGGAAGAAAAATGTAATGGTGTTCAAAGTATCCAAAATTTGAATGTATTTTATCAAAAATATAGCACATAAATAAAGATATAGATTTAAATGTATTTTTATATATGCTCTCCAAAAATATTGATTTCTTCTAAATATTCAAAATAACATATTGAAAGGCAACTGTAACTTACTATTAACAAATAACGAAACTTCAATTAACAATGTGTAAAGCTATTATCCAGAGTGAAGTAAGCCAGAAGCAAAAACAACAATACAGTATATTAACGCATATATATGGAATTTAGAAAGACGGTAACGAGAACCCAACATATGAGACAGCAAAAGGAACACAGATGTATAGGATAGACTCGTGGACTTTGTGGATGAGGGTAAGGGTGGGATGATATGGGAGAAGGGCATTGAAGCATGTTAATTGTCATGTGTCTAATCAATCGCCAGCCCAGGATTGATGCTCGGGACTGGTGCAGCGAGATTTCCCGGGGGGGAGGGAGGAGGGAGGGAGGTTCCGGAGGGGAAGCATATGTAAACCCATGGTGATATCATGACAATGTATGGCAAAAACAATTAAAATAAATAAATAAATAAAATTTAAAAAAAAAAACAATGTGTAAAGCTGACATATTTAATTTTTTGAAAATGTGATGAAAGCTTAATAAATGTTTATAAAAATAATTTTTTGTAATTCTAGTGTTCTTGATTCATCCAGATGCCTTTGTAAATATTAGTATTGTATTCATACATATATAAAAAGTGATATTGCAAAATTTACAACTTACAAACACCACATGAATTTGTAAGGATTTCTAGAGCCTCGATTTCCAATATGAGGAGAAGCAAAATAGTGGATACTTAGCAATACCTCATTATGCAAGAATTTTTTGAATGATTTTATGAATTAATTTTTAGTTTCTCCCAGATGAGTACTTCTGCCCCTCACCTCCTCCTCGCCATCTAAAGCAGTGTCCCCCCATTACTGACTGTAGGGGCAGCTCTAAACTTGCACGGCATTCAGTCAGAATCACTTTGTGTTCCAAGGACAAAGACGTGGAGAAGCATTTCTGTAGAACCTAAACAGGGTCTGACATAGCAGGACACAACACACTGAGCTGAAGATAGTGAACTTCCTGTAAGATGGTTGGCTTGGTCTCCTCAAACGTCATCATGGATGAGAGGTGTGAAGAGACTGTTCTAGATCAAGAAACTAAGGACATACATCAGTCAGTCACAACAGGTGAAGCTTGATCTACAACTGGTTTCTAAAAGTATAACATTTATAGAAAATTTGGGAAATTTGAGTAAACTGGTTATTAGATGATAGTATGAAATTATTGTTGATGTTCACAGATAAAATCATGACATTGTGGTTGTACAGAATGTTATTTGTTAGAAGGTGTATGCTGAACTCTTAAGGGATAACATCATGTTAAGATGTTAGCTACTTCCTTTCAAACAGTTCAGCAAAATGTTTCTTACCTAAGAGACTGGCAAGCATCCATATCATGGTGAATAAGTTGTGGGTAAACAGACCCTGTTACATTCCTCTCGGGTGTGTAAACTGACAAGACAGTGTCAAATGTATAAATACACAGATCTTTTAATGAAAAAATCCCACCCCTAGGAATTTTTCCTACAGATATATGTCCAAAATGATACCTGTCCATCAGGGAAATAAGCCAATTAATTATGGTACATCCATGCAGTGGAGAACTATGCAGGAAAAAAAAATGTGGGTTTTCAGTTAGCTATGTGGAAAGATCCCTAACATCCATTACTAACTGGGGAAAATAACAAGGCTCTGAACAGTATTATAATATGCTCCTATTGGATTAAGAGGGGGAAAATGTTTGTGCATAAACTCTTTTTTGGCAGGATGCACAGGAAGTTAAAATGGTTGCCTGGGAGGAGGAGAATTAGGTTGTTGGTGAGACAAGAATAAGAGCTTTTCCCTGATGACCTTTTATACTTTCTGAATTTTAAACACGTGAATGAATCACTTACTCAAAACAGTTTTTAAAGCTATCAACCAAATTAAACAGTGCATACCAACATGAATGTCAAAGATTTTATAACTGTAATATAGAGAATTTTATAGACCAACAAGAAAAAAGGGAAGGAATGGGAGTGGTCAGCCTTGACTAAGGTGGATGGGGGGGCTATTTTATCATCTTTATGATGATAAGATCATTTTATGATCTTATTTAGAATGCTGGTACAGAATGACTCTTAGTAGGTTTTTTTATTAGGTAAAAATTGTTTAAACCTGAAGTAGACTGTTTTCTTCCCCTTGCCTTTGATGTGCCAATGTACCAATTCACACATTAAAAAAAGGAGGAAAAGAAGGGAGAGAGGAAGAAAAAAGAAAAGCCAGATCAAAAAATGTTCAATTTTATTAGGAATCTTTGAAATGCAAATTAAAACATTCATGAAATACTTTTTTCATCCGGAAAAAATAGTTTTTAAAAAATAATAATATAGCAGCAAGAGAATGAAGAAGCAAGAATGCAGGATTTTTACATTTACAGTTTTAGATAACCATATCCACTGACCTCATTATTCCATTTCTGGAAATTTATCTAAAGAAGGGAATCAGAGATGGGAACAGAAGTATTATTTACAATAGCAAAAAATTGCCATAATATGAAATTAAATATTTATATCTCATATGCAAAATGGTATATTCAGTAAAAATAATGCTATAAAATAATATTAAATGACTTGGAAATGTTGACAATTAAAAACATATGTAAAGAAAGAAACCATTTTTGTGGCAAACTTTCCATAACATAAAATGTACCATTTTGATAATTTTTAAGTGAGTATTTCTGTGACATTAAGTACATTCACAGTGCAACTATCACTATCATCTATCTTCAGAACTTTCTTCATCTGGTAAAACAAACTCAAATGACCCTTAAGCAACAACTTCTCATTCCCCCATCCCTCCAGTCCCTGGAAATCACTATACTACTTTCTGTCTCCATGAATTTTACTATTCTAGGTACCTTATGAGCTTCCCAGATGGCTCAGTGGTAAAGAATCCACCTGCCAATGCAGAATACATGGGTTCAATCCCTGGGTCAGAAAGACCCCCTGGAGAAGGAAATGGCAACCCACTCCAGTATTCTTTCTTGGGAGATTCCATGCATAGAAGAGCCTGGCAGATGGCAGTCCAGGTGTTGCAAGAGTTGGACACAACTTAGCAACTAAACAACAACAAGGGACCTTATTTAAGTGGAATAACACAGTGTTTGTTCTTTGGTGGTGAATTTATTTCACATGCCATAATGTCTTCAAGGTTCATCCACGCCATAGTGTGTGTCAGAATTTCCTTCCTTTATAGCTAAATAGTATGCCATTGGATGGATGTATCACATTTTGTTTATCCATTTATAGACATTTGGGTTGCTTCCACCTTTTGGCTATTGTAAATTATGCTACTGTGAGCATGGGTGTGCAAATAACTATTTCAGTTCCTGCTTTCAATTCTTTTGGTTATACACCTAGAAGGACTTCCCAGGGGGCGCTAGTGGTAAAGAACTTGCCTGCCAGTGCAGGAGAGATAAGAGACTCCAGTTCCATCCCTGGGTCAAGAAGATCCCCTGGTGGAGAGCATGGCAACCCACTCCAGTATTCTTGCCTGGAGAATCCCATGGATAGAGGAGCCTGGTAGGCTATAGTCCACGAGGTTGCAAAGAGTAGAACACAACTGAAGTGACTTAGCACACACACATATACCCAGAAATGGACTTGCTAAGTATATATGGCAACTCTACTTTTAATTTTTTGAGGAACCACCATAGTGTTTTCCATAGCTGCTATACCATTTTTCTTTCCTACTGGCAGTGCAAAAGCATTCCAGTTTCTCTATATCCTCAGTAGCACTTGTCATTTCCCGTGTTTTTAATAATAGTCGTACTGATGGTTGTGATGTTTTATTTCATTGTGGTTTTGATTTGCATTTCCCTAATGATTAAATGACATTGAACATTTTTTCATGCACTGGTTGGAAAGAAACCATTTTTATAAAAGAAATAAACTTTTATATAAAAATTTATAGGGGAAGAAAATATAAACATCAAAATATTTTCAGTGTGCTGAAATACCATCCAGCAAATCTTGACTCCCTTCCCCAGTATCACCATGGGAGAATATACTTCCCTACCCTGGAGTTGGACTTCTTGTACCTTGTTTTGGCCACCAGTGGAACATGGATGGAAGTGGCAGTGTACCAGGTCTGAACTCAGGTCTTAGAAATATCACATGTTCTGGCTCATCCTCTGCACAGACATTCTCCAGGTAACCACTGAGCCTGAGCCAAAAATGACAACTGTGGAATAAAGTCCCATAGCCTGAAACAGCTACTGGAGCTGACCCATGGAATTGTGATCAAAAAGTAAATTGCTAGTTGTTGTATGCTAGTAAGATGTTTGAGGCCATTTGTTACACCAAAAAGGCTAACTGGTACACAGAGGTCATCTCTGAATAGTGAGAATGAGTGATTTTTTTCCCTTTATTTGTATTTTTAAAGTATTTTCCAATTTTTCTATAATTATTTATTAATGTCTAAAAAAATAACCTGGGATACTTCATACCAAATTACTGACTGTGGTTATTACTGTTACTAACCACAGTTTTAAATGATTTTACTTAAATTCTGAATTTGTTTCACAATGAACATTTTAGAGAAAATAAAACATCTTTTTTTTCTAAAACAATGGCCATTCAAAAATCCCAAAAGGAGCTTCCAGGAGTTAGTTAGTAGTAAAACCAAGTAGGAAAGGATAAAACATTCTTCCTTACTGGTTATCTGGGCTGGGAGTAGGAAAGGGGAATGACTACATATGGGCATTGGGATGTTTTGGGAATTTTAGAAATGCTCTAAAATTGGATTGTGGTTACACTTGTACAACTCTGTAAATATGCTAAAGTCACTGAATTATATACTTTAAAAGAGTGAAATTTTAATAATTATATATAACCTGAATATGTTAAAAATTCTTTCCTACATGGCAATTTAAAGCAACAATTTTTAGCATCAAGAACAAGAACCACAGATAACTCTCCCAACAACAATGCAAACTATAATAACATTAAAGAATAAATATACAAACTCTCATTGAAGAAGTAAAATAATTAAAAGGCAAATTTGAGTGAGAATATAAAGCAAAGAGTCTTTGGGGAAAAAAGGTTCCTAAATTTAACAGGAGCATTTTACTTTCACTGAGCAAATTGTGATTTTCCAATTATATTCTGTCACATACAGGGTCAGGCTTCAGGGCAGAGGGGTAGCAATGGGATCAGTTCCTGTTCTTGGAAGCCAGCAAAACTTGAGGGTAGGAGGATAGGATAGGAGACAAAAGTTCAGTAGCACCCAACTTATTAACAACAATTGCAATATGACAAGTAACTTTCCCTTCCCCCATATCCATGGGCTAACCTGTCAGCTGCTAGTTGAAACTCAAAGGGTATAAATGTGTACATTGGGTCCCTTGTAGGAACTTGGGCTATAACCAAATACTCCATGGTCACTTCAGAGGTGAACTTTCGTGAATTGAAATGATTTACAAATTATGTAAACTAGTTTCAAGTACAGTAAAAGCCCTGTGTCCCAGCCCAAAAATACTAAATCAGCCTCTCTGTCTGGAAGTCATCTGCTTGTCAAACCTCTAGGCTAACATCTAGCTCTTGCAACATGAAAGTTGTCATGACAACTGAGGGGAAAGTTTTGGTCAACAGAATATAATCCAAAACCATTTTTTAAAAAAAGAAAATCAAGCCCTTGAGCAGCTTCTCTAAGCAAATGGGGTTTCAAATGACACACACCCAAAAAGCACAATATTTCACAGGTATAAAACCTGGGGGTCACGAGGCAAGAAAAAAACTAGTGGAGTAAGTGGACAAAGCTGGAAGCATAGCTGCACAAGCACCTCCTTATCTGTGGCATCTTGAACATAAGGTGTCCAAGTCCTGTCTGTTGGCTTGATCTGATTGGGCTCCAAATCCTTGTGTCATGCCCCAAATAAGAATGAACTTGTCTCATTTGAGCTAAAACCCAAACACCAAAAGAGCATAGATTTCCAGAAATCCCAGAACTTGAAATGATTAAGCTATTATTGCTACATTTCCTCAACTACCCTAGATGTAGCATTTGATTTGAGGTCATTTCAAGGGAAAACTGCTTTTGCAAAAATTAAATTCAGTTAAGAAAAAATGGAAAGGAAAATATTAAAAATTTACATTTTTGAAGTATAGTTTTGGGGGAAATATTTTCTCTGTGTATAATGAGAATTTGCTTATTTTTCTGTGCACTATCTGTTCTGTCCTCATCTGACGACTGCCTCTGATTTCTCATCTCCCATTTTCAGTTGTGTGGTTCAAGGGAGCTGATTCCATTCTGTTTCTGGAAGCTAATGTGCATAGGGTTGATCAAATCAGAAACTTGACCCTCTGCTGGCCATAATGATTAATTCAAGTTTGCACACATGACCTGCTCAGAACTGACAGTCAACTCTGGACCATTCACTGGAGGAACTGAAAGAGTCTTTATAACATCTTCAAGTCCCCTTGGGTTGTAGGGCACTGTGGCAGACTGTAAATATCACTCCCCTAACTGAAAGCCTTGTTTTAAGGCCCTGGTTCCTATAACCTGTGTGACCTTGGACAAATCACTTAACTTTCTTCAGTCTCATTTTACTCATCAAAAATTCCTTGAGGGTTTCTGTGAAGATTTTATAAAGGACGTATATGTGAAGGCATGCTATAAATTGTAAAGCCTTACAGAAATGTAAGACCTTGCCTTTTGCTTTCCTAGCAGCCAAAACTGAAGTAAGCAGGTAGAGATGTTTGAGCCTGTTCAATGTACTGGAAAACAAAGAACATTACCCAAGAAGAAGAGAATATGAAGCCTCAGAATATCAGAGCCAAAAAAAGACCTTGGAGGATATCTGGTTCAACCCCTTCATTTCACAGATGAGGAAACTTGCTCTATCTCCCCTTGAAAGGGAGGAAATGAGATAAGACTGACTATTGCAACCATTCAGCTAGGGTCCCCACATTAAATTAAAGCAATCAGATAATAAACTGTGACCTCTAAGCCAGAACCAAGCCTGTGTTTGAATAATATGATTATCTTCTCCCCGTTGTAAACAGCCTCACCTCCAGGGAAATGACAACTACAGAAAAAAGAAAAAGCGTTTACCAAAGAGTTCACCTCCTCCACACTGCTCAATCCTTTGAGTTCTAAGATAGGAGGAAAAGAATATTGCAGTTGGAAAAATTGCTGAACCATGTGTCTGCAATGCTTAACAAATCACAGTGGGGACTTTAATTTTTTTTTTCATTTTCCCTGTTGGTGAGAACCACTCCTGCCAAGAAATTATTTGCCAAATGGTGACTTCATTTATGATGCCGGCAATGTGATGTTTAACAGCTGACATTTGACTACTTTAAAAAAATCATCCGTTAGCTTATACAGCAACAGAAGTGTTGCAAAAATTTAGAGGTGCATGTGTAATGTTCAGTAATTTTGTATGAATAAGAAGCTATAGAAGAAGTCATATCTGGTCAATATTTTTAAATATTATAATAATAAAATCACCTAGTAGTTTATGTAACTTAAATAATCCCCAGAGTAACTCCAGGTGGTAGGTACACTTTTTATTATCTAGAGGTTTGAAGTGAGGCACAGAGAGGTTGAATAACTTTGGCAAAGTCACTTAGCCAGTGAACAGAATAACTGGCATTTGAACCTTAGCATCTTGGCTGTATAGGCTGACTGCTTAACCACCCTGTTAGACTAATCTGATGGTAACATTTTACATAGAATGCCTTATATGTTTTTAAATAACTTGCCTAATCTAAGTTAAAACATCTACCCAAATTTATCTTTCTAAAGCACTGTTTCAGTCACATTATCAAGAGAAAGCAGAGTGGAATGAGTGAGAATCAAGCTTTGGAGCCAGGTTCAATTGAACTCGAGGGTAGTGACTGGCATAATTGTTTTGACTGTGGGCAAGTTCCTAAACCTCTCTGTGCCTCAGTTTATTCATCTGGAAAATAGGGATAATATTACTTAAATCCTGGAGTGGTGCTGGGGTTATATGAGATGGTTTGTGTAAAGTACCTATCCCAGTATCTGGCACATAGAATGTCCTTGAGAATCATCACTCATTCTCATGACTAAAATTAGTATCATTATTACCCTGGGTATCAGATACCACTTCAGCTCTGCTTCAGTTTCTCTTAACCTATTTCTTGTTCTGCACACCCACCTTTCACTGCCTGCACCCCAGTCCTGCACAGACACCAACCTGCTTCTCCTGTCTGCTACCTCCTTAAACCCAGCTGTGCCTCTGAGGAAAATGCTTGACACCAGAGCATATACAACCCAGAAGTGCTAGCAGGGAGCCCTCCCAGGCAAACTTTGACCCTTTCTTGTCCCTTGTCAAGGATGCATTTGTTTGCTAGGGGTACCATAACAAAGCCCCACAGACTGAGTGGCTTGAAGAGCAGAAGTTTATTGTTGCAAAGTTCTGGAGGCCAGAAGTTCAAGACCCAAGTGTCAGCAGGATTGGTTTCTTCTGGACCTCTCTTCTTGGCTTGTAGAGAGCCATCTTCTCCCTGTGTCCTCACATGCTCTTTCTCCTCTTTGCATATCCATCCCTGGTGACTCTATGTTTCCAAGTTTTCCGAATCTTAAAAGGACAACAGTCAGATCTGATTAGGACCCACCCTAACAGTCGTAATTTAACTTACTCACTTCTATAGGACTTCCTTAATGGTCCACTGGTTAAGAATCCATCTTCCATCAAACCTGTGGGGGACATGGGTTCGATCCCTGGATCCCTAGGATCCCACATGCAGCAGGGCAACTGAGCCCACATGCCACAACTACAGAGAAGCCCACATGCCTCAACAAAAGATCCTGCGTGCCACAGCTAAGGCCCAACATAGTCAAAAATAAATAATTTGTTTTTAAATCACTTCTTTAAAGACCTTATCTCCAAACACAGTCACAAGCTGAAATAGTGGTAGTTAGGATTTCAGGGTATAAACCTGGGGGAACATGATTTAGCCCCAAACAGAGAGTCCTGAGATGCATTTTATCAGGCTCTTCAGAAGATCCTATGAGATAAAGCAGCCAGTTGACCATAGTGGTGGCCAATTTGAAGTATACCCTTCTCCTTGCTTTGTGTTTCCACCTTTCTTTGGGATTCTACCCACCAATGAAGTGCTTATGTATACGCCTTGGCCTCAGGTTCATCTCTCTGGGGAATCTGACTTAAGTTACCTGGTGGAAACTGTGGATGTTGTCCCATCAGAGGGCCAATCAAACTGGTCCCATGTGGCCCCAACAGTCCTTTCAGACCTCCCTGTCCAGCCAGCCCGGGGCTCAGTGTGATCAAGCCACCATGGAGTATTCGTTCTCACTTGTCCTCTCCAGGACACGAGTCCGCATCTTCAAATGACAGGGCTAGGTCTTTTCCTCCCTTTTGAGTTCTATAAGAAAGCTGTTTTACCTTTCTATGAATGACCTTTATTACCCTCCTGAAATGAGTTATTATCTCCACATAATATTAAATACATATTCTGGGCTTAATTAGGAAGATTAAAATGCTCTGCTTTTTTGCCACAAAAAAGAGAGAGAAATCACAGTTCTTCAGAAAGTACCTAAATTAGTGCTTGAGAATTACATAGGAAAAGTTAACAGATGTACAGCTAGCCAATCCCAGATTTTAATTAAAATCCATCTTTTATTGGTCAAAACATTACTGGTATGACAGCCAAGCCAGAAGAGAGAGCTAGATTAAGGCACACATGCTCACACACACATACACAAACACATACTTAGCATGCTGTTATTTTATACTATGCAGAAGCAGCAGGATGTGGAGACAAATGGATTTTTCATGTATTTCTCTTGGCATTATGGCCATATTTAATGTAGCATCCAGTAAAGTCGAAATTTTAATTAAGTTTATGGTCTGACCATCTGTATTTGTTTGGAATTTCTGCCTCTTCAAAGCAAAAATGTGAACCTGGCTTTAGACCTGGAAATATCTCAGGCTGCAACCAAATGCATTATCAACAAACTGAGAATGTGTGGTCTTAAATAAAAAATAAGATGAGAAGAAGGGGAGCCCAGTATCAAAATATCACAAAATACTTGGATGTTAACTATCCTATCATCAGTTTATTCTGACAGGCTTCAGGAAAGATAAAAGGGAAATTTTATAGTTTTTTGATGAAAAATGAGTCTTAGCATCAATAAACTACCAAAGAATCAATGGAATATATTTTATTTGTTTTTATAAGTTTGGATGCTAATTTTCTTTTAATCTTCACTTCTTGCATTTTATAACTGGATAAAACCAATATAAAATCTAGGTCCAAATGATTTAGTTAGTCTTTTAGGTTCCAAGGGCTTCCCAGGTGGCACTAGTGATAAAGAACCGACCTGCCAGTGCAGGAGACACAAGAGACACGGGTTCAATCCCTGGGTAGGGAAGATCCTCTGGAGTAGAAAATGGCAACCCATACCAATATTCTTGCTGGAAAATTCCAGGGCCAAGGAGCCTGGCAGGCTATAGTACAAGGAGTCCCAAGAGTTAAACACGACCAAGCACCAAGCTTCCTTTCTTAGGCTCCAAACTCACTAATGTACACCAAATAAAAGGTATTTGTATGTACTCAGGAGCTATAACAAAATAATTTTGTAAAATCTTCTGTAGTGCAGATAGAATATTGACCTGCAATCTCTTGCCTGCCCTTTGTGGGATGAATGGAGCTGCCTCTAGCTTACCTTTTCATTCTCTGTGAGGTGTTCATTAAGTCAATTAAAAGTATAACTATGAGTCCAGTTTGAAATGGCAAGTCTGGGTAAAAATCCTGAAATGGCATTGCCCACCTTCCTACTGAAATGCATATGAAGACGCAGGAAACAAAAATTTACAATACTGAAAACAAAGACAGTCAACCAACTGCCACAATATTGTAGGTCTTCCCAGTTCTTACCTCTTGAAAATGAGATTGCCTATTTAGGTAGAGATGCATTTATCCTTTTACCACCATCTTGCCCTACAAATGCAAGTCAGTTCAAGCAGAAAAGGAGGAGCTCTGTCCTATTCTATGACTTCTGCTTTTTGAGGCAGTCAGAGCCCTGCTAACCTTCCCATTTCCAAACTAACTCTTTCAGACTTGTCCATTGGATACATTTCTAAAGTTGCTCAACAATTATTCATTGCAAGCCTATGATGTGCTATGCCAGGCACTGTTCTAGAAGCTAGGGATAGAGGAGTGAACAGAAAAAAAAAAAGTACACTCTTTTGAAGCTTCCATCGAGCACAATACATGTCAGTTTTATGTCCATTTAGAGACTGACACTCAGAAAACAATTCAGCAGGAGATGAGAGAGAGAAGGGAATGACAGTGCACCCTGGGAGGTGTGGCTCCTACAAAGAAGTTCCTCCTATAGGAGGAACACAGAAATTTCTAGCTCTTTTTGTGTTCCATCCATTCAGAGTGATGAAGACTTGGAAAGTGGGTCTAATGAAGTCCAGCAAAGCAGAAAGGAGCCTTCTAGACAACATTAGAGGTGAACCTGTTCTATGTTGGGTGGGATACATGCTATGGAGATCAAAGCAGGTTGAGGAGACAGGAATGCAGGGACAGGCTGGGCGTGGAAGTGGGGACAGGGCGGCTAAGGAAAGCCTCCCTGAGGAGGTGACACGTGAGCAGAGCCCTGAAGGATGTGAGGAGGTGAGCCGTGCAGAAAAGAGCAGTCCCAGCCCGTGTGTGAGCATCAGCCTCCACCTCCAGGTCCCAGAGTGACTCCTGGTGTATTCTTCCAGTTTAGTCAAGGCCCAGTTGCTTCTGTCAACAGCATCTCTATAATGTCTTTCTCCTTCGGGGCCCTGCAGCCTCCCTGAATCCTGGGAATCAGGCTTCATGCCCAGCCTTCATAGTGGAAGAGCTTCAGGAGAAAGGAAAAAATAATAAACTGGGTGGCACAGAGGGAAAATATATCCAGGAGCTTTACAAAAATAGTATTTCCATTATACATATTCTAGAAAAATCATCAAATTAAAAACAAAGAACAATCCAAACAAGCAAAGAGAACGAAAAGTTACCTACAGAAGCATACAAATCAGCTCACTGCAGACTTGGTCTCTACAGTAGCCAGTTCTAGAAGATAACAAAGATGTGTCTACAGACTTTAGGAAAATAATTGTGACACCAGAATTTCACATCTTTATGTAATTGTATATGTACATTATATCTCACAACATGAATCATTCCTATTTCTTACTTGAGGAAATTTCTAGAAGATGTATTTAGATGACCAATGTATCAACAAAAATTAAGAATTCCAAAAAGAGGAAGTTATAATTGGAAGTTCAGAAACTCCTTCATCGACTCAAGTCAAACCTGAAATCAGGGGCTCCAGCAGGGGGTCTGAGTGCAGAGGCAAAGCTTGGCCCAACTGTGCTTCCTTCAACACGGCCTCTCCTGTGACATCACTCTCCACTTTCCAGTGCCAGGAAGTGGGTTCATTGAGCCATATCCTCCAAGTTTCAGATCAGAGGAAATCTTCTGCATACTTAGTGGTCACTGACAGCAGTAGTGGACCGTGTTCTCTCCCAACACTTGCTAACCACGGCTACACTGGTCACTGTTAACAAACTGAATTAGAAGACTTAACATTTTAAAGGTGCTTTCTCTGCACAAAAGCAGAATGACACAGGGTATCATAATGGCCACTCTTTTTTTCTGCCATGGAACATGAATGATGAATTTTTGTACCTTTCAAAGTCATACTGAGAGTCCTGAGTCATTGAGGTTTGATTGGGAAAGACTACTAAACCACTAAGTAACAGATCTGATATGTCACTGAACCTCTTCATACCATTTCCTACAGGATCTTCAAATTCCTGAATTAACAGATCTTTAATCCAACATAATTGCAGTCATGTGGGGGAAATGTATGGTAAAGGAATTGCAAGGAAATGCACCCAAAATAAGCCTGGGCAGTGAACTTCGAAGTGATTTTTTTTTTTTCCTGCTTCATATAGGAAGCAGATTTTTTTCTGCATAATTGACCTTTCTGGTGGTTTTTTTTTTAATTGAAGTGTAACTGATTTACAATACTGTGTTAGTTTCAGGTATACTGCAAAGTTTTATACATATGTATCTATACATATATGCTATTTTTCAGATTCTTTTTCTATTATAGGTTATGACAAGATATTTAATATAGTTCCTTGTGCTATACAGCAAGTCCTTGCTGTTTATTTTATATATAGTAGTGTGTATATGTTAATCCCAAACTCCTAATTTATCTCTCTCCTCTCCTTTCCCCTTTGTGCGTGCCAGGTAAGAACACTGAAGTGGGTTGTCATTTCCGCCTCCAGGGACTCTTCCTGACCCACAGATTGAAACTGCATCTCTTATGTCTCCTGCCTTGGCAGGTGGGTTCTTTACCACTAGTGCCACCTGCAAAGTTAATTTGTCTCCTATGTCTATGAGTCTGTTTGTTTTATAAATAAATTCATTTGTATCCTTTTCTCAGATTCTACATATAAGTGATATCATATAATACCTGTCTTTGTCTGACTTGCTGTGATAATCTTCTAGGTCCATCTACATTGCTGCAAATGACAATATTTCATTCTTTTTTATGGCTGAGTAATATTCTGGATTTTATCACACTTCTTTATCCATTCATCTGTTGATGCACACTTAAGTAATTAGCAGATATTTTTAAAATAGATTTTTAAAAAACTAGCCTATGTAATTTTTTATATACCATGTGATTGCAATTATGTAAAGATATATACATTGAAAGGAATATACATCACAAAGTATTGGTATGTGAGACTATCAATATTTTTTCCTTCTATTTTATTTTTAAATTTTCAATAAGAACAGGTATTACATCTGTAATGGAAAACTTTTATCTTAAATTAAAAAAGATGGTAAGCTTGCTTAAAGAGAGCAAATAGATTGCTATGTGGATGCCAAAAAACTAACTGCTAATTATGCACAATTCTCATTTTCATCAAGACTAATCAGTCAGTTTCTACTTATACTTCTAGCAGTAGCCAATGATTTTTAGCTGGAAAGAGTGGAATTTTGTTTATAATATTTTAAAGTTCAAACTGCTCACATAAGCTCTTCAAGAGCATTAGTAAAAAATCTGTGCTGAGTAAGTCCACATTAAAAAAAGATTTTCTATAGGGGGGAGGGGAACAGACCATCAGTTGTAGCCTTAAGAGGGATTAAACACTCAGATCTTTCTAGGCAAAAGCAGATCCTACCAGGTGCTCAGAAAGAGTGCTGGTTTTTCACATAAACCCCCTCATATAGCTTGGTCCAGTTTGGACACCAACTTATTCCTTAATTCTCTTCAGGCCTCAAGGCTAACGTTAGAAAGAATCATAGAAGTAGGATGCTAAGTTCATTGTTGTACCTTAGAACATGGTGTGTTGTTTTTTCTTTAAATTTTCTTTATTGTGTTGGTTTTGCCATACATTGACATGAAACCACCATGGGTATACATATGCTCCCCCTCCAGAACCCCCCTCCCTCCTCCCTCCCAGTTCCCTCCCCCTGGGTCATCTCGGTGCACCAGCCCCAAGCATCAACCCTGGGCTGGCGATTGATTTCACATATGATTATTAACATGTTTCAATGCCATTCTCCTATATCATAGAACATGGTGTTGACTCAACATTGAGGAGTTGAAAAGTCCACTGAATGTACTCACCTTTACTGAAGGATTGGAAATAACAGCCAAAAAAACCTGAGTCATAAAAAGAGCCCCTCCAAATAGGAGTCACCTGCTAGCTCTTTCTCTTTCATCCCTGGCCTGCAGCACCATCTTGCAATGGCTAGTGACTTCCCCGAAACGGACACCCTAGAACAGTTTTCTTCTGCCAGAGCCCAGGCCTCAACCAGTGCTTGCATGAGGATCTTGAAGTTGAAGATCTACCTACTGGAATGGCTAACTATCGAAGAAGCCCTGACCTTCAGAAAGACCTCGCTCTTATCACCAACAGGACAATGAATCAGGATCCAACCTGACTGGGTACCTTTTCCAACGTTTGGGATATTTTGTCTACAGTAACACCAAAGGGAGTCATGCACAGAACTAAAGGTATTGAGCTTTGCCATTTTTAGTCCTACTCCCACTCTTTGCAGGCTTCACACCTGCAAAAACAATCTAGACTTTCTTTCCTCCTGATCCTGTTCATCTCTGCCCCAGTTTTTTTAGTGAAACTATTTGGTAATTCTTTGGGAAGTAAAATAGTCCAGATTCATAGCAGTCTAAATCTGCATTAAGAACAATCACTTCCTACAAAAAACAATCTGCCAAAATTCTGCATATCACTCACAATGAAGACAGCCTTTTATTTTACTTTGCTCATCTATTTAGGTTTCATTGTCTTAAATCTTTCCACTTCTGAGTTTTTCCTTTGAATTTTTCATTTTCCTTTAGCAGCACCAAAAGGCTCATTAAAGAGACTTTCCCAAAACAGTGTAGTCTCAAAATGAAAATCAAGGCACACTTTCTCCAGCTATGTTTCTCAGTTTGTCCACGGCTGTTTTGCCTCAGAATGACCAGGGTGCTTTTTAAAAATACAGATTCCTAGGTCTGGATTCCAAGGTCTTCTGCTTCAAAATTTCTTAGGAAAGGGCCCCAGACATTGCATTTAAAAACAAATTTCCTGAGGAAAGAATATATGTCTCAAGTATGTTTGTAGTTAATATGTGCTGAATAAATTAACATAGAAAGGGGGCAAAGTTTCCTCAGGGCTTCTATTGCAAACCGAAGCATAAGAACCTCTGCTTTCTCTAGAATTAACTGCAGTTTAAAAAATTTGGTCTGTTCTAAACACCCTCTCTTCAGTGTTCTTCCATCAATTCCAAATTATTGGAGTTCAGATTCAGCTCAAGAACCCTCTTGTATTCCACTTTACAGATAGGAAAAGGGATTGAGGACATGCTGTTGTACAGAAATCACAGCTTCAAAGGCATCTGACTTCAGAGGCATAGTGACAACAGCCAGTATTTATCAAGCACTGAGAGTGGATCCAGAGTACTTTACGGACATTATTGAAGAAGGAATTCATAGGGCCTGATCTCCATTTCAGGCCCGTTCATGCTGATCATGCTCGGGCACCTCTCTGAACTCTGTGCTTAGTGCCTGTGGAAATTACAATGGAGGGATTAGGCCCCCCTCTGGACAGGAGAATCTGGAAGGTTAGATCCAAGATACTCAACACCTAAGTGATAACATGCACTAATCACCCCTGGCTCCTGACAGGTCATAAGCCCTGGCTCCTGACAGGTCATAAGCTTTATGATAGTTACCTCGGGCTTATTGATTATCGACTGTTCTAACATATGATACTTGAATGATGGCATTATTGTGATTGTATTTACTTTTCCTTTGTTGATGTAAGTTCTGGGTGATTTGGGGTGATGGGGTTTAGACACGTGCACATGGATATAAAAGATCCTCACAAATGCTGGTCGGGGTCCTTGGCTGAGAGGAGACTCTGCCTTGGGCCCGCCGGTGTAATAAACTGCACTTCACTGTCTGCGTTGTCCTTCTGAGTGAGTTTGCTTCCCAGAGCGCGTGGCTACAACATTATCATGTGTAATCCACACTATAAAAAGATAAAATCTTACAAAATAGATGCCATTATTTCCATTTTGTACTTGAAGAATTTGAACCCAGGTGTTTTCTGTCTGTGGTCTGATGCCTGTGCCTACCTCAAGGTTTCTCTTCCTTTGTTTTGCCCAAATATATTCTATATGCTCACCAATGCCTTCAATTGCTTATTTAGAGCTAGCCCTTTAACTTAAAGCTCTGTTTTCTGCTGAAGTTTGCATTTTATTACTCTCTGGGCATTAATATCAGATTAGTAATTGAAAAACCATTGAAAAGCAAAGGGTAGGAGAAGTGTAAGAGGTTGGATGCAGAGAGTGGGAAGGAAGCCTGTGGCATCACCTAGGAGAGGGCACCAATAATCAGCGGCTATTATGCTCACAGTTTTAACCAGGACTTTCTTGTCCTGAAAACCTGACCTCTTAAGGTTCATGGTCGCTGAGGACAGTCTCATTATGCCAATAACGAAGCTTTTCAAAGGATTTCTGTATATGTATGATGGCGGGGTCTGGGGATTGTTAACCGCCTAACCAGAGTCTAAGATTACAGTTGATGTCAACTAAAATACGTATGTTTGTTATTCATGCTCCTTCTCTGTTGATCTCTGTTATTAAAAGTGTGCATTGGGAGTATGATTCAACCTACCCAATCACTTTTAAGAGATTTTTTTTAAAAGTTAGGCCAGTACCCACCCCCACCCCCATTTTCCGGAAAGGAAGTGAGCTGAAAGAGGTAGCTTAGCATCTGAAAAGACAATGGAAAGGGGAAAAGATCCGGTAGAAGTCTGGTCATTTGCATCTTAATTTCATTCTTTCCATTAGAGTATGGTTTTTGGTTACAAGTTCTGTGAGTTCAGGAAAGGCTCTGTCGGGCTCTCTGGCACCTAGCCCTGCAACTAGACCAGAGAAGGTGCTCAGTAAACACTGGTGATGAATGTTGTATTTAAAGCCTTTCAGAAAATCCTATGTTGGCTTTGTTACAGTGATTTTTGTATTTTCTAATCTCTTACAGAGCAATAGAATTGAATGCAGTAACAATGTCTTGAGTTGTTTAAATAACTGAGCCCGTATGTAAGATTTCAAACATTCCTTTTTGTTATTAAAGATCCAGCTAGAAAAATGGAGTAAAACAGAAAGTATAATAGATTAGAACAGTGTTGAAAAATCAAATCAATCCAAATTTTAAAATCACAACAATGTTTGTTACTATTTTTCTCTTTCCTTTTGTTCCAGAATGATATTATTTGGCTCTAGGAACAATGAATCATTTGTCATCTGCATTATGCTCTCTTCCAAATAAAAGAGTTATGTAGGGTAGATTTATAGACAAAGCCTTCTTAAGTCTAAAGACATGCTACAATAGCATGTTTAAAACTGGTGATTAACAGCAGTTATAGGAATGTCTTACTTAAATTTTAAAAATCTAAAAATAATCATCTTTAGGTTGCTCCAAGTTTGTTCCTAAGGATCATAAACATGGAAAATATATTACTTCTTTATATAGGTATAACTCTTAAAATGACTTTGTTTTCAGAGTGTTAGTCACTCAGTCGTGTCCAACTCTTTGTGACTCCACGATCTGTCCATGGAATTCACCAGGCAAGAATACTGGAATAGGTTGCCATTACCTTCTCCAGGGGATCTTCCTGACCCAGGGATCAAACCCAAGTCTTCTGCATTGCAGGCAGATTCTTTATCAGATGTAAAGTCATAAGCAATCTGTTTAATTACCATGGTTTATGCTTATCCTACAAGAATCATTGAGACTTCCATAATCTTCCACTGTTGCATAGGGTGTTTCCAATTTCATGTCATTATAAATAAAAACATGGTGTACCTATTTATACATGTATCTTTGTACACATTCTGATAAATTTCTTGAAGTAGACTTACTGGGTCAGAGGACATACATGTTTTTAGGACGTTTTAGAATATTGATTAGCCCATAATCAATATCAATAAGGCCCATACGTTATGAGCTTTTGAAGTCTTTTCTAACATTATTATTCTATAATTCTCCCATTCTAATGTGCAATTATATATATATGTAGTACACACATATATGTGTGCACACACAAAAATGTACGTATACATACACATAAAATCATAACTATGGAAAAAAATACATCTAAAGGTTTAAAAAGTCTAGGTGTAGTAGATTTATAGTGACATTTATTTTCTTCTTTGTAGTTTTTCTATTTTCTAAAATAAAGCTATGTTTTATATTACTTCTATAATCAAAAAAGAAGTATTCAAAATCAAATTCAAATGGGACAAACAGTTTTAGGCGCTCAGGTACTTATGCCTAAGTTCTCTCCCCTCAAGCCTGTATCACTCCCACCGGACGGCAGTCTTCAAAATTCAGTCATCAAGTACAAAGCACCTGGGGTTCTAGACTTCATAAATTTAGCCTATGTTAGTGGCAGCAGAGGTCACAACAGAGAAGTTTAGAAGCTACATAGCTGAAATGAAAGTGTGGCTAAGCAATGTCTTGGAGTTTGAGAGATGCTGAGAGAATTCAGTGACAGGGAGCTGCTCTTTTCCTGGTCAACTGGTTTATCTGGTGCTGGTTTATATCTCCCTCTTTCCTGAAAGTGTAATTCATGGCACAACCTTCCCAATTCCATCCAATCTTAAAGCATATATTTTTGGAAGGTATATATTTTGCTTGCACATAGTTTCTCTTTAATCTGATTATCTTTATTTTGGCATTATTGTACTGTATTTTATGTCTCTGTATATAATCTGCCTGAAATCACTTTTGGAAGAGAAAGGACACAAAAATCAACAAACTAAACAGAGTCAGGAACACACTGAGTTCTAAGACTTGGGGAGTTCCCTGAGTTGCTCTACTCAGTGAAAAGAATTTAATGGGGCAAGGGAGACCAGTTTCTTAACATGCCCTTCTCCCAAGCGAGCTCTCAATTAAGTGGCTTAACTTCCCTGGACCATAGTGTATGGGAGATTTCCTTTCTTCCCCAAATTCTTTGGAACTTTCTCTTGTCCTGGCTTCCCTGACTTGTAGAAGCTATATGTATTACCTGCTGTAAAGTAAGTGTGGGTGCTGAGGGCCACCATTTAACAAACATTCTATGGGGATGTGTATGTAGGGCCATATGGGACATTAAAGTCTTCATACTCTTTACCCTAAAACCCAACTTCTCTGAGTTAATTCTGAGAATTCCTTTCAAGACCTACTTGAAAGAAATAACAACTTTATGACAGTTTCATTCATAATGGCAGAAAATTTTGATACAGCATAAATATTCAACTATAGGGAACCAAGATAAGTAGTTTCTCAAATGTAATTTTAAAAGTATAAATATTAAGATGATATAGAAATGGCAAAAATAATATGCATAGTAAAAACAAAAAGCAAAGCTATATTGTTTACATACATATATACATATTATATATGTGTGCATGCATGCTAAGTTGCTTTAGTTGTGTCTGACTCTGTGCAGTGCTATGGACTACAGTCTGCCAGGCTTCTCTGTCCATGGATTTCTCCAGAAAAGAATACTGGAGTGGATTGCTGTGCCCTTCTCCAGGGGATCTTCCCAACCCAGGGATCAAACCCTCATCTCTTATGTCTACCTGTATTGGCAGGTGGGTTCTTTACCACTAGGGCCACCTGGGAAGCCCACGAATTATGTATGTACGTATATATATATATATATATATATATATATGCATATTATATAGTCAGTATGACTGCACAGGAATTTAAATGGCTGAGTTTGAAGTAAGAGTTATAGGTATATACTGGGGTGATGACAGAAAAAAATGATTCTTGCTAATATCAAGTCATTGATTGCTTTAAACCTTTAAGTTTAAATCTTGGATAGGCTTTTACTTATGCAAGTGTTAGTGCCCATGAGTGTGTTCAAACCATAAATTCTTCATCTGTGAATCTGATCATCATTTGAGAAAATGTCAAGGTAAATTATTGCCTCATGAACAACATTGGACAGCTTCGCTAACAGTTTTAACAGTTTTCAGCTATTTTTGGCTTTAACAGGACTTAAGTTTTTTTCCAAGAGTTCTTTGCTTCTGTTGCTTATTCTTTACTGTATGTCATACTTTTCTGTTTGTAACAAAATAATCATTTCCATAGTAACCAACTGAGCTGTCTCAAGGAGAAGACTATGACTTCAGGAAAGGAATAAACAACAGGAGAGAATGAATAATGACAATAATCATAATTCCTATTCTCAATAAAAATAGAACATTAGGATGAGAAAGTGTGTTATAGGTCTTTCAGAATTATTGCTGCATTAAAAAAAAGAAAAAACTACTTCAGCACAGTTTTCCAGGAGTCATCAGTTGTTCCAGGAGGTGGCTCCTCCCATACCACAGACCACTGCATGCATAAAAGAGGTAGAAGTTGGAGGCAAGCCTAATAAAGTCACCTTAACAGTTTGATTTACTAGTATGTATTTGAAAGAAACACATAGCTATATGTAAATACACTACAGGCTCAGAGCCCAACTACTGTATTTTTAAATTTACTCTTTTCTAGAACAAAAGGAATCTATGAGGAGTAGGACATAGAAGAGTAATCCATTTGAAGACTTTAAATGAAGCAGGGATTAATTTGGTCTGCACTTTTCCTGTTAATAAATGTTCTGGAGGAAGAAAATATCCAAAACAATTATTGATATAATGTACTTTTGAGTCATCTGTATTTTACAGCAAATATCACATAGTTAAGTGATGAATAACATGGCATGTAGGCCACCCTAAAATGTATAGCACTTCAACAAATAGCAATTGCTCTTCAGCCCCTACACTAGAACTACCTACATTGTCAGTCACCTTGGCCAGCCAGCCAGTGCTGCTAAATGAGGAAAGATAACCCATCAGGACACCAGGAAATGTTTTTTTGCATTTGTTTGCATTGTGGTATATTTTATAGATGGTAAAATTCACATATATGAGTTGAATAATTCTAGGAGTTTGACAAATATGTGTGTGTCCAGGTGAATAACACCCAAATCAAGATAGACGTTTCCATCATCCCAGAAAGCTCCCTCATGTCCCCTTCCTTCCTTCTTACCTCTACGAAGGTAACCAGCATTCATACTGCTTTCATCTTAGATGAGTTTTGCCTGTTCAAAAACATTGTATAAATGGAATCATACGGAATATAACCTGTGTCTAGCTTATTTACTGAGTAGATTTTGAGAGTTTTTAAGATTCATCCACATGACTGCATATATCAGTAATTCCTTCCTTTCTATTGCTGAGTAGTATCCCATTGTATGAATAGCTCATTTTAATTTGTGCATGCTGATTGATCCTTTGTGATCTGTCTACATCATAGAAATTGTAAACCACAAGCCAGCCAGCTTATATGATCTACATTTCTTCTCTCATCTGATGATCAATAAAACTCTCTAATTTGGACTGATAGAAAAAGACAAAAGGAGAGAAGTTTTTTTTAACACTGTTTCATTACTTTCATATTTATACCTAAACTACTAACTACCCTTAGTGCAAAGCGGAGATTTCTTCTCCGGACCACTTTAATGAATACACAGTGATTTTAATTAGCACATAAATTACTTCAGTGCTACCATGGAGCAAATTTTGTGGCGCAGGCAAACTTTGATTTGGAAATCCACCCCTGTCAACCACTTCATTACCCTCTCTTCCTTTTCAGGGCTCATTACTCAGGGCCCTCCCCAGGAAGGTTATCCCAACTCCAGTCTCATATGGCCTTGACCACAGCTGGCTATGACAGATGGAAATGGTTCTAATAAGTTAATTCTAGGGGTTAGATAATGAGGACTTAAGGGGTTTTCCTTGCCAAAGGGAATTTACATTTTAAAAAGGGAACTCTTGGAAAGCAGTGTTTAGTGTTTAGAAGGTAATCGATAAATGTTATTTCCATTCCCTTGAAGAACCAAAGTTATGAGACTTTAAAAGTAAAACTAGAGGACGAAAAAAGATGTTTTCTACTCAGTTGCTAAATCATGCCAACTCTTTGCGACCACATGGACTATATCCCACCAGAGTCCTCTGTTCATGGGATTTCTCAGGCAAAAAATACTGGAGTGGGTTGCCATTTCCTTCTCCAGGAGCATCCTTTGAACTCTACTGAATTCTACTGACAACATTATTGTGGAACTGCCAGCTAGCATCTTACTGTTGCAGAAAGACAAGCAGAGAGTGGACTATGGCACAGAGAGGAGCAGCCTGAGAAATCATCCAAGACCTGGGTTTGGACCCGTGGACTTCATTTACTAAAGCTCTAGCTATGGCTATGGGTGATCTTCACAAACAGGGATGAGTGGAATTTTGAAATACTAATTGATGCTCTTTCTTTTCCTGATATCCCAAGCTATCCCCACCCTTCCCCCAATTCAGGCAGCAGAGGGTATGTATATGTGCCTGCCCATATGTGTGTGTGTGTGTGTGTGTGTGTGTGTGCGCATGCATACTCATGCCCTCAGAGTAGGGTTGCCATTCACAGAAATGCAAAGAGATAGAAAAGAGATAGAAAACGGACTTTTGAAACTAGAGACAATAGTTTGAGATACAGCATTTTTGAGTTTCAAAAACCTGGATTATCAGAATCAAGACCAAGTTTCTTAAGGACTAGAGGCATAGAGTTTATCCTATTATTCACAAATTTGGGAGAAAAACCTTTTCCCAAGGAGATACAGACTTTTCAAGCTGAGAGAAGAGGAAGAATAAAGCTATTTAGACACTGACAGGTATCACAAAGGAGTCAAATAGGGAGAGCCTACTGATGAATGTGGGGATCTGAGAGGAATCAATAGCTGTGTCTCACTCCCTTAGCTGGGCAGCAATGAAACAGCAAATCCTGCTGTGATCTCCCACACTGGCAGAGTAGGACAGCAGCAGTAGACAAAGTACAATCTGTCTAGGCAGAGAGAGCCTTAGGCACCCCCACTCTCCAAGTCATTCAGGAGAGAATTTGAACGTCTTTGATTTACCCCTAAAATCATGAGGGAAATTACCTTGATGCCATGGTAGCCTCTAACTATACCAACAAGAAAGTTTCCCCAGCAGTGCTGGATTAGAAAGGCTCAGAGACCACATTAAGATGTGCAAATCACACAATTTATTAAACCAATTTAAACTATACAACAAGAAACAAAGAGAAAGAGGTGGGATCAGGTAGGATATTTAGGAAAGAGTGTGAACAAGATGGAAGGACCACCTTACCTAAAACCTGGATTATACAATACTCAGAGGACCCCTCTCCCTGTCCCTTCAGCCTTTGCTGCTGCTGATGCTGTGGCCACAAGGACCAAGAAGAGGTTTGAGCAAAGAGATCCAAGAGACAGAAGATGCCTGGGACTCACACAGACACTAGTTTATAAGAGAGACACAGAGATGTGCAGACCTGGCCAAAGCTGTGGCTCACCAATTAGCCTGATGAGCAGCTGTGGGTTTTATCTGGCAGAGGACATCTGGGGCCAGAACGGGTGTTCCATGAATATCAAGTGCTTCATACCTCTTGTGTATGTAGCATGTTCTGAAGATTAGGTGACACTGCTGCCCCATGTATATTGAGTGTTTCATGACAATTAGGCATATCTTGGTTCTTGCCTTTCTTCTCATCTGTTTTCAGTACACATAAACCTCACTTTATCTATGTTTAACATGCCTCACAAGCTACTAACATAGTTATCTGTATTTAACACATTTAAATACAGTGTTATCCCATTTCTTTTTCTGTAACAGAATTAAGTATTCTCAAATATAAGAACAAATGCATATTCACGTATTACACACATACCCACACACACCACAGGGTCACAAATAATACTTCTGGGTTCACCCAGGAAAATAGAAGCTACAGTCAACTAAGAGACCGATGACCAGAGACCAAGAAAGAACTCAGACATCTCAGCAAATGACAGTTGGAAAGCTGAGAACCAGAGACCCTCAAGGAGCCTTGTCAAGCTTAAGTGCAATTGATGGGATAGAGAGAATAGGGCTTCATTGAACTGACTGAGAAATTCTGACTTTGACTAGGTTTGCCCAACAATGATTGTGTTTTCAACGTCTGGGAAGCATAGGATCTCTGGGTCTGTGCTGTTTAAGATGGCACATGGCTACTATACTTGACAGTGGCAATCTACCACCATCATCTCAGAAAGTTTTGTGGGACAGCACTGCTATAGACCCCATGGATGGAGGAGCCTGGTAGGCTGCAGTCCATGGGGTCGCGAAGAGTCGGACACGACCGAGTGACTTCACTTTCACTTTTCACTTTCATGCACTGGAGAAGGAAATGGCAGCCCACTCCAGTGTTCTTGCCTAGAGAATCCCAGGGACGGTGGAGCCTCGTGGGCTGCCATCTATGGGGTCACACAGAGTCGGACACGACTGAAGCCACTTAGCAGCAGCAGCAGCACTGCTCTAGATACAAATTAAGTTATAGGAAATAGAGTACATCCCTGGAACATCTGGCTTTATAGACACATTGTTACTTATACATATAAACATTCATTACCGGAGCATCATCACACTGTTCTTTTTTCTGCTTTATTTTCTGTTTGTTTTTAGCAAATAGAAATACAGTGATTCAGCCACTTACTCTCACTTAATATTTTCTCTGTTCAGTGGCCAATATTTTCAAGAGAGCTAGCTGCAGGAAAAGAATTAATGCAGAACAGAGTGAAACAAACCCTGTTAAAAGAAAGAGAATCATGGTATCATTTGCTGTATAAGGTCATACCTGGGAGAAAATATAAAGACTTTGCCTTTTTCTCTGGGTAGGATGGGAGACCATGTATTGCAAATAATCCAGGCAAAAATGCTGGCTGCTTGTTCCAGGATTTTGGTAATAGAGATGTTGAGAAGTGGTCTTCTGAATATACCCAAAGGGAGAGCTGCACTGTTGCTGATGGATTGCAGTGGGGGTGGGAGAGGAACCAGGGTAAATCCATGTGCTTTGGACTAGGCAACTAAGAGTGTTTCAATTTATTGAATTAGGAAAGCCTGCAAAAGAATATGGGTTGGCATGGAAAGTGTTTTGGAATGTGTCAAATTTGAAATGACTATTTATTCATCATACAAGTAGAGAACTTTGTAGGCAGCTGAAAGTACAAGTCAGCAGTTCAGATAAAGTTGAATGTTATCAACCATGTGAAGTCATGAGCCTTGGATCAGATCATTTCCAGAATAAGTAGGTGAGTGTGGCTAGAGAGGAGAGGAAGTTTGAGAACTGATCCCTGAGGCATCTGATGTTTAGAGGTGGAACCAAAAAGAGAGCTGAAAAGAAACAATCAGCAAAGCCTGAAAGTCAAGGTGGTGGGGTCCTGGGAGCCAAGGTGAGATGGTGAATGAGTAAATGATCAGCTGGGGTTGCTACCTTGCACAAATGTGCACCATGAATTGACCATTAAGGCTGGAAATCTAAAGGTCATTAGGCCTTGAAGAGATAGATTTTGGACGGTGATGAGGCTGACAGCCTGATTGGAATGTGACTCAAGCTTCCTGGTATGCCTGGTCATCACTGTGAAGTGTAAAAACAGAATTTAGAGCACTGAAGGAACTCATAGGTGTTATTGATTTAGGTTGACCAAGTGAAACAAATCTATAGAGATATACATTTCATACCTGGGAGAAAAGGCAAGAGCAACTCAAAATTAGACAAGAAAAGTAACAAGACAATCAAAGATTTTGTGATATTAACTTATACTGAAAATATATCAATCACTGAGGCTTTGGAAACACTCGAGATTATTTGTGTTACTGTCAGATGAATATTCCTCATATTTAATTCCCTGGCATTTCTTCTTAAAACTCCTGGTTTTTAAGATTTTCTCATAAACTGTAGCTTATACTTTAAGAAGGATCAAATCAGTGGGATAAAAAAGCGAGATTAATAGAGACTATAAATTGCTTCATAAGAAGGCTGTTGATTTAAAAAAAACCAACACTTTATTTGTTTGTTTGTGGTCACACTGTGAAACCTGTGGGATCTTAGTTCTCTGATCAGATATCAAACCCAGACCCTTGGCAATGAAAGCATGCAGTACTTACCTCTGGACCACCAGGAAATTTCCAGTATGTTTTTTTTTAAGTACAGAAAAGTGTTTAGTTAAAAGTTCCACCCTGACCATCTTGTCAGAGTAAATTTCTTCTAACTATTTCTGGGTTTGGTTATTTTTACACAATAAGCTTATGTTTTTTTCCAAACCTTCATCATTTTAAGAGATTATCATTCAAAAGATTGAAAATTATTCAAGAGATTGCCAAAAAGGGATGGAGACTTAGTTCATTTTCATTTTTCTTTTCTCCCCTCAAAAATGTTGATGATTACTTCTTTAATTCTTTGTATAAGGTACTTGGATATCTATTTAAATAAACTTTCAAGGTTTTCATATTAACTTTAACCAATACCCCTGACTCACTGCTTTGATAGCTAAGACAGATAAGTATATTAGGACTGTTTTAGAAGTGTTTCCAGATACACTGATAAAAATAATTTTAAGAGCATGATCACTTGCGATGAGGGAGGGAATTACTTTTACTCCTCTCCCTCAACCCAGTCAGTCCCCATCTGTCTCTTTATCCCCATTTCTATCACCTTACTTCAAACCACCAATCCTCACTATCATTTCTTACCTGGATTATTAAAATAGCATCCTAAATGCTTTCCCTCAGTCGTTTCATATTTTCTAATCCACTGGCCCTCAAATTCTAGTGTGCATCAGAATTACCTATCAGGCTTGTTCAAACACAGATTGCTGGGTCCCACCCCCAGTGTTTCTGATTCAGCAAATGTGGAGTAAAGCTTGAAAATGTGCATTTGTAACAACTTCTCGAATGAGGCTGATACTGCCGGTCCAAGGTCACACTTTGAGAATCACTGCTCTATTTCTTCTCCACACTGACCCCAAACCCCTACGCACCAGCATAATAGATCCTTCATAATCTGGACACAAATCGTTTCCTTTTTAAAATAGCTTTATTGAGATGTAGTTCACATACCATACAATTCACCCATTGAAGTGTACAGTTCAATAACTTTTAGTATAGTCACAGAACTGTGCATCCATTAGCACAATTTTAGAATTATAAAAGAAACCCCACATCCCTCAGCCATCACCCCCAATTTCCCCTATTCCCTACCCAGCCCTAAGCAACATTAAACTAGTCTCCGTCTCTTTAGATTCACCTTTTCTAGACATTTCATACAATTGGAATCACACAATATGTGGTCCTTTGTGATTAGCATCTTTCACTTAGCATAATGTTTTCAAGGTTCATCTTATTATAGCACGCATCAGTACTTCATTTCTTTTCATTGCTGAGCTATATTCTATTGTATGGATACCCGTTCTATGTCTCTACTTGTCATCTGATGGACATTTGGGTTGTTCTCATGTTGGAGCTATTACAAATAATGTTGCTCTAAACATCTGTGTACAACTTTTAAACAAGTTTGTATAGACTTATGTTTTCATTTCTCTTGGACAATTTCTAGGAGTGGAATTTCTGGGTCAAATGGTAATTCTTTGTTTAACTTTATGAGGAACTGCCAGACTGTTTGCCAAAGCTGTTACACTGAGTTACCTTCCCAGCAGCAGTGTCTTTCTCCATATATTCACCAACCCTTATATTTTTGAGTAGAGCAATGCTAATGGGTGTAAAGTGGTATCTTACTATAGTTGTGATGTACATTTGCTTAGTGATTAATAATGTTGAGCATTTAAGTTTTACTTATTGGTCGTTTGTATAACTTCTCTGGGAAAATGTCTATTCTGATCCCTTACCCAACTTTTAATTTGGTTATTTGTCTTTTTATTATCAGTGCTTTGTAAGAGTTCTCTATATATTTTGGATACTATTCTTTCATCAGGTGCGCCATTTGCAAAAAACTTTTCCTATTCTCTGAGAGTAACTTTCTTAATGATGTCTTTTGATGCATGATTTTTTTAAAATTTTGATGAAGTCCAGTTTAAATTGTGTCTTATTGGTCTTTGTATCCCAAGCACTTAACATAGTGCCAGGCATACAGTAGGCATCAACCTATATTTGTCAAATGAATGAAAAAATTCAATCATTTTAGTTGATAGGCTAAGATTCTACAATATAATAAAGAAGCATAGACTATATTAGAGCAAATAGTGTAAGCTCTCTGCTGATATCCAGACTCCTCTTCTTAGTAACAGAACCTTAATTCACATTTGGGCACACTGCTATCTAGCTAGGTGAGCACCCTTCCCACTCTCCCTTGTAAGAATTGGCTATGTGACTAAGATCTGACTTCAACTGAAATAGAAATACTACGTAAAACAGCTGAAGTGTTCCCAAAGGAAAGGGGCCACACAGCTCTTTAGCCCTCCTTGAATCCTGATGCCTGGAATTAGGATGTGATATCTGGAACTCTAGCACCACCTTGGACAATGAGAAAAAAGAGACAGAAAGCTGGAAGGAACCCCCTGACCCTGGAAACCAATGCGTTTCCTACCACTTTCTACATGCAAAATATGTATGCTTCTAATTTTTAAGCCACTGTTCTTGGAATTTCAATTATTCTGAGACTAATCTAATGCTCCCTGATTTATAAAAGCCCATACTCTTTTCACTACATTACAGGATTCAAGGCACAAAAATGTCTCCGTCATTGTTTAGCATACTCTTAGTCATCATCTATTAGTATCCCTTTAAGCATCCCCTGAATTTGGGGTCAATGCCAGTTTCCCAGTCTCTTGGAGTAGCTCTGATTGATTGAAAGAGAATGGGACCTGGAGGCAGACAATCTTACAGTTTAACCTTACTCTGTCTCTTAATAAACCTTGCTGAGCCTCAGCTTCTTGAGTCAAAGGGTTATAACAAGGCCTACCTGCAGGCTAACTAGGAAAATGAAAGGAGCTGAGACATGTTAAGCAGACAGAGTAGGTGACACATAGCATTTGGGGTCTGTCTAGAGAGTTCAGTTCCGAAATTAATTAATTTGAGACATGCTTGGGTATTTCATGGGGCCCACAGAAGACATGAGACAACTATGATTTAGAAGAACAGGATTTTAAATTCCATGAGGACAGGGACTGTCTTATTTATTGCTATGTACCTGTTGCCAAGGGATATTGGCTGAAAGAATGAAGAAGAGTAGATAAGTTCCATGGCCCCAATGCTTTAGAACCAATATGTCCCTCAATGTAACCCAGACTAAATACAGGCCAGTGTGTTGTGTGAAAGTGACCACTCAGACCATATTAGGATCTCCTCAGGCCTGTGCCAGAACAAACTCCAAAACATCCTCTTTAGCTGTTTCAGGGTTCTTGAATTCTACAACCTAAAAGAAGGGCCAAGATCCTCAACCATCAGTAATAAACAGTAAGCAATGGATGCAAGTGAAAATCACAGCATGGCAAATCAGCCAACCTGGTGAAAATCGACTTAAGTCCCAGATGCCAGGGAAGATTAGAATTCCCTTTCTTTTTTTTGCCACTTTTCTTTCTCTTCTTGGAGAGAGTGTGACAGAGGGGGTAAATTCTGTACCCAGGTCCTGCATTACCTGCTCTGTTAAAAAAAATAAAAAGTAAAACAACCTCTTCTCACCTCCAGAGCTCTTGGGAGCTAATTAAAATTGCTGTGAGAGCCTTTAGCAAATATAATATCGCTATAGAGATACTAGTAGATGCCTCAGGAGTAAAGCAGCATTCTCTCTCTTGACTGTTTTTACATTTTTAAAGGTTTAACTAAAGCTCCTTGCAGTCCCCCTGGAAATTCCCTCCTAAAGTCTGTGAATAAACTGGAAACAGCTACCAGCACCTCTGACTTCAGATATTCATTCTGAAACACAGGTGCAAGATGAATACCAAAGAACAGTATCAGTTTTGATCCACACAAAATTTTAAGGAAGCAGATTTTACAGAGGAGGTAAATTCAATATGTGGGGAAGTTTTGGAGCCAAAAGCATGAGAAGTAGGGAAAGATGAAAAAATATGGCCTTCCTCTCCCTAGCAGTGCATTTACTGTCTTAGCTGAGCCCTCACTACCCTGAGAGTGAGGACCAGGGCACTTTCTCACTGTGGCACCCACCAGTAAAAAGTTCTGGGCATGACAGCTCACCAATCCTGTCCTTCATTTACTTTCTTACTTTCCTGGTCTTCTGTCCATCTTCATTACTTTGTTACTAAAGGAATGAAATGCTGACACAGTCTGTTAATACAACATGAATGAACTTTGAAAACATTAGGTGGAGTGAAAGAAACCAGGTTTTAAAAAGTCATATGTTATATGATTTCTTTTCTATGAAATATCTAGAATAGGCAATCTATAGAAATAGAAAGTGTATTCATGATTACTTAGGACTGGAGTGGGGGTGGAATGGAACGAAGGAGGAGAGTTAGCTAAAGGAATAGATTCCTTTTTGAGATGGTGAAAGTATTCTAAGATTGACTATGGTGATGTTTGCACAACTCTGAATATCCAAAATCCATTGAATTATACACTTTAGATGAGTGATTTGTATAGTATGTGCATTGTATCTCAAGAAAGGTATTATCAAAAAAAAAGCAAAAAATCCTTTATGACTACTTTTAAATCACATTATTCTTTATGTAAAAAGAGTGAAATATCAGGAAGAGAAATTAAGCAAACAATTCCATTTACCATTGAAACAAAAAATAAAATAAAATACCTGGAATAAACCTACCTATGGCAAAAGACCTGTACTGTAAAAACTATTAAATGCTGATGAAAGAAATTAAAGATGACACAATCAGAGAGAAAAATATACCATGTTCTTGAATTAGAAGAATCAATATTGCTAAAATGGCCATACTACCCAAGGCAATCTACAGAGTCAGTGCAACCCCTATCAAATTATCACTGACATTTTTCTCAGAATTAAAACAAAGAATTTTTAAATTTGTATGGAAATATATGAGGGAGCTTCCCTGATGGCTCAGATGGTAAAAGCATCTGCTTGCAATACTGGAGATCCAGGTTTGATCCCTGGGTCGGGAAGATGCCCTGGAGAAGGAAATGGCAACCCACTCCAGTACTCTTGCCTGGAAAATTTCATGGATGGAGGAACCTTGTAGGCTACAGTCCATGGGGTTGCAAAGAGTTGGACATGACTTCACTTTCACTTTCATGGAAATATAAAATCCTAAATAATCAAAGTAATAATTTTTTGGATCTGTCTCCTAGAGTGAGGGAAACAAAAGCAAAAATAAACAAATGGGACCTAATTAAACTTAGAAGCTTTTGCACAGCCATGGAAACCATATACAAAATGAAAGACAGCCTACAGAATGGGAGAAAATACCTGCAAATGATGTGACCAATAGATATTAATTTCCAAAATAGGTTAACAGCTCATACAGCTTAATATCAAAAAAACAAACCACCCAATCAAAAATGGGCAGAAGACCTAAACATTTCTCCAGAGAAGACATACAAATAGCAAATAGGTACATGAAAAGATGCTCAGTGACACTAATTATCAGAGAAATGCAAATCAAAACTACAATGAGGTATCATCTCACATCAGTCAAAGTTGCCATCATCAAAATATCTATAAATAATAAATGCTGGAGAGGGCGTGGAGAAGAGGGAATCCTCCTACACTGATGGTAGAATTGTAAATTGGTACAGCCACAATGAAGAATAGTATGGAAATTCCTTAAAAACCTACAAATAGAACTAACATGATTCAGCAGTCCCACTCCTTGGTATATATCAAAAGAAAACTCTTAATTCAAAAAGACACATCACCTCAGTGTTCATAGTAGCTCTATGAACAATAGCCAAGCAGATGAATAAATACACACATCTTAACACACACACACACACACACGCACATACACACACACATATATATAGGCTTCCCTCACAGGTCCATAAGCAAAAGAATCTGCCTGCAATGCAGGAGATCCAGATACAATCCCTGGGTCAGGAAGATCCCCTGGAGAAGGAAATGGCAATCCTCTCCTGTTAATAGGTATAATAATAATTAATTTTTAAAAGGTTCCATATTCAAAGCAATTTGAGAATGACAAAGTTAAATAAACTTAAACAGGATCTCTACTGCTGCTCAGAGTTTTAGTAGGCTGAGATGCATTGTGAATCTCCAAGAGCAGGATAAGAGCATGCATGGTTTACCAAACCGGTTTAATCTTAAAACATTTCATCACCGAGCATCGTGCCAAATCAGTCTTCCATGACATTATGCTGGTAAATGCTGGTATAAGTCTCTAATCTCAACAGGAAACCCTGGAAACAAATGTTATTACATAAAAATTAATCCAGGCCTGCACACAGTTGAAATATATTTCCAATTACATGCCTGCATCCATTTTTAAAATTTCCGTCACAAACATTTTGCTTTCCAAATTCTTTTCATTCTATATCTAAGATCTGTAAACATCACGAGTGTGGTTTGGAGTAAAAATTCACTTCTTTACTAAATCAGTAATTCTCTGGTCTAATTCCACTTGCTTCTGTGAAATAAATTTGTATTATTTTCCTCCTGAAATAGAAAGGCATTCTAAGAACATATAAAAATCCTCAGTAATCCTTCTGTCCCTGACCCAAAGATCAAATCATTCTCTCAGAATTCCACTGACTGCATTTCTCAGCAACGATGTATTGGCAAGTGAAATGGGAGAGGTTTCAAGTTACTCAGGCTTTAGTAATTTCACAGAATATGCTTTGAAGTACCAAAATAATCATTAAAATTGAGTGGCACATTTGAAATTAGTGAGCAAATGTGTGAGGGCATTACTCTTTCTACCCTATTGTTCTCTATTGGTGACAGTACACAAAATAGCCATCCAGGTTACATCTTTCCTTCTTCACTGTTTAGTTCCATTGCCCAAACTGATTTAGAAATAACGATTTAAGAGGAAAGGGAAGGAGACTAAAGATTACTGAGCATGAGAACTCAAAAGAGAGAAGTATGAAGAAAGAGCCCCTAGGCTGAGGAAGCCACCAAGTTGAGAAACTTTAAATGAGGGTGACCCTTAGCAGTAGCTCTTTTGGGTGTCTAAAAACAGGTAGCATTCCTAGGATTTTCCAATGTACGAAGCACTGTCACATGCAATATCTTACTTACCCCTCAAATCAACCATGAGAGGTGAGCCTTCTCTCCCCATTTTATATATAGGGACACTGGGACCCAGAGAAATTAAGAAACCAACCCAGGATTCTCAGATAGAAAGAATATTGTGGTACAGCTATTTGACTCTGACATTTATGGATTCAAAAGGTACGACCCCTCTTTCCACTGGTACTCAACTGGGAGAAGTTAGAAAGCCAGGCTGGGGAGAGGTTGTCAAGGTCTTTGAACAGCAGGGAAGTTTATACTTTATCCTACAGGCAATATGACTAATTGTGTTATCTTATCCAAATGCTTACAGATATGCTTGGACAAATGGATTAGCCATTTCTGATTCTCCTACGAAAAGTTCCTGAGTATGCCTAACCTTCAAATAAGTTCAGATAATCACAATAAGCATCAAATATTTTACTTGCCAGTTTTATAAATGTTCGTTGTACAATTAGGATCAGCTAGCAAGTGGTTAATATCAGTCATTCACAAAGGATACAGTCTATTTCCTAGTATGTCTGCTCCTCTCTAAGTTTTATACTGGAACAGAAAGCAGTATGATAGAATGGTTTAAAAGTCCAGTTTTATGTTTTAATTTACTAATATATTCAACACACATTAAATGAGCACCTACTATGTGTTAGGCCCCATGTCCAGAGCAGAGCATCCAATAAATGAAGATGATAGGCTCTATCTTTATAGATCTTATAGTCAGCTACATATGGGAAAGATTACAGGCACATACAGGGCTGTGTGATAAAGAAAATAGAGAGGGGCATAAGAGGACATAACCTAGAACTAGAGGATGGGGAGGTGCCCTGGGAAGTGGTGTGAAGGTTGAATGCCCAGGAACTACAATGGTGTCAGGACTGGATGTAGGGATTTCAATCCTGGCTTTGCATTAAACTCACCTAGGGAAATTGCTGTTGGCTATCTATTTTACATATGGTAGTGTAAGCTTCCATGGTATTCTTTACATACATCTCACCCTCTCCTCCCATCTCCCCATGTCCATAAATCGCTTCTCTGTGTCTTCTTCTCCATTGCTCAATGGCTCCGTTGCTCATTCTCAATGGGTTCCCTGGTGGCTTAGACGGTAAAATGTCTGCCCGCAATGCGGGAGACCTGGGTTCAATCCCAGGGTTGAAAAGGTCCCCTGGAGAAGGAAATGGCAACCCACTCCAGTACTCTTGCTTGGAAAATCCCATGGATAGAGGAGCCTGGTAGGCTACAGTCCAAGAGGTCGCAGAGAGTTGGACACGATTGAGCGACTTCATTTTCACTCTCTTTCACCTAGGGCATTTTTTAAACTACTGTTATCCATACCCCACCCATGCCAATTCAACTTGAATCTCTGTGAGTGAGGACCAGGCAATGATCCTTATAAACCTCCTCAGAGGATTCTAATGTGTGGGCAGGCTTGAGAATGGCTGACTTACACAGTTACTAAAAAGTTTTTCAAAGTGAAAACTTTGTGACCCATCTCTAAATTCAGATTTAAATCCCAAGTAAATTCAGAAGTAAATCATTTTAAAATGATTTTCTTAGTTGCTATATGTGACCTTTATCTTCATTATCTTGGAGTTCAAAATTATGTGTGGCTACAAGGAGACAATAAATTTCTTTCCCAAAAGAGTAAATCTGAATAGTCTGACTATTGCCAGCTTTTCCTTACAATGGGGAGAAAATGCTTTGTGGTAGTTACCCTCATGTTTACCAGTATTTTCTACTGTCCTCCCAGAGGCAATGTGGAGGATCATTCTTTGCCCTTGAAATGATGAGTGGTCATGTGAATTTCTTTAATCAATAAACAGTGAGAAGAATTGACATGTGTCCCTTCCATAACAAAGTGCTTCAGAGTTAGTCAGCTATTCTCTTTCCCTGCCTTGGAGGTCCCTGAAAGCTAGTGTTGACATGGGAACATCAGAAGATGGAGGGACAAAGAGGTTAAAGCAGAGTCACTGAAAAAAGAGCAGTCATCTTGCAGAGCCACACAAGAGGAGCTTAAGAAATAAATGTTTGTTATAAAGGGCAAAGATGTTAGGGTTATTTATCACTGCAGCATAACCTAGCCTCACCTGACTTATACTACCTTCTCAATCAGGTGGATCCCTATTATTGTATTTTGTTTCTCTGATTCACAGACTTTCTATTCATACATTACACTTATGCATAATCAGTATTATAATTAATATCCATCCCTCCTTCAATTCTTTCCCCCTTCCTTCTTTACCTCCTTAGTAGTTAACTTAAAAACTCATTAGGGAGTCCCAAGCAAGAAGGACAGCAAGAAAGCAGTTGAATGAATGGCGGCCCAGCATGTTAGAGGCTTTGTTGCATACAGGTGGATTGAGCAAATAAGTAAATATATTGAGGATCATGGAGCCAGATTTCTTGCTGTCAGAAAAGGGAATTATAAGTATAAAAAGGGAGAATGATAATGAACCCTGAAATACTGTATTTGAACTGAACTGAAAATACTCTTGGCAACCCATCGAGTATCCTTGCCTAGAGAATCCTATGGACAAAGAAGCCTGGCGTGCTATGATCCATAAGGGTTGCAAAGAGTTGGACCACAACTGAAGCGACTATGCATGGACGTACACACGGACTCTTGTGAATTCATTTTACAGAGATAGATAGACAGAAATACGAATACAGAAGTATCCTTGTTCTGTTGTAGTTCTGTCTACCAAGAGTTCCTGGAAGCTGCATTAGCCCATAGCAGTAAGCATACTCAGCATGCAGAATCTTGATTTTTAGAAGCCATTTTCCACTGACAATGGAATTAGAGGAGGAGGTCTTAGAGAAAATGACTGATTTCAAAACTAGAGCAGAAAAAGCACAAGATGAGTATGAAAGTTAATTTAATGTCTCGAAGTAATGAAGTACACAAAAATGATAGGGGCATGTCAAAAGTACACAGGAGCCACTTTGAAGAGTCAGCCACTGGGCAAACCTGGGACAATATGAGATCAAAGTCAACAGTGATAAGAATCATTATACTTCACTGAATAAACTATCCTTTTAGCTCATGCAGATTTAAACAAACAAATCAATAAATGGGAGAAGAAAAAGCTCTTCTATTTAGTAGATTATTGTTGCTGTTTAGTTGTTGAGCTGTGTCTGACTCTTTTCGACCCCATGGTCTGTAGCCTGGCCAGGCTCCTCTGTCCGTGGGATTTCCCAGGCAAAAATGCTGGAGTGGGTTGCCACTTCCTTCTCCAGAGGCTCTTCTTGACTCAGGGGTTGAACCCGTGTCTCCTGCATTGGCAAGCAGATTCTTTACCAATGAGCCACCAGAGAAGTATTAAATGTAAGAGGAATAAAAAAAATCATGGTTATGCCACAATCTTAGCAATAATCAATTCAGGCAAGAAATATCAATGGATGCTACAATTCGTGGGTAAAAGATGACAAATAGAATATTTATATAGCCTCTAAGTATCTCCTCATAAAAGACTTTATAAGTGAGAAAAGTAGCTTTCCACTTAAGTAAAAATAGCAGCAGACACTACCTTATTCAAGTGTAACATTAAATGTAACATTGTTGTGCCCAGATCCCAATCTCCACAAACCACCAGGAGGCCATTCACCGATGCAAGCGCAAGAGGGAGTTTATTACAGACCCGGGTCCGGACTGCACATACACACACCCGACGCAGCGGAGTGAGGGCGGCGGCCCCGAGCCGCATGGTACAAGGTTTTTAAGGGAAAGTGACAAAGGGTAGGAGGGCTCGGATGGGGTAATGTGTTTCAGCGTCCCCGTGACGGGCCAGGACGGGAGGGGAGGTGAGGGGATTTTCGCGGGCTAACCCCTGATTGGCAGTGCTAACCCCTGATTGGCAGTCGTGTCTAGGGTGGTGACCTGGGGGTGGGGGAACTTGAGTGATGTCTTCTATCACAAGATGGCAGCTCCTCTTTTTAAGAGGGAGTCACTTAGGCTCTACAACATCACCAGATGGAAATCATGTGCCACCTGACAAGATGCATGGAGAATTTAGCATTGTTTTTGTAATAGTCCTGCCAGAAAGCACATGTAACCTGAATCTAAGTGTAAGGAAACATCAGACCACCCTAAATCAAAGAGCATTCTATAAAATAACTTGTTTGTTGTCTGTAAAAATGTCTTAGTTCTGAAAGCCAAGAAAGGACTTGTGGAATTGCTCTGGATTGAAAGAGACTGAAGCGTGTTGACAACTTAAGACAAAGATGATGCCGTATTGGATCATTTTGCTATGAAGGACACTACCCAGGACACATTGTGAAACGTGACTAGGGTCACTGATTGATGGACAGATAGGAGGTCTTAATTCCTACACCTTTACTGTGCTTTTGCAATTATTTCAAACTAAAAAGTATTAGTATTATTGCAATGTGAAATACTTTCATAGGCTTCCTATTCAGGTTTACATTATAAAGTGAAAAGATGTGGGAAGTTTGAGAGAAAGTTCAAATCGTTTGGTTTAGTGTGTTTTCTCTTTTTTGTTTGTTTGTTTGTTTAAGCCAGAAAGAAAGACACAGTATACTAACGCACATATATGGGATTTAGAAAGATGGTAACGACAACTCAGTATGCGAGACAGCAGAAGAGACACAGATGTATAGAACAGTCTTTTGGACTCTATGGGAGAGGGCGAGGGCGGGATGAAATGGGAGAATGGCACTGAAGCATGTAAATTATCATATGTGAAACGAATTGCCAGCCCAGATTCAATTCATGATACAGGGTGCTCAGGGCTGGTGCACCGGGATGGCCCAGAGGGATGGAATCGGGAGGGATGTGGGGGGGGGGGGGTTCTAGAAGAGGAACACATGTACACCCATGGCGGATTCATGTCAATGTTGGCAAAACCAATACAATATTGTAAAGTTAAAAAATAAATAAATAAATTTAAATTAAAAATAAATAAATAAAGTACCTTAAGTTAGGGGTCTTGATTTTTGTAAGTTTATCTTCTACATTTAAGTTTGCAAATCTCTAATGTTTTCAGAATTATAATGGATTCTAGGGAAATGCAGGTATGGCAGTTAAGCATGTGTATAATACAAAGGATTTATGAAGAAACTATTTTCATCTAGGTCTTTAGCAATTTGAATGGATATGCAGAGCAGAGCATATGTCAACAGAATATGACTAAAGGGTCCGAAATTTTACAATAGTGTTTATATTTAAATTCAAAATATAAAAGAAAAACAGACCATAAGCATTAAGCTTTTTCTCTATGCTTAACATAAGTAAATTTCTTTGGCCCGAAGAATATCAAATGAAGAATTTTTAAAAATCCTTCTCAAAAAATGTAAAAGATTATTTTTTTAATCATAGGCACTCTGTAAAATAAACAACAGGAAAATTTTTTAAGCAAATAAAAGTTATTTTTTTCAATCTCAATAAACCTATGTTAAATAGTTTACAAATTGTGCCCCCAAAGGCTGCGCTTCACCTTGCTAGTAAGCAGGTATCCTGTTGATAATCTCAGCATGCCTCTCCTGACACCTGCTGAGCCAAATTCTACCCCCAACTACTGAAGCAGACCCAATAGGGGGTTCAAAATCTTGACCTAATATCTAGGGGTTGGTCTTTGAGTGAGCCTCAGATTGCCTTCATCCACAGAAGTGCATGCAATCTGTCCACTCTATCACCCAGTCACCCAGTGAGGCATCTGTATTGAATGTCTACCTGTACCAGGGACCCAGGACCAACCTGGAATCTTTATTCCATTATGGCCAACACAGTACAAAAGAACTGTAAGTCTGACTTGCAACTATATTGAAAAGTTCTAGTTACCAATATATGTTATGCCATTTCATATCACACTGCTTTCATAAAAACAAACATAAGAAAATATCGCAGTTCTGAAAGTTTCACACATACTTTGATTTACCTCAAACTTGAATGACTTTGTGGACTCCTTAAGAAGTATATTAAGTAGAGCAGAGACAAGGAAAGGATTGATAAGTTATCAGATAAGTTTCCATTCATGATATTTTCTTGATCTCAAAGCTGTGATATAAAATCAGGTATGATACACAATTCCTTGACCATCTCTGGCAGTGTTTATGTGCTAAGGTGGCCACAACAAAATACCACAGACAGCGTGGGGTGAACAAGAGAAATTTATTTTCTCATGATTCTGGAGGCTATAAGTCTAAGACCAAAGAGTCAGCAGAGTTGGTTTCTTCTGTGATCTCTCTCCTTGGCTTGCAGGTGGCCATCTCCTCCCTGTTTCTTTACAATGTATTCCCTCTGTGCATGTTCGTGGTGTCTAATCTCTTCCTATAAGCACACCAGAAGATTTAAGGTTTATCCTAATGACCTCATTTAAATTTAAAGTGAAATCGCTCAGTCGTGTCCGACTCTTTGCAACCCCATGGACAGTAGCCTTTACCAGGCTCCTCCGTCCATGGGATTTTCTAGCAAGAGTACTGGAGTGGGTTGCCATTCCCTTCTAAGTACCTCTTTAAAGGCATATCTCCAAATACATTCTGAGATAACAGGGATTAGGATTTCAACAAAGGAATAGGGGCAAGGGGTGGGACACGTTCAGTCTGTGATACTAAATGTTGCTTAAGAATTGTTCCTGTTGCCTGGATTCAGACTTTTATCAGTAATATGCATACTTTTGCAAAAGAGATAAAGTTCATCCCATGATGAGTTTCTAGAAAATTTTAACAGCCATTTGGACAAATTCAGTGTTGGAGAAGTCACATTTCCTAGCCCCCAATTCAGAGCTGGCTCAGGTCACTCTGCACTAGACCTTTGGGAAATGAGCAGTATCATTAAATCCCAACTTCATCTCTATCCTCCATGGCCTTACAGTTTTTGTTTAAGTCAAGACACTACAGGGCACAAGGATATGATTAAACACTCAGTATTCATTCTAAGGTGGGTTGTAAGAGCAGTCGTGGTCCACTGTAAGTAGGTCCCACCTTGATCACAATCTCATGGCCACAACTTCTAGACAAGCTAAGACAGCACTTGAGAACACAGTTTTAAGAGCTGTCTTCCTCCTAGTTCAAAAAGTATTATAACTGGGTGATAACTATGAAAAGTAAAATGTTATGATACGTGCTGGCCCTGATATCCATTTCTGAGCATTTATGCTATAGAAAAAGAAAAAAATATATATATATATACACACACACACATACATTATACATATATATATATCAATGGTAGAGGTGGAAATTTGATTGTTGCAGATTTATAAGACCAAAAGATTAGAAGAAAAGTCCCTCGTAAGAAAGTGATTTAATTGCTCTGGTGTATTTGTATATCAGGAAAGTATGCAGTTATTAAAATAGGTAATCATCCTGCTATTTTTGATAACAGCAAGCTAGGTTAGTCACAACAACCCTGCCGATAAAAGCAATTAAAAATAATGGAAAAACATTTTAAAAAACATATCCTTTAAGACAAGGAAGATCTATCAAACAAACAAAAATATCTAAGCAAAAGCCAGAAAGCAAGAGAGGAGTGAGTGAAGCAGCTCCTTGTACCCTGAGATTGTTCGTCAGTCACAGCAACTTTGAAATTTTCTTTGTTGTGATAAGGGAAAGAAGGAGAGAAAGCTAAGTCTCAACCCCACCCCAAGTTGAGAATATAACAGAAAACCCCCACAATGAGAAGGAACAACATGAAAAGACCTAACCAGAAGTAAAACCAACACATTCCAACCCCAGGGGAGGCAAGGAAATTGCCTTCAAGCTGGGCTGAGCAGGGGGGAATCCCATCCTGAGACTGTTTTTTAACCACAAAATAGCCCTCACAAAGAATTTTACCTCAAATTTACATCCTGTGGGTGGTCCAAAAAAACCTCTCACAATGGGTTTAGTTTAAAGTAATCCCAGACAGACAATAGTTATTCATGTGGCAACAACAAAGGCAACTTATTTCTTGAAGCAGCATCCTTATTCTTGGCCTCAAAGAACCCCCATATATAATTTTTCAAAAGCAATGAGAAGCACTTAGTCAAAGTAACCAAATACCCAAGGAAGTTAGGCATCATATGTGAGAATAGCAGAAACAACAGAAAGTAGAAACAGACCCACAAATAACTGAGGTCACGGAATTACTAAGCACAAGTGACAGATATTAAAAAAAAAAAATGATCTAGCATATTTGCAAACAAACTAAATTGAATGTCTTGAAACTAATAACTCAAATTGAAAACTTTATAGATGGGGTTAACATCTGTATTAGATGAAAGTATCTGGAACATAGCAAGAGGGGGAAAATAGGGGGAAACTGGAAGAGAGATGAAAAGGCATAGAACACAGAGTGATAAGGTCTGTATGTGTCAAGTTGTTTTAGTTGTGTTCAACTCTGTGCAACCCCATGGACTGTAGCCTGCCAGGCTCCTCTGTCCATGGGATTCTCCAGGTGAGAATACTAAAGTGGGTTGCCATGCCCTCCTCCAGGGGATCTTCCTCACCCTGGGATCAATAAGATCTAATATACATTCAATAAAAATGATATTTTCTGTGTGCTGAAAGAATATAGCTACCAATGTAGAATTTTATTTATTTCCTAGTGAAAAAACTTTCAATAGTGAGAGCAATAAAGATCTTTGTAAAGATACAAAAGCAGATAACTTATTACCAGTTGACCTTCATTCACAGAAGTTCAAAAGAAGGTTACTGCATTCAGAATGTAAGTGAACTCAGATGGAAGGTTTCAGATGTAGGAAGGAGTTAATCATAAGAAAAAGAGAGAGGATGTAACAGAGTCAAGCAGAAAGGTGGGAGAGGGGTGATAACATAGGGGATAAAACACCAGAGGTGGACAAAGCCTCTGGGTAAACTCAGCCCATGTCTACAGCATCTTCTTTCTTGGTCCCTCACAACTTTTGGAGCGGAATTAACAAGTGCCTAAATTTAGAATTAGTCATAACAAAACTAAAACTGCCAGTTGAAACTAAGATAACAGGAGACAGTGACGTTAATTTGCAGGCAAGGAAAGGGTTGATTGTCAAACATCCTGAACTGATGATACGGACAAAGGGAATAAAAATGAAATGAACACCAGCAACAACACTGAAAAGTGGTTGTGAATCTTGCCAAAGAGTAAGGGAAAAGTTGACATCCTCATCTGGAAATGAGAGAGGAAAGAGATGAAGATGCCATCTGTGCGGGCTGGCTGGTACATCACCGCACCCGCAGAGGTGGCTGGCCCACGCTCTTGTCACCACCTCTCAGGTCTTAGCCTCAGTTCCCCAGGTCCCAGACCACAATTTGTCAGTGGGCCCGAAGCACACAGTTCTTTTTGACCTTGGCTCTCAGTTACCCACTTATTCAAGTAAAGCTTCTCCAGCGACCAGAATGCTGGCATACACTTTTAAGGTCATCTGATTCTACCAGAATGAAGGTGAAATGAGCATATATATTTAAATGTTCTTGTGTATAGCTGAAGAAACTCTGAGCAATGAGCAATGGCCTTTGTATGTTGGAAGCTAACTAGCTAGGGAACAGAAATGCAGGCTTACTGGCATATATATTTACATGGTTCAATAATGTTTGAGTCATGTGGCTTACCTGTACATTCCTTTGAAGCTATTTATTCTCCTTCTCTGAAAACCTTAAAGTCATTAACATTCTGAGCAACACAGTGCCTTGCAGAGGTAGGTGGTAAAGGATCCTCTCTGTTCTTATTCTGTTACATAAATCTCAACCATATCTGCCTTTCTGCCTTAAATTGTACACTTCTGTCACCTGCCACTCATCCACAAAATAACCTGAATCTTTCACTGTTGCCTCCCCTGTACCTGCCAGGGAAGAAACCCCTCCTGAGCCAGGAACAAGCCTGCAATCAGATTCCCTGTGGGGATGGAGAGATGAGCCGCCACTAGAGTGGCCAACTCATCCCAGTTTGCCCAGGACTCTCCCGGATTTCACACTGGAAGTCTCATCCCTAGGGAAACCTCTTAGTCTCAGGCAAACTGCAGTGGTTGGTCACACCAGGGGCCATCAGCTAGGCTCTTGTTTCCTCTGGGAGCGCAGATAACTTCATGAAAACATACACCTGGTTGAAGAGAACTGAAATAGTAATAATACCAAACAGCACATATGTAACAGTCACCACATGCTAGACACTATTCTAGGCAATCCATTCATGCAGACTCATTTAACCTGTCATAATAATTTTAACTCTATTTCAGGGATGAGAAAACTGAGGCCTGGATAAGTTAAGGAACTTGCCTGGGATCCTGGAGCTAGTATGTGGCAGAGGTAGGATTCAAAGCCAGGTAGCCTGGCTTCAGAAAACAGAACACATGCTTAACTACTTCACCATACATGCTGCCTTGTTGATGTTATGTTCCCCACATAATTCCTGCTTCCCAAATGTTGTACCCCCTTCTACCATTACTTCTCTCTATTGTCCTTGCTACTTAGATCTTGGCTCTGGGACATATATATATCTCCCCTTTACTTCTATTCTAACTATTCACTGATTCCACAAACATTTTTGATGTACCTATTGAGTGCCAGGCTGCCTTCAAGAGCTTGTGGTCTAGAGGGGGTAACCAGACATATAAGTGGACAACAAAATAGTACAGAAGTTTCCAAACTTCCTCTCAGTTCATAGACCCTTTAACATAATATTATACTAATAATATTAGTAATATTTCACAGTGCCCCTACATCAAAAGAAATATCTAATGTTTTTATTAGTTTAGTTCCAAACAACTTAAGAGCAGGAGTTTAAGTGGTGTCTGATATATGTCTTTGTATTTCCCTTAAAAATTAAAAGCTCCTACCATGGTCTAGACAGCATATTAAAAAGCAGAGACATTACTTTGCCAACAAAGCTCTGTCTAGTCAAGGCTATGGTTTTTTCAGTGGTCATGTACGGATGTAAGAGATGGACTATAAAGAAAGCTGAGTGCCGAAGAATTGATGCTTTTGAACTGTGGTGCTGGAGAAGACTCTTGAGAGTCCCTTGGACTGCAAAGGGGATCCAACCAGTGCATCCTAAAGGAGATCAGTCCTGGGTGTTCATTGGAAAGACTGATGCTGAAGCTGAAATTCCAATACTTTGGCCACCTGAAGGAAAGAGCTGACTCATTTGAAAAGACCCTGATTCTGGGAAAGATTTGAAGGCGTGAGGAGAAGTGGACGACAGAGGATGAGATGGTTGGATGGCATCACCAACTTGATGGACATGGGTTTGGGTAGACGCTGAAAATTGGTGATGGACAGGGAGGTCTGGTGTGCTGTGGTTCATGGGGTCACAAAGAGTCAGACGCGACTGAGCAACTGAACTGAACTGAACCATGGTCTTTAATCCCCTGTGGTTTCTGGAGCATCTCAGCACACAGTTTTGGGAAATGTGAACACGGTGGTTAAGGTCTCAGTTTCTAGAGTAAGTTGCTTGGGTTCAAACTGTGGCCTTTCCCCTGCAGTGCGAGCTTAGACATGGAATGAGGCTTCCCTGAGCTTTACTTTTCCTCACTGGTAACAGGGATTATAACAACAGGTATCTCACAAGTCCATGACCAGAATTTAATGAGTGTATATAAAGCCTCTGGACAAACACCTAGCATTTAGTCAATAGAATACAAATTGCGCAAGAGTGGGATTTGGGGTCCGTTCTGTCTACTGCTGTTATCTCCAGTGCCTTTTTTTCTTTCCATTTTTCTTTCTGAATTTTAAATAAGCCACACACACACACACACAAAGGGCTGTCCTGAATTTAATGTAATTAGTAGGGGGCAAACCACAAAGAAAGTAGATATCTGCAACACATAAAAAGCAAGAACAAGTTCTGTGCTAGAGACCAAATGTCCAAATGTACAAGCCCCTCAAAATTTATGTGTTGAAACCTAATCCCCAATGTGATGGAATTTGGAAGTGGGCATTAGGAGATAATTAGGTCATAAGAGTGGGACCCCAAACACAGGAATAGTGCCCTTATAAAAGAAACCCCTGAGAACTCTTTCATCCTTTCTGCCATGTAAGCACACAGCAAGAAGACAACCCTCACCAGACACTGAATCAGTCAGAGCCATGATCTCAGGTCATGGGTCCAGCCTCCAGAACTGTGAGAAATGTAAGTCACCCAGTCTATGGTATTCTACTACAGCAGCCCAAATGGATTAAGACAGTCTGGATCCAATTCCTGAGCAGAAACATCATCTTCATCATGGGAATGAAGGAGGCATGCAGTTCTTTGCACTGGACCCCTCACTCATGGTGTATCACTATATAAGCTAGTGTTCTTCTGGGTCTTTCTCTGTGGGTTTTCAGTGAGTCCCTCTTGTACTATCTTCAAGTTTCATCAGACTAACTCATAGCCCAGACAACGTGGGGAGAGGTGGAAGAGACAGGTCCTCTAGGAGCCCCATTCCCAGTGGCAGACTTAAGGCAGCTATTATCATAATGTGGTAAGGTAGTTCTCTCACCCTCACCAAGATAAGCTAGGTTATTGTCTTCTATAGCCTTTCATTCTCCAGAAGGCCCTCTCTGATGAAGTTATAGCAATCCTGTTTCTCTCTGAATGACTGGCTGTTTTTTCTTGTAACTGCTGTCATTTGCTTAGTTTATTTGTTGAAATGTACCATTCAGTGGTTTTTTAGTATATTCACAAAGTTATTCAACCATCACCACTATCTATTGGACATCATCCCCCAAAGAAACCCCCTACCCACTAGCCCATTGCCTCCTTCCCTGCTTCCCCAGGCTCAGTCCCTGACAAAGTTTAATCTATTTTCTGTCTCTGTAGATTTGCTTATTATGGACATTTAATAATATTGGAATCATACTATATGTGGTCATTTATGATTGACTTCTTTTACTAAACGTTTTCAAGGTTTATTGTTGTGGCATGTATTAGTACTTCATTTCTTTTTCTTTACTTAGTTTCTTACCTGAACTAAGATATACTTCGATGTTTTCATCTATGAATTTTATATTTTTATTTCTTATATGTAGGTCTTCAATTATTTTCAAGTTAATATTTGTTTATGGTATGAGATAGGTCTAACTTCATTCTTTTCATGTGGTATTGTTAGTTGTTCCAACACTGTTTGTTGAAACATCTATTATCTCATTCAATGGATTGTCTTTTGGCACTATTGTTGAAAATCACTTGACCACAAATGTAGTTTATTTCTACACTCTCAATTCTCTTCCACTGATCTATGTGTCTATACTTAAGCCAGTACCACACTGGGTTAGTTAGTGTAAATTTGTAGTAAGTTTTGGAATTAGGAAGCATTGGTCCTCCAACTTTCTTTTTCTTTTTCAAGGTTATTTTGACTGCTCTAGATTTTTTGAATTTCCATATGATCTTTAGGATCAATTTGTAAATTCCTGCAAAAAAAATGGCAGCTGGGATTTTGTTAGGAATTAAGCTGATAAATTTGATTTGTATTATTATAGGTGATTTTGAGGAGTATTGTTATCTTAACAATATTATGTCTTCCAATGAGATGTCTTAATCATTTAGTTATATCTTAATTTCTTTCAATCATATTTTATTTCTTTCAACATAGTTTCCCATGTCCACACCTTGTACTTCTTTTATTCAATTTATTACTAAGTATTTCATTCTTTTTGATGCTATTGTAAATGGAATTGTTTTCTTAATTTCAGTTTTAATTATTCATTGCTAATATACAGAAATATAATTGATTTTTATATACTGATCTTGTGTCCTGCAACCTTGCCAAACTCATTTATTAGTACTAATAGATATGTGTGTGTGTGAATTCCTTAAGATTTTCTATGTATGAGATCATGTCATCTGTGGATAAACAATTGACTTTTGAATGTTAAATTTGCCAATCAAAAGTCCTGCCTGCACTGGAGTCCAGGAAGGCTTGCCAGTAAGCAGCAAAATGCCTATCTTGTTATTCAAGACAGAAGGAAAATTTTCATCTTAGGGTTTTGCTGGAATGTTTGATTAAGCAGCTGTTCTTGAACAGAGGAGATGTTGCCCCAGGGTACATTTGGCAATGTCTAAAGACACTTTCAGTCTTCACAACTTGATTGGGGTGGGGGTGTGGTGATGATACTGGCATCATACATAGAAACCAGGGATGCTGGTAAACATCACATAATAAACAGGACAGCCTTCAACCTCACCCTCCATCAGAGAATTATCTGGCACAGAGTGTTAACAGTGCTGAGATTGAGGTGCCTTGGATTACAGGAGTGGCTTCCAAAAATGATCTCTTTTCTCACTGGTGCCTGAGCCACTCTTCTCAGATCTGAAGGGTTTTAAAGAACAAATTTAGAGTGGAGTTCAGGGAATGATTTCTCAGCCACAAGCCTGCCCAACAGAGGTGGAGACAGTGTCCTGCACCCTGGGTCAGCAAGTCCATGAACGACTGGACCAAATCATACACAGTCCCCAGCAAGACAGAGATCATCACTCAGCACAGAACGCATTGCAGCTGCCTGGTGCCAATGACTGTGTATGATAATTACTATGACACCAGCAAGGCATATCAGGTTTTGTGGAGCTTGATGCTTATACAGGTGGGCGGGGGCCACTTTAAGAATACTGCATTTAGTCAGACACAGGGACTTGGTAGAGCCCCATGTAAGTTCCAGGGCCCTGACACGGAAGTGTCACTAGCTTTAGGGTGTACCTGCCTCAGAGCAGAGGTGGTACTGAGTGTGGTAGGACCACCTACAAATTGCTTCATCCTTCCTGCTTTTGTGAAGGGCACTGTGGTCAATTTGCACTAAGGAAACTAAGCAGTATGGTGTGTTTTATTCTCTTACTCATATATATTTTTTAACGTTTTATTTGCTGAAAACAATCTAAAGCCCTGCAGCTTGGCTTTAAGATCGAAGTTGACAGTTGCAGAAAGATAAACAACAGTTCTAGACACTGAAAAGCAGGTGCCAAGTTAGAACAACAAATGGCTTTGATAAAATGTATTTCCAAATGTTGTATGATGCATTTAGTACTGAAGCAGTAGACTTCATGGATACAAATGAGTCAGGTAAACTGTACTGCAATAAAAGCAATGATATGTACATTTTTATAGTTCAAAGCATTATTATTTCACGTTTATATAGCACTTTGTATCTGCTGAATGTTCCTTTAATTATTTCTTTTAATGATCTGGGGAGGCCAGTCCTAGTGAGTATTAGTGTCATTTCAAAGATGGGGAGAAGAGGAAGAGGTTACCAAAAAATAAGGCAGAGGTAGGAAGAGGGGAATGTCATAGGACAGACTCAGAGGAGCAGGAAAATGGGAGAAATCCAAAGGAAGGCATGACTGAAATGGCTGCAATCGTGACCATCATGAAAGTCTGAATTTCTTGCCGGTGGAGAGGAAGGAAAATCTTTCAGAATCTTAGAGGGAGAGCATCAGAATCAATAAAAGCACATATTGCTTGTCTCACTTATAAGTAAGCACACAAGCAGGAAGAGGTTGTACTCGGCCAAATATGTGAAATGGATTTGGCCAAATTTACAAATGACCAAGCTATGGCTAACTACCATGAGAGTATAAAATTCTGTCCATGTCCGAGGGGAAATCCAGGCTGTCTGACTACACGTTCCCTCACTGCCACTGTCCCATCCAGGGTCCAGAGAGGGCAGCCATGTGCCTGTCACATCGGTCTCACTGACTGGTCAGACCTGAACAGATTCCTGCAAACCACTGAACTCCTACATGGCCTGTCCAGAACCAACTGAAACGTTTAGACTCTCTCCAGGTATCTGAAATGCCAGCATTACAGTTATTCATGTTAACTTAATAATGACTGGCACTAAGTACTCAATGAGTGCCAGATCCTGTCCTAAACACTTAAAGACATTAATTCATGTAATCCTCCTAGTAATGTTATGACATAAATATGAATTTAAGGGATGAGAAAACTGAGGCCCAGAGGGGTTAAGTAATATGTCCAAGGTCACACAGCTAGTAAATAGTGAAGTCTGGATTTGAACCCCATGCAGCCTGGGGTTCATCTTTTCTCCCTAATGCCTTAAGGAGATTTTAAAATGCTTCATTTTGTTATTTACAAATAAAATACCAAAGAACAGTCCAACATTTCAATAGCATTAGAAAAAATGGACAATGAGCAAGCTATTTTTAAAGATGGGAGAATAGCTTTTAAATTATTGTCTTCAGGATCACTCACACACTGTATGTTCTTCTTTTGTGCTCCTAAATTGCTTTGGAACTTATTGTAGTAATTGTTATTTTCTCAGTTATAGTTAGTTGGTATTCCTGGGCCAAGTCCAATAAACACTTCTGTTTTCCTCCATTGATTTCTGACCTACCTGAGACAGGGACCTTTAAAAAAAATCATCTTGGACTTCCCTGGTGACCCAGTGGCTAAGACTCTGAACTCCCAGTGCATGGTGCCTGGGTTCAATCCCTGGTCAGAGAACTAGATCCCAGATGCTGCAACTAAGAGTTTTCATGCTTCAACTAAGAGTTTTCATGCTGCAACTAAGAGTTTTCATGCTGCAACTAAAGATATCTTGTGCTGCAACGAAGACTGAAGATCCTGTGTGCCACAACTATGACCCAGCAGCCATATAAATAAATAAAAATAAATATTACCCCAAAAATCATCATCTTATGCTTTGCACAAGGTAGACATTCAATTAACCTTCCCTGAATTAATGGAATTGAGTTAAGTGTGGTTTAGGCAGTAGGTTGGTTCTAATTTGATAGACGATCAAAGGATCACTCTGTAGTACCACTGTCCAATGGAACCTTCTGCAATGAAGGAAATGGCCTATAGCTGCACTGTTTGATGTGCTAGCCTCAAGCCACATGTGACTCTTGGGCACTTGAAATATGGCCAATGTGTGACTGAGGTACTAAATATTTAATTGTACTTAATTTTTATTAACTTTACATTTAAATAGCTACAGCTTTATATATTAGGTGTTTAGCCAAACACATTAATTTGAGTCCCTGTTTCTGAAGTTGTTGCCCAAGATTCATAGCCTTTGTTAAAGCCAAGAATCCAGTCCTAGCCATCATAGATAAGAAGCCAAAGAGAATGAAATTATATTACCTTCTAAATGATTTTATGACAATTGTGCCTTCAGAAGTATCTCGAGTAAAATCAAATTTTTTATAACAACAATGACAAAGATATCAAAATTTCAAATGCACATCCCCTTTGAAATTGTAACTCATCTTCAAGGAGTTACTTCTATTCTTACACTCAGTGTAAGGCATATGCACAAGGATAGTCATTAAGTTACTGCTTGTAATAACAGCAAAAGACAATCTAAAATTCTATATGTAGGAAGCAAATTACATGAAGGTAAGCAGGTGGCATTAGTAAAGAAACCTGCTTGCCCTCAGGGCTGGTGCACCGGGATGACCCAGAGGGATGGAATTGGGAGGGAGGTGGGAGGGGGGTTCTGGAAGGGGAACACATGTATACCCACGGCAGATTCATGTCAATGTATGGCAAAACCAACACGATAATGTAAAGAAAATAATTAATTAATTAAAAAAAAAAGAGGGACTTCCCTGGTGGTCCAGTGGCTGAGACTCTGAACTCCCAATGCAGGGGAGCCAGGTTTGATCCCTGGTCAGGGAACTAGACCCCACATGCCCCAACTAAGACCCAACACAGCCAAATAAATAAATAAAAATAAATTAAAAAAAAAAAAAAAGAAACCTGCCTGCCAAGGCAGGAGACATAAGAAATGAGGGCTTGATCCCTGCATCGGGAAGATCCTCTGGAGGAGGGCATGGCAACCCACTCCAGTGTTCTTGCCTGGAGAATCCCATGGACAAAGGAGCCCGGCGGGCTACCGTCCATGAGGTTGCAAAGGATTGGACATGACTGAAGTGAGTTAGCACACATGCAAGTAGAATAATGGCCCTCCAAAGATGTCCACACCCTAATCCCTGAAATCTGTGAACATGTTACTTTACGTGGCAAAAGGGACTTTTCAGATTAAGCATCTTGAGATGAGGAGAGTATCCTGGAGTACCCAGATGGGCCTAATGTAACCGCAAGTCCTAACAAAAGGAGGCAGAAGGGTCAGAGTCAGAGAGAACAAGACGTGATGACAGACACAGACGTCAGAGCGACACAGTTGCTGACTGGGCCCACAAGCCAAGGAGGGGGGTGGCGTCTAGAAGATGAAAAAGACACAAAACAGATTCTGCCTGGAGCCTCCAGATGGAGCACAGCCCTGACAACACCTTGACTTTGGCCCAGAAAGGCCAGTTTTGGACTGCTGACCTCCAAAACTCTAAGGAAACTAATTTGTGTTGTTTTAAGCCACTAAATGTTGATAATTTGTTATAGCAGCAATAGGAAACTAAGGCAGGTATATCTTCATACAAAGTGGAATACTATGCAACCCTTAAAAAGAATGAAGAACACCTATATGTTTTCATATGGAAAGATCTCCAAGGCATATTACTAAATGAAAAAAAAAATTAAGATCCAAAACATTGTGTATATCATGGTACCCCTCAGTTATAAAGGGTACACCAAGTCCTATGTATTTCTGGAATGCAAAACAGAAAATTGGTGATAGCAACTTCCTCTGGGAAAGGGCAAGCTGGGGAAGGGGTGGTCAGTGTTAGAAGAGAGACTTGCTTTTCACAGTGTCCTTATCAAAACCATAATATACTGTGAAAAAATCCATTTTCACACCAAAGTCTTTGGCAGACGAGATAAAGAAACCACACAAATCTCTCTCTCCCGGCCTTTTGCAGGTGGGTGGCTCTGAACTTCAGGGAAGAGTAGATAAATAATGTTTTCTGACATGAGCAATTAGCTGCTGGGTGTGAGAACCACTAATGTGTGCTCTTGAGCAGCCAAACTTGAAGGTCAAACAGAAGGGAAGAGAAAAAGCTCCAAGGTCAGAGTGGAAAAAACAGACGCTAATTCCATGTCCAGAATAAGACCATCAGAAGTAGGAGATTGTGATCCTTTCCCAGAGGTGTGCTAAGTCAGAGGAGGATTTGAGTTCTGTGAACCGGGGAAAACCGAACAGGAAACCCAGGAAGGTGGTGAGGCTACAGCTCATTATTAAGTGTGAACGGCAGAAGAGAAGAAAGCCACTCCTGCAAACAGGTGCGGTCATCACCTAACACCCGCAGAGCTGAACAAAGGAACTAGCGCAGACAGTCCTCCTGCTCTCAGCCGGCGCTGCGGGGAGGCACGTCCCATCCCCAGAGGTTTTCACCGCGAAGCCTAGGGGAACCTGGGAGAGAGAAGGAGCCTGACTGGGAGAGGATGAAGGGAGTTAGCTTTAGGAAAAGGCTAACGAATGGATCTGCAGTTTAGGTATGAAACTTGGAGAAACGACTTGAAAGCCCTGATATTAGTTGGGGAAGAAAGGTTATCAACTTTTCTCCAAGCTGTGGCATCTAAGGTTTCTCAGAGCAAGAGAGAAGAGGAGAGAAACCCCTGAGGTCCTCAAATGCAGTTACTTAACACTTGAATCATTTAATCCTTCTAAGCCACAGTTTATTTATCTGTCAGATAGTACTTACTTCTATGGCTTCCCTGGTGGCTCAGATGGTAGAGAATCTGCCGCAGTTCAGGAGACCCAGGTTTGATCCCTGGATCAGGAAGACCCCCTGGAGAAGGGAATGGCTACCCACTCCAGTATTGTTGCCTAGAGAATTCCATGGACAGAGGATCCTGGCAGGCTATATAGTCCATGGGATCGCAAAGAGTCAGACACGACTGAGCAACTAACGCTACTACTTCCCTGGGGCGGGTTAACAAAGCTTGTCACCATGTTGGGAAAACTCAGTTACACTCACTATATTAATGTACACAGTGCATTGTTAGCTCCCTTAATTTCCATAGTCCTGTATGGCAGGCTTGTTGTTGTCCCCATTTTACAGATGAAGAAACTGAGGTGCAAAGCACTCAAGTGTCATATTTACCCAGGAATTCAGTAGTAGAGGCAGGATTTAACTCTAGCCAGTCTGACTTTGCAGGTCATACACCTCTTTTAGGTAATGGGGAAAAATGGAGTTATGGTTGTAGTGATAGAATGGCTGTGAGCAGCAAAGGCACCATGATTCCCATCTTAGCAGCTGAACTGAAGTTAAGGAGGAGCAGGTAATTCAAATGTTAAGTAGCTATGCTTTTGAGATCTTATGTCAGGGGCTCAGCTGCCCCCACCAAGGGGATCCAGATGCCTGCCACCTGCCCAGTGACAGCTCCTGTGTGGCTGTGAGGGCTGGTAAGAGCCAGAGAAAAGGGACTACCTAAGCACATCTGGAGAGGGGACAGTTCCTGGGGCAGTATGAGGTGCCCTGTGCTGTTGGGACTCCCCACCCTCCCTGGTGTTCCCAGGGTGAAGGGGGGCCTTGATGGGCCTGGTGTCGCTCCAGGCTGAAGCCAGAGCAGAGTGGCACTGTGGTAGCACAGAGACCCTACAAAAGCCACAGGACTCTCCAGGGAAAGCTGCCAGGAGCAGACATTGACACTGGCGGGAATGGAAGATGTTCTAGGGCTCTCAGCGATTTCCTGTCTCGGTCGGGTCAGGAGGAAGAGACCTATACGGGGGGCAGACTCAGAGCACGAGCTCGTTCCTCATCAGTACTTTGCCTCCTCACCTACTTTGGTGGTCTGGGATACAGCTACTAAAGCTCCCTTTAAAGTTCATGCACACCGAGGTGGTCTTTGAGTTAAATGTAGTTTGCAAAGCTTATCTCCGGCTCAGCTTCAGAAACCACAGGAGACTGAAAAGTTTAAAGCTGCACTATTACTAAAATAACTGTAGTATTAAGGGAGATGGCTCAGGTAATTAATTTCATAACCGACAGGATGTAGGAAATGTCCTTATTTTGGAAATTGGCTCATTTATTTGCCAGGCTGGTAGGTCAGGCTTGCTTTTGTTTGCTTTCCCAGCTTTATTGAGAAGTAATTGATATACATGTTGTATAAATTTAAGGGGTACAACATAATGATTCGATACCATGAAATGAACAGTACAATAAGTATAGCTAATATCCATCACCTGACAAAATTCCAAAGATTCTTTTTCCCTTATGATAAGAACTTTTAAGATCTATTCCCTTAGACATCCCCAGAACTTATCTTAAAACTGGAAGTTTGTACCTTTGTACCTTTTGAAAACCTTTCTGCAGTTCCCCCTCCCTCACACCCCACCTCTGGTACCACAAATCTGATCTTTGTTTCTATAGGTTTAAATTTGAACTCATTTATTTTTCTCTGTCTTCTTTTCCTGCCTTAGTCTTCAATTTGCTTTAGCTTTGTACCTCTATAAATTGCTTTTTGGAAGCTGTACTTTACAGAAATGTTTCAGTAGACTATTGACCTTTTTTGTTGGTTTCTGTAAACATTTTCTATTGGCAAACATTTTAGTTTTTCGTAATCAAATGATGATTTAGGGAAATGAAATGAAAAAGGAGGGAGTGAGGAATAGAGATTGAGTAGAAATGATTCTGGCTCCAGTCATCAGGTTCACTGCTGACTGCAGGAACATTTCCACCAGTAGTGTAATTGGGGTAGGAGTGGGGGCTGGAGAAACACCCCTAGTCCAAGGGAAGATGCAGGAAGGCAGATGCAGTGAGGTGCCCATGGGCTCATTATAGAATTATTTTATACCTCCCAGAAGATCTTGACATTTAGATTCAGGGGGCCTGATTAAACAAGGAGGCCTACAAGGCTCAGTGTAAAGACAGGAGGAAGTCTCATGTCTGTTCTCACATATTGCCATGGATGTATCTTTGTTGCCATGACAATAGGCTGAGAGCTCTGTTATGATAACTTTCAGAACTCAGCTTTGATTCTGCCTTGTGGACTTCCCAGTACTACCCCAGCGCAGAAGGACTTGCCCTGCTACCTGGTCCCCAGTTTCATAGTGGATAAATCAGCATGATGGGGCCTTTAAAGTTTAATTTTTCATGAACCAGGCCAGGAACCTGAATGAGCTGTACACATTTCTATTGTGTATGGCTTCTGTTCAAAGACGGTTATAAAATGTTGAACAAATCAAATGGAGGATTGCACTAAATGAATAGTTTGAATACCAGAGTTGCATTTGACTATGAGTAATAGAAATCAGAGAAGCAGTGGTTTAAATAAGACAAGAATTAATTTTTCTCACAAAATGAGAATTCCAGAAGTAGGCATCCATGGCTAACGTGGCAGTTCTAGATCATCCCCCTAGAATGCCCTTATCCACACATTTATGAGATAGCTGCTAGAACTCCAGCTATCACATCATGTTCTTCTTGGAAGTGAAAAGGAAGAAGGCCAAGTGAAAATGGTGGCTAGCAGTTGATTCTGTATGATTTTTAAGAAGCTGATGCCAAAAGCTCAGCTTCCCTGTACTCCAGTACCAAATCAAATCTTGGAGACAGAATTCGGGGTGAAGTAGAAAAGAGTAGCTTTAGTACTTTGCCAGGCAAAAGCAGGCTAGTGCCCTCAAAACCATGTGTCCCAACTTGGGGAAGATAGAAGGTTTATGGTAATTGTTCAAAGAGGGTGTGATCTGCTTACGGATATTATTTTGATGGGTTGGTGGTGAGGAGGTAAGTAGGAGTCTACATCATCAACCTTCAGGTCCAACTGATCTGGGGTCTACATGCTTGCGGGCAGCATACATCATTAATCATTAAATTCTCCCACCTAGAGGGGTTTTCAATATCTTCAAAATAGCTCAAAGATATTGTTGTGTATCTGTTGATGGAAAATCAGGACCTTGCCCCAGGGCTGCTCTTGACAGTTGGTTTCCTGGCCTTGCATCCCCTCCCTTCCCTAATTAACAACAGCTTGAATCTGCCCATTGGAACTCAGGGAAGGTCTGGAGGCTGAATGAATGCTGTTTCCTATAATCAAAGAAATGAGGGACACAGAAAGACCTTGTGCCCAGGAGCCCCCCAGGGCGCTGGACAGGATCAAAAATCCTTCCCAGAATCCCCATCCAACAACATTCACTTATATCTCAGTGGCCAGAATTTAGTCATATGGCTACCCCTAACTGTAAGGGAGGCTGGGGAATGTTGGGTTTAATTTGAACACATTGTTTCCCTTGAAAAATCTGTTACTAAGGAGCAAGGAGAAGATGGCTATTGTCTAAGCACCTAGAAGTCTCTATGGTGAGATGATTGTTAATGAATGAAAATATGAGTTGCTAAAAATGACCAAAAATGAGGTGGTAAGAACGAGGCCATGGAAGAAGCCAAGATCTCCTGAGGTCTATTTATTAGCTCCCAAAGGCTATCAGATAGTACTGACTGCTAATCATGCCACTAATCTAGCATATATGACAAGGTAGGACATTGCATTTGGGAACAAAGAAATCAATTCATGGGGTTACCACCCCTAACTCCAGGGATGAAAGGTAACATAGGAATATATTAGGTGCTAGTTGAATGAATCTGTACAGCTTAGTTGGTTTGCATGTTTACTTATTTTCAGTAAAAACATATTCAAATGAGAATATATGCCAGTTAAATTTATGTCAACCCTTTACCATTTTCATATAAACCTTTCATGCTTAATAAGCTATGGTCACTGGTTAACTAAGCCTAAGTTGATGAATCTTTCAGATAACTGAAATGCTATTTTAAGCAACAATTAACAAAAAATTCCAAGTGTTAGCAGACACCATATGATATCTTACTGCCTGTTTCATCAACATATATTGAATAATTTAATGTAATGGAACATTTTTGACTGACTGTCTCTTGCGCAGAAAACAGTTTTTCTTATCATTCTTCACCTGTTCACCTGCCACACACAGACACACACACCGCAACAACTAAATATGAGGAAGGGAAATTTTGACAGTGATGACTTATCCTTGGACAATTTTGATCCAGTGGGTAGTCAGGTACTTGGATTATACTTGCATGTTGTGTAATAATTTAATTAAGATAATTAAAATGTATTTACCTCTAAATCACCACTCCAAATTACCATGCTACTTGAATTTGTATGCTTTTGTGTGATTGTGTGGGTGTGTATACTTTTTTTTTTTTGGTGTGTCTTATTCTAGCAGCAACCTTTGAATTTGCTATTTGTAAGTGGGTATGCTCTGGTAAAGCCAGAACATCCATTTATTAGCCTGTGGGGAAAGTCAAAGTAAGAGGCTCTGGGAACTCTCAAACATTGATGGTGAGTATGTAAATTGGTAAACCCACTTTGGAAAATGGTTTGGCAGCATCTACTAAAACTGAACATAGGCATATTCATGGACCATACTCCTGACCACCAACCTACTGACACAGCTTTATCCATCCCCGCATTTTAAGATAACTCCAGCCTTCATTTTCCTATGACAACACAGGCCTTGTTGTTGACATGCACTCCAGTGGTGTTCTAACCGTGAGCTTAATCTTAGGCAGACTGCCTCAGCCCATCAGAGGCAAGCTCACAAGTGTGAACCTATGCAGGCAAGATTAGGAGACTTGAGTAGCTTTACTCTCAGTAAAATCCTTGAGCCCTATGTGACATTCCCACCCCTTCTCTGGAAACCTTCCAACTTTGTGCAATTTAGGATGACTTCTCCATCACTATCTATAAAGCCCAACACAAACTGGCTTAGACAATAGAGTTGAGTCACTGACTTGTATAAATGCAAAGACCAATGTGGGCTTCAGGCACAGTTATATCAGAGCTCCCGTTCAGTTTCTTGGAAATCTCTCAGATCTGTTCTGTCAGGTTGGTTTTATCCTTGGGCAGAAGTTCCTCATGTGTAGTAGAGGTCTGCTAGCTTCAACTGGGTAACATGCTTGTTCAGATGAGGAGAGAGCAGGCCTTTACCCAGGTAATCACTGATCTAAGCACAGCTCTTGAGATCTTCTGCACCACCTCCTGAACCGGTCATTTGGAGTTGAAGACCCAAGCCTTAGTTAAGCAAACAGAACAAACAAAAAAATGACTCCTATTGCAACTTTTCCCAGAGTAATGGGTGCCTGCTATTAACATGCCTACATAACTATGGATAAAAACAATTTAAAATACCAACTTCCCTTCTAAAACATACAGTTCTGCCTCTCTGCTGTACCAGATGGTACCACCCCATTCTCTAAGAATTCCAAGGACATTTGGTGAGAAGAGATGACCTCAGGCCACAGCATCTGCAGCACTGGACACAGGATAATAGTAACAATAAGGTTTCATCTTTGATTAGCGCTTTACAGTTTCTAGTGTTTTCCCATGCAGTATCTCTTTTTATCCCTGGGAGCTGGGTATGCTCTGTACTGTTATATCTAGCTTGTAGATAAAGAAATCTCATAGAGATTGAATGACTGACTTAGCCAAGGTCAATGGCCTGTATAAGTGACAGAGCTGGCATTTCTTTTTGATGTTAAACTTTGGTGGGGACCTTTCCTCTGATTAGTCTTTTAGACCAGGGTACAGAGTGAAAAAGATAAGCCAGATGTAAATCTGATTGTATGAGGCTGAGGAGGCGTTGTCTAAAAGGATACCTCTGCTGCAGGACTTTGGTGTACGTGAGAGCGAAGACAGAAAAGATCTTTTCAACCTCTGCTCTTACCTTTTCTTGTTTTTTCTTTCCCAGTTACCTTTTGTTTTTTCTTTCCCAGTTACCTTTTTATTGTGTTTCTTTCTCAAATTCTCTTCTCTGGTACAACTTTCTTAAATACAGTACCAAACACTTTTCATGCACAGGCCTTATTCAAGAATCAGTCCTGAAAAGGAATCCCCAGAGTGGATGTGCGGGGACAAGGTGGGGGATGGTGGGAGGTTTATAAAATTGGGAAGCAGTATGAGAAAGGGGGATGGCGTAAGGAAGAGAAAAGAAAGAAACTGGAATCATGAGTTGGCTCTGACAACAAAGATTAACTGTAATCTTAAATGTTTAGATTATTTAGTACATTTTTAAAGAGAACTAATGTCTTCAAGACAATGTGACCCTGAAGTGGGAAGACTCAAAGACTGGGAAGGGTACTTCCTAGTGGTCCAGTGGTGAAGAATCTACATTGCAGTGCTGGGTGCTGGTTATCTCGGGTTGGGGAGCTGGGATTCCAGGTGCTGTGCACCATAGCTACCGAGCCCATTTACTCTAGAGCCCTTTGAGATGGAGTTCGGCAGGCAGTCTGTTCTATGACTTGGGAAATTAAAACTGCAACAGAAAATACAATTACACCAAACAATTGGATGAAAAGCAACCTAATTAAGAGTTATTACAGACTGGAGACAAAGGCAAAGAGCATGACAAATGCAAAAAGAGTTACCTTACCACATGATAGGTGATGCCTGTGTTCCCCTACCCAGCCCCAAAATCAACAGTAGGAAGGTACACAATGAATGCATAAGTCAGGAACTGGCTGAAGAACAAAACAAGGGTATCTTTTCAAAGTCTTACTTCCCTATAAAGTTCAGTTTTAAAATCATGTACTTAAGTCCAGCAAATGAGCTTGGCGACAGCAATGAAAGAACCTTTCAAAGGAGACAGAAATGGAAAAGACAAGCCAAGTTTCTCAATACCTGTTGGAGGTCCCAAGCCCCTTCCATCATCAATACCCTGTCCTCACACCCAGGACCCAATCCTAAGTACAGTTAGTAAAGTATGACAATTTTGCTCCTCAATCTTAGTGTTTTGATGTATGTGAGCCTAATCCTGCCTGTGGCCAAGAACCCAGCTTCTCCCCAGATTCAAGGGGAGAAGAGGAAAATGTTCAAGAACACCCAAATTCATGTAGGAACATCATGTTAAGAGCCAAGACGCTGGAGTCAGACAGATTGGAGTTCAAAACTTAGTTCCAACACTTATTAGCTTTATGGACCTCAGTAAGTTACCCATTTCCCTGGGCCTTGTTTTTTTTCTCATCCATAATCTGGGCATAATATATTTGTCTATTTCATAGGGTTTAAAAACAGATCTGTGTTAAGACATCTAGTCCAACAGTGCCTGACCCAACAGTAGGCACTGGATGAATGGTGGTAATTGTTATGTAAAATAATCATCATAATAAACTTGAACATCTGTGAAAGGGAAAGGGGTCCTAGTCAGTGAAATAAAAGGAGAGCTAGTGTCAGATCTCATGTCATGGCTCAATGCTTCCCTGCTTATCTCTGTCCAACTGAGCAGCTTTGTCTGCATTAGCAGAGCCTAGGAAACGAGTGCCATCAAAACCAATGAGACAACCGTTTTATAAGTGCCTGTTAAGGGCACAGGGCAGTGACACTGTGCTAGACCTGAAAAGAGGTTTCACTAAAGGTTGGGCCATGATCATGGGAAGATATAACTGTTGTAATCTATCCAAGGTGAGAGGTGACTGAATACTTTCATTGATGTTGCATAAGAGAACAGTAATAGATTGTTGGAAATTGCTTCAGCATTGAAAACTGAAGTCTTAGTGCACTGCTTTAGCACAGCATTGAGTTATATGCTATACAACCTGTGCTGAGCCCTGTGTACAGGCACAGTGAGAGATAGCCTTCTTTTTCATGCAGACCAGGATCAGTCACCTCCCAGGTGGAATGCATTCAACTCAGGATGTGGGCCAGACAATACTCTGGGGTGTTGAAGATATTAGACCTTCCATTTCTGTTTTTTAAAAGGATCTTCTGAAAGCATCTGACTTACTTTATAATATACATACTATATTTGAGTAGTAGTATCTATATATAATTTATAAATAAAAGACATGAATGTTCATGTGATCATATATTTTTTTTAATTGGTGGAGTTCTTGATTTAAAAATTTGGGGAATGACTGGTCTAGAGGAGAAGGAAGACCAAAATTAATGCAGAGAGAGCTTCGGTAGGAGCACAGATGATAAGCATGTAGCTCAGCAGGGAAGAAGGGACAGCTTCCTGGAGAAGGTGACAGGATGAGCTGCTGCAATGTTTGGTGAGGGGAGAGGGAAAGAGGGAAGGCTGTTTCAGGCAGGCTACAAAACACACTCAAAGGCAAGGTGGCTTGTGTGTGTACAGTGAATGCATTTTGAAAACAATCTGATCCATCTTGAACTGTTAGTATAAAGAGGGAACTACAGGAGGTAAGGCTGGGAGACTTCTACAGAGATCCAGTTATTGAAGGTCATTGAATAGAAAGCTTAGTCTCATGGTGCAGGCTGGCGCCGAAGGATTCCAGCAGGGGAGGGGAGATCATGGAGCAGTATTCCCAGCTTGATCCCCTCATCCATTCTCCATCAATACTTGTCCGAATCCTAAAGGAAGAGCATTGTACTCTTGGAAGCTGATGGAACCTCAAAAGGCTAGGCAAAAAAGGTGATCGAAGCCTTTGAAGGGATAGAAAATCATCAGTACCGGGAACTGCTGGATAAGCACCACTGGTGCCTAACGACGCGTATCTCTGGGCAAAAAGGATGTGCAGTCTCATGCAAGCATTAGTGCTTTAGTGGCTCCAATACAGGCAAGAGCAACAAGAGTTACCACCTGAGTGGCCAGAGCTGGAAGGGAGGGAAATGGCAGACACCGGAGCAACCAAGAGGACATATGTGGAGTCCACTGAGCTGCCCTAGGCAGGCATTAGGAGCCAGTTCAGGAGGACTTGCACAGTCTTTGGCATTCCCTCAGGAGAAGAGGCTGTACTTCTTCAAATTGTATCCACCCCCCACCCCCCACCCCGTGCGTGGCATGGCAGATCAGGCTCCAGGGTTTACAAATCTTGAGGTCACCAGCCAAGCAGTTCTTCTATAAATATACCTTTGGGAGTTGTACAACAGGAGCCTGGCATAGATTTTTGATCAAGATGTCAGGAATGAATAAAATAGTGACTGGCTGGCTCAGACTGGGCTGGTCAAATCCCACCAGAGTTGAGTGTGGAGCTATTCTTTGGGTGCATGTGGCAGACTGCAGTAGGGGAATAAATCCAGGAACTCAGTTAGAATGACAGTCAATGGCTGGGTATTTTATCACCTTATTCTGGAGAAATCTTACAAAAAACTAGAAATGTAATGCCATAACTATGTATATAGTCAGTAAGGCAGAAGCATAGGGTAGAGAGATACAAGGTATCACCCATGAGGACTAGTCACTGGTGTCCTCCAACTAGAGAAACCCTGTTACTCATTCTAAGGTTAATGCTAAATTCTAGGCAGAATGAGACTAGGGGCCAAAACGAGAATTAATCACCCAAAAGCAGATAAAGCTGATTCATTTCTGAGCTGAAATACAAGCAGTACAAAGAATTTGAAAACTTGGTTGCATGCATATTAAACAAGAAAACCTGGAATAAACATTGTCCTCCCTGGAAGAAGGTGGGAAGCTCAAGAAAACATCCTGTTGAGGCAAAGGTGGTTGTTAGCAGAATTGGAAGCCTGAGTCTTCGAAGAGCATCATACATTCTTAGAAGTGGCCAAACTGCAATAAACTGAAAAAGACCTGCTTGGGTTCATGATCTACTCAGTCTACATAGTGCTGGCAGTAATGGGAGTGTCTCCACGCCTTAAGCTGGTTTATGTCCAATAAACCTGCTGCTGTTGCTAAGTCGCTTCAGTCGTGTCCAACTCTATGCGACCCCATAAACGGCAGCCCACCAGGCGCCCCCGTCCCTGGGATTCTCCAAGCAAGAACACTGGAGTGGGTTGCCATTTCCTTCTCCAATGCATGAAAGTGAAAAGTGAAAGGGAAGTCGCTCAGCTGGTTCCAACTCTTCGCAACCCCAGGGACTGCAGCCTACCAGGCTCCTCTGTCCATGGGATTTTCCAGGCAAAAGTACTGGAGTGGGTTGCCATTGCCTTCTCTGCCAGTAAACCTGAGAAGCTCCTTAAGTGAAACTTAGAAGAATGACCCAGAAAACTTAAGAGTTGAAGGCAGTATGGAGAGTTAATATGATCTAATGCTCATAGACATACTCTTGTAGTGCTAACAGATGTCCATGCAGGACACAGGAAGTGCGTGCTTTTGATGATCAGTGTGTCCCTAAATTAACCTAATCTTTTGGTGGCTTTGGAGGCTCCATTAGACCAATGGATTCACACCTTCTTGGCAGCTGCCCCCATCCTGTGGGCAGTGGCTGTGCTGGATTTTGGAGACTGCTACTGGATTCCAAAGCATTTGTAATGCTAAGCACCAAGCTCTGGGGCCACTGTATGCCTGCATTTTGTGTGGGCCTTCATTTCAGAAGGCACAGAGATCTGAGGAGAGGCAAATGGTTTCCGAGAAAGGGATCTTAAGCCACAGAGCACTTCTAGTCTGCAACCACCATCATCTCTTTCTGCCTCCTCAATTCTCTCACTGTCCCTTTCATTTGACTGTCTTCACTACTCAAATCAGGTAGACAAATATTTTTTGTAAGTATCAGCCATCATCTTCTCTGGGACCGAACAGGTTGAAAATGTTTGTTCTGTATATTCTTATACATTTCTTTAGGCTGACTTTATATGAAAGGACATCCTTGAAACTTGAAACAAACATTTTTATAAATCCTGATTGGCCAAAAAGTCTGTTGTTTTTCAGTAAAAATAAAAGATGCAGTTTTCCTTTTCACTAAGAACTTTCATTTTCACCAAGTTAATGATTTCAGTTAATGTAATCACTAACTGAATGAACTTTTTGGCCAAACTAATACATAAGGGTCATCATGCCATTGTAAAACATTTTTTTTTAAGTTTGTCTGTATTACCATATCTTTGTCTTTCAATTATTTATTGATGCTTTACTGAATGCATTAAGAACACAGAGGGGAAAGTTGGCTGTGTGTACTTGGAAAGAAGTCACTCTACGCCTCTGACCTCAGTTTACCATATCTACAAAATCAGTGAGTCTGCTGGCCAGAGCATCTTCCAGAACTAAAAGACCATGATTATGTATCTAATACGAAGGCCAGAAATGCCTAGAGTGTGAAGATTTAAAAAAAAAAAAAATAGAATGGGCAGTATGTCATATAAGCAGAGCTTCAATTCATCCATGAAGAATTAAGGTAGGTTATTTTATGCAAAATAAACTGAGTCCTTACAAAATATTAATGATTCCCATAGATAAAGAAAAATTTTAGTCTTAAAAATCAACATTTTGATTCATTTTATAGGTTATTTTGGCTTGTTCCATTTTTAAAACTCTATTAAATTTGGCCTATGAAGTTTTTATTTTAGGAATACTGAAAAAGTGGAGACTTAAACATTCATTAAACCCAGTCTCCTACTTCATCTTTTACCTGCACATTTCTGGCACTTTCCGTCTCTGAGGTCTCTTGCCTGAACTATCTCTGTGCCTCTCCACACTCACTCTAGAGTTAATAATTCCACATGGACAGTTTTTCCTGCCGAGGAGAGAGATGCTACTTCTCCAAAGCTCTCGGTGCTTCCTAAATGCTGCCTCATGGTGGGGGTACCAAACACTCATCTCTAGAGGGAAGCTGTTTTGGCATTGCTTTGGCTGAAGGATTTGCATTGCATTGCCCTGTTGGTGGCACTTGGTGTGGTGTGTATTCTGCCTGCTGTAGCTAAAGGCCTTCCCAGATTGGGCAGCTGAATGCACTGCACAGCTGCCAAAATTCTAATTCTGTTCTTTAGACCCTTGTCTGGCCCTCGCTCCAGTCTCCCGCCAACCAGGTCCCTGGCTCGTTATCAGGCCCACCCGGGCCCTGTCTCCACCCCCAAGTGGGCCCAGGAAATCATTCTTGGCATCAAACTGAACTTTAACCACATAACTGCCCCAACCTCATTCAACCCAACTCTCATCTCAACAAAAGTTTGTTACGCTGTGAGCTGGCAGACAAGAAGAGAGGGGCCAGAAAAGAGGAAGTGCCTTGAGTGAGGGCACTCATCACCCTCAATCACTGTGCCACTCAGATTGTAAAACGTTTTGTGGAGCCTTTCCTCTAAATTCTCAAATGAATCAAGAATCCTACTAGAAAAAACACTAGAAATGAACATAGTTTATGGAGAGGGGAATACTATTTCTCTGTGTATCTGCATCAGAGGATAAGTGAAATTTGTCTTAAAGAAAAATGCTAAATTCAGTATACTTCCATAATGAAAAAATGCACTCATAAACTGCTGATTATATGTAGGCACCTGTAAAAGTGCTATCAGAAAACAGAAGATTTAAAGGTAAAAATATCAGTAAAATTGCGAGGACAAGGAGGTAATTGATTCTTAGCAAAATGAGGTTTCAGGGAAGCTACCTGATCCAACTTAAGTGCTTAACTGGTCCACATTATGGTTTAAATACTCACAGAATGGTGTAATCTAGACTGATTGGAAGAATCTCTTCTCTTTTAGGTGAAAATATGTCCCTTGATTCTCCTCCTACTCCTTTTAGCCTTAACCAATTCGGTATCCTTTCTGCTATGATAGTTTTGCTCCCAGGAAGGCAAATGGGTTAATTTGCAGATCTGAGTTGGGGCAGTGGGGTATTGTAATTTGGGGAAATAAAATTATTTTAGTTTTTGCTTTCCCAAAAGGGACAAGGAATATTACAAACGTGGTACACTTGTAAAACACAGGCAAATGCACTTGACAATCAAGCACTCTATTTTGAAATTTAAATAAAGCTAAGATTTTCTTCTGGCCTAGAGGGAAACTTCATTAAAATCAATTAGTACAATCCTCCAGAGAAAAAAAAATTTTTTTTTTTTAGGTTTAAAGAGTAAGGTGCACACAATTACCTTTCTTGGATCCTTTGTGAATGTCAGTATCAGACCTAGCAGGTGGCCAGGTGCAAACAAATGTCCCCGCGAGGGGCCTGGGTAACTCCCTAAGTTCTCCTTGAAGGGCTCTAAGTGTAATTAATGGATGTATATATACCAGGAATGTAATATACATGACCAAGGAGGCTCCAAACTGACTGCATGTGTTACCAACTGTGAAGGGCAGGCCGACTGAGATAAAGTTGGTGGCAGGCGCTCCCAGGTGAGGCCTCAGTCCAGGGGCGGAGGTTGGGGCCGCACAGCTGTTGCCGCGCGCCCTGGTCCCTCCTCCCAGCTGCGGCGGCTTCCCCCCCACCCCCAGCCTCCCCCCGCCGCTCCCAGCGCCGCCGCCGCCGCCGCCTCCCCTCTGCCTCCCGGTCGCTCCTCGCAGTCCTCCCATCGCGCTCGCCCCCTCTCCCTCCGTCCCGTCCTCTCCGCTCCCCTCACCCCGCCTCTCTCCCCCTCCCCCAGCCCCTCCTCTCCTCACCCCACCCTGCCTCCCTCCCTCCCTCCTCCGCCCGCCCGCCCGGCGCTCGCTGAGCCGACACCAGGGGGGCTCTCGATGTAGCACCATGACAGGCATCGCCGCCGCCTCCTTCTTCTCCAATACCTGCCGGTTCGGGGGCTGCGGACTCCACTTCCCCACCCTGGCCGACCTCATCGAGCACATCGAGGACAACCACATCGGTAAATGGCCCGGGGGTGGGCGGGGGTGCCCGGCGCGCGGAAACTCCTGCCCGGGCGAGAACCCCAGAATGGCCAGGGCTGGTGAGGAGCGAGGAAGGCGGCGGCGGGGCGGGGAGGGTGTGTTCGAGCCCAGGGCGTGGGGGTGGCGGGATGCGGAGGCGCGGGGGGCCGGGGGGCCGGGGTGCAGGGGGGCGGGGTGCAGGGTGGGGGAGGGGGCGGGCGCCCCGCGGTGCGGCGGGCCGGCCGGGGGACTCGGCGGGGCGTGCGCGCCCGCGGCGAAGTGTTTGGGAGTGGGGCTGCGCTGCGGCGGGGGCGGCGGGAGGAGGGACTCGGCGGCGGGGAGATGCGGCGGCGGGGCCGGGCGCCGGGGAGGGGGCGCCGGGCGGAGGGGCCGGCGGGGCGGGGGCGCCGCGTGAGTTGGCCCCGGTGGTCGGGGCGGCCGGCGGCGGCGGGGGGCGGGCGCTGCACGCCGCCCGCCGCTTCCGCCCGGGCTCGAGCTGTCAGGGCTCGGCGGCGGCTGCAGCCGCCGGGAGGTGGGAGCGGGGGGGCGGGGGTGGCTCCACCGCGGCAGCCATTCCGCTTCCTCCTCCCGCCGCCGCCGCCACTGCGTCCTGTCAGCGCCGGTTGCTAGGTGTGGTGCGCCGGGAGGGGGCCCGGAGCCGAGGCCGCGGGCGGAGGACCGGCGCTCGCCCTCTCCCCGGCGGCGGCGGGGCTCTCTGGCCTGGGGGCGCCCGCCTCTGCCCGGGCCTGGCGCTGGTGCCCCGGCGCTGCGGGCAGAGGTCCCGGGTGCGCCCGCGCGCGGGCCGCGCCCAGTGCCCAGGGCCGCGCCGCCCCGGAGGCCCCTGCGGCTGCGACTGCTGGAGAGCCATCCCCCGGGGACCCGGGGCCGGGCATTTAAATGCGCCCCGGCTCTGAGATGTGCCTTTCAAATGGTGCTAGGCCCGAGGTGCGTCGGCCGCGCCGAGGATCCGCGGCGGCGGCGGCGGCGGCGGCCTGCGCAGCGCCCGGGGCGCGGGGGACTTCGTGGCCGCGGGGGAGGGGGCGCCCTGCGGGGCCGCGACTTTCTCTTCCTTCCCGAGGCCTTTCAGCAAGTCCTTAATTCGCACAGGAGCTTGCACACATTTACACGCTTCTATCCGGAGCCCCTCCGAGGAGAGATGAGTCGGGTTGGTGTGGCTCTGCCGATCCATCCACCTGCGGAAGGTGTGGCCGGCGCCCACGAGTTGTCCTGTGTGGGCTGGATGGTGCAGGGACCGCGTGGCTCCCTAACCGGGCTGTCTAATCCGGAGAACCTGTGACTTGCCCCCAGAAAATCATTTCCCAGTGAATGCTATGGATTCACCCATGTCAATGCTGCTCACGTTTCTACAAAGTTGAGAGAATAAATCACTACTGCTGTCTATTTATGCACGAATAAAATGAGGCCGAGCCTTATGCGCCTTCTCATAATGCTTTCTGTGCACACAGTGCGTGCTTAATAAGCGTTGAATGCTGCTTGAGAATGGGTATATGATGGGACGTCCAGAATCGGAAATACTCATTGAAAATGTCTGCAGGACGGCTTTCAAAAGATAATCTGGATGAGTAATTGTTCAGGTTTTGAAACTTACAAAGTTCTGAAACATCCCTGTAATAGCTTTTGCCATCTCCTCTGATAAAGGTGTGACAGAAAAGCTAGGCAAGTTTTGGTAGTCTTAAAAGCAGGAGCTTAATGTAGTAGCATATTTGCTGATTCATCATCATGATTGAATAGGCATAACTCAAGGTGCTTAAAGAATAAATTAGATTTTCCATGATGAGTAGTTTAAAATAGTACTAAAAGCCCCGTAATACCAAGTTACAATGGAAATTTTGTTAGTTAAAGTCGCTTCTCTTACTTTCAATGATAAGTAGAAAATTATTTATATATATATATAATGTAAATATATAAATAACATTTCCTAACCTAGGGAGGGATGTCATTGCATATCCCATTCACTCACTAGCAATTTTAATTTAGAATAAACTATAAGTAATTTCTCCACATTGCCTGCCTACTTGGACTGGCTAGTTAAAAGGAAATATAAGTTATATTTATTAAAATGTGTTAAAGACAGTTGTCTATTTGAGGGTTTAAGTTTGTAATCAGATAATTTTGAAACTAACTCTTGGTGAATCACCAGTTAAGTTTGCAGAGATTGTCTTTAGTATTGTGCAGACATTTTTAAGAGGGTTTTAAGATTCTATAAATTTTATCAATTTAAATTTTAAGTGATAGTCATTTCCAAAGGGCTAGTATTTTTCTTTTGTGAAAATAATGAACAGTTAAATATACAACAATAGCTGTGACTTAAGTGAATTTGGGGGCACAGCTAACAATTACTATACTTTGAAATTAGTTTGAAACCAGAAAACTTTATGGAAGGTAAAGGTTAAAATGAACAAACACTTAAAATTCCCTGGGTGAAGAGACCAGCTGAAACTATTCTGTGCCTTAAACTGAAGAGAAACCCCTCATTTTGAAAGATAGCCCCATATATAAAAAGAACTGATTTCAAGAAGAATAAAAACAATCTGGTTTTAGTAGGCAGTATCATATAAATACACTTCCAATGAAGAGACATGAGTGAAAAATACATCAGGCAAAGCATTCAGTGAAAGTTCTGTGCTACAGGTATTGTTAAGTGGAATTTATTGTTTGTGGTTGTCTATATATTTTTGGAGAGTGATTGTTATTTTTAATGACTGATTTACCAGTTCCATAGTCTTGTCAAGTGGCCGCAGTAAAAAGATGCATGAAAAGATTATCAAAAGATATAATATTACCCGTAATTTTTTCAAGAGGCATGTTATTTAGAAATCACAGAAGCATTAGAGGTGTGCCTAATGATAGGTCCATCTTGAGGACCTTTCTGAGTTACTGCCATTTAACTACTAGTCAGAATCCTTAAGCAGTAATGAGATGAAGGTTTATGGATGGGAATATGGCATATTTCTTGCATGAGACATTTTTCAAGGCCTTTAATGTACAAGACCCATAGTTTTCATAATAACCGTATTGTTTAGTTCAGATTAAGTGCATTAAGTTGAGAGTAGCTGTTATAGATAAACACTCAACTCTTGTTGTTAACCAGTTGCACACACCCATTAGCAAGGATTTGGGGCTGTAGAGCTGAAGAAAGTGTGATTTCCTCTTCCTCTGTTTTAGCACTCCTCCTTTCTCCTGGAAGAATGCCTCACCTGAGGTCCTATTGTCTTCCTTGTGTTTCATTGCTGGCCTAGTCCTAAACACCTGTCTCTATGTACAAGCTGAGTACCCAACTAAAACCCTCCTCCCAACTTTAATTGCCTAGAAATTTCACAGCCCTGAAACTGTGAAGTGTTTCTCCTTCAGCTTTGCTATTCATTCATTCATACCTTGGCTCTTTCCTGGAGATGGAAAAAGCTGATCAAGATTTGTTTGCTTCTTACTGTAAGTAGATACTTGAGTTTGTAGAAATACTCTTGACACGCACATCCTAGGTAGGTGAAGTTGAGTTGGTAACTAGAAATCATAGAAACACCGAGAGCATTAAATTTAGCATTGAAGGTCATGTCACAGGCTCATGGGACTTCACTTAGTCTGTGCATCCCAGTGCCCCAGTGCTGTGAAGTCTTTTGGCTTTTGGTCTCAGAAGGAAATCATTCTTACTAGATGTGATTATTTGGTGCATTTGTAAAAGTACCTCTGCATTTTTTATTCATGTATTAATATATATCAAGCACCTAATTTGTAATAGGTATAGTTCTAGGCGCTTGGTGTAGTTTGGTGAGCAAATTTCCCAACCTTTGGGGAATTTGTGTCCTAGTGGTGGGAGATAGACAATAGTCAGCATAAAATGTAAATTATATAGTATCCTGGTTAGTGGTATGGAAAGAGTCTTGTTACAGCAGGCTAAAGCTGGATTGGGAGATGAAATGTTGGGATTTTTAATTGGTTGGTCAGGATAGACCTTACTATGAAGCTGATAGGTGATTCAGAATCTTCACAGAAGTGAAGGAGTTAGTCATGAGGACAACCAAGGAACACCAATGTCCAGGCAGAGGGAACAGATAGTGCAAAGGCCCCCAGGTAGCCTGCACATCTTAAACTGAAACACAGATTTTACTGGATTCAGTTACTCTTGTGATAGTACTAAACTAGCAGGTTATTTAGAACCTTCTCCAGATGTTAGGGACTTCAGCTTTGCTATTGTTGATTGGGATTTTCCTGTTGGGGCTCTATAAGAGATGGGGTATCATTGAATAATAGTGGCTTGCTGTAGCTATGACTTGGTGGATCTCGACCCTGAATGTCAGCAGGTTTCTTGGGAGTTTCTGCTTGTTAGTTTCCTCATCTCCAAAACCTGGGTAGTAAATCCATGCTGCTTCATTTCATAGGATAGATTCATAGACCATCTAATTGATAAAGATCGAAATCTCTGGAAAGAAAAGGTAGTTATTATCAACAATGTAGAATTTGACTCCTAGGACAGTTTGGTAAAAATTTGCATTCTCTTAAAGCAGCACTGGTGTATATTAAATCGATCAGTGTATGATAGGCAGCAAGCTCTTATCCCTATTTTATATGTGAGCAAACTGAGGCATAGAAAAATTACTTAATTTGCCTGAATTTCCATGACTGGTAAATATGAACAGAAATCTGAATTTCAGACAGGTATGCAGAGCTGGCCTTGTGCCAGACTGTCAAACAGGTGAAGAACTAGACCGTACTGGCCCTACTGCCCCTCCAGACCAAAGTGGCTTGTTTCCTCCTTTAGAAAGTAACTCTCAACTCTTGAGATGAAGATTATATGAGGGCCCCGTAATGAATCCAGCTTGCTTGATTTTGAATATGGTCCTCTGCCACTTATCAGCCATGTGAACAAATGACTTTACCACACTGAGCTTCAGTTTCTTCTGCTGTCTAATAAAGATAGTAACAGCATCTACCCCAGGGAGTAGCTGATGAGGATTACATGAGCTAATTTGTGTAAAGTACGCATTTTCTTAAGTAGTATTTAATTATATACGTCATCCAGTTTCTTGCCGTTTTGTGTGTTTGCTAAATAAGTATGTTGGAATCCTATGAGGGTGTGCATTAGAGTTTAGGAAGATGTGGGTTGTGTCCACCTACAACTATGTAAAATCACTAGACTCATCCTAGGACAGATTGAGAATGGGAAATGGGACATCCTTCCACAGTCCAGCTTTGGGGTTGCGGCCTCTGGCCAGTTTTGCTTCTGTGTGGCCAGAGGTACTTTAGATGCTGGCAAAAGTTGCCACTGTGGACTGGAAGTGGTGTCAAGGCCAGCGGCTTCTAACGTGGCCTTTCCTTGTGGCCTGAACTTATTTGAAAAAAATGCAAGACTAGAAAGAGGCACTGTCCCTGGGCCTGTGGGCACATTCCCACGAGGGCATTTCCTGTGGGGAGAAGGAATGACTGAATGAATAAATGAATGAATGAAAGGCTTGTCACTGCCTGCCCTGCACTTTGCCTGCACCCTGTGGCTTGGTGGCAAGATGCCCTGTTACTTACTCCCTCCTATGGCTCACCAGAAGGTCCCAGGTAGATAGTTGGGGGAAGTTTTAAGTGTGTGTGTGTGCACAAGTGGGTGCATACACCCATGTGCACAGGCCACACAGTGAGGGATCCCTCACTGTAAAGCTTCATGGCATTCTCCAAAGCACTGTCTTCAGTGGCTTTTCCATTTGCCCACTTGTCTCCTGAAAACAGTCAAATCACCCTTTATAAAACATTGCTAGGGAACATACTGTCTGGTAAGTTTCACAAGCTTCTGATTGTTTTTTTTAGTGTCCCTTTTCTGATATGTGACTGAAATGTACAGACAGAAGAACTCTGCCTAGCACCGACTAACTCTACAGAAGCCTCCATATTCTTTGGAAACTAGTTTCCTTTATGTGCATATATTTTGGTGACATCTGCCACCTTGACAATTCTAGAAGTGCAAACTGACAGCTGTTTTCAGAAAAAATGATTCTTTGGTTGATGACAGGGAAGAAGCCTCCAGACTGGAGAAGGCTGGTGACACTTGAAAGGGGCTTTCCTAGGACTGTCTGGAAGCCAAAAGCCTTGAGATTTAGACTGAGGTCCCAGAGACAGGACATAATGCTGTTGAAGCCCTTTAAAAATCCTCCCTTTCTTCCAGTTTTTGCTTTAAAGATAAAAACCATACCCTGGGCTTCTCTGCTGGCTCAGAATCAGGAGACCCGGGTTCTATCCCTGGGTTGGAAAGATCCCCTGGGGAAGGGAATGGCAACCCACTGCAGTATTTTTGCCTGGAGAATTTCATGGACAGAGGAGCCTGGCAGGCTACATGTCCTTAAATCTCTCTTCCCACCCCGTCCTTACCCTTGCCCTCAGATCTTAACAGTGCAGACATGGCCTGGGTACTACTGAAGAACTACTTGCTGGATTGCATGCAGATAATATATCTTGTTTCATGACAGGGTAATAGATTTGTTCTGTTAGCCATATCGATCTGGCTAAAGTGTGGAATAGCAAACATTGTTTTATTTAGAATTTGAAAATCAAACTGCAAATGTCAGAAGTTAGTTTGTTTTTAAAAAGACTTTCCTTTAATATGCTAAATCAGTTGAAAGAAAATTGTGTTTTCCGCTTGCACTAAGCACTGTAATCTTGCAGTAGTTTTCACCTGTTTTTTTTTTTTTTTTTAAAGTCAGCTGCAAGCACAGAACAGATTAATGGATATTCTCTTTAAGAATGAAGTCTTCCCAGTAACTTCCTTTCCACTTTGGCAGGAGTCAAAGTGCCTCTTTTGGGTCAGTAACTACAGACCCTCTGTCCAGGACCAGAGAGCATTGAAAGTCTCTTGATGGCCTGGCTCACCCACTGGCCTCCTCAAGGAAGCCCTGTTCTTTGTCTGCTAGACTCTAATGGTGACTTTCTTCTGAGCTAGACCTCCTTGAAGGGACAAGATCTGGATACCGTGTTGTTAACTTGAAAAGACTCACTCCTTCTTTGATATTATGCATATATAGAATTAATATATATATAATGCATAAATAAATGCTATATATAAAAAACATTATACAAATGCATATATAAATGATACATGTATTTTACATGTATGTGTATATACACCACACATATGTGTATATATATACACGTGTGTTTATATGTGTGTATATAATCATTCTCTAGATCACTGTGGATAGTGAGGATTACCACATATGCTTTTGAGTATTTTCTGTCTATAGTACTTAAGACTGTACTTCCTGTTTCCAATGAATTGAAATTTATTTGGAGAGATCAGACATGTACAGACCGAGATAAATGATGAATGATAATGGGGACCACAGAGACTGATTCATTGTGAAACTCATGAATTGCAAGCACCAGGGCCCCTCACTTGTACAGTACATGTTTTACCACTTCTGTGTACATTGCTTGGGCCCACCTAGACTTTTCCAAGGGCCTGGAGGGACCCTATACCAGTGTACACAGGCATGCATTCATGGATAGCATCATAACTTGTACATTTTGTAAGGCATAAAATTTTAATTGCCTTAACTTACCCTTTTCCTGAGGGCTTCCCTGGTGGCTCAGAGGGTAAAGCGTCTGCTTGCAATGTGGGAGACCTGGGTTTGATCCCTGAGTTGGGAAGATCCCCTGGAGAAGGAAATGGCAACCCACTCCACTATTCTTACCTGGAGAATCCCATGGACAGAGAAGCCTGGTAGGCTACAGTCCATGGGGTCGCAAAGAGTCGGACACGACTGAGACACTTCACTTTCACTTTACCCTTTTCCACTCTGACTTCCCTTCTGTGACATTTCTTCTTGGCTTTGGTGACATTGGAGTTGAGAGTGTTAGATTTGAATTGTAGACCCTTTTAGTTTGGGTTGAGTGAAACGTATTTATTCAGCTCACAGTTTTCTCTAGTTAAGTTATTCCTAGACATCCTAGGGTAAGACTCACTACCCAGGAATGCCATCCAGTGTGCCAGCTCACCTGGGGTCTGTCCACATGGTAGGGGTGAGTTAGTATTGAAGCATGAGTCTATACCGTGACATTTGCTGGTGGAATATGGTATGGAGCCAGAAGCGAGTCTGGAAAATTCTTCCACTTATTAGATGTATAAAACTGTAAGTAAAAGATTCAGTTCTTATTTAAGTATATTTGATATGGAAGTTCTTTCTGTTAGGAATATACCCAGTAATGCAGATACACATTCATAAATGCACCATGTTTTTTAATGAGAATTCTGTATTTGTTTCTTATTCAGTTGAACACACAGTCATACACACACACACACACACACATCAGTGGCAACAGCATTTCTGAGTGTTATCAAAACAAAAATTATTTAAACTTAGTCAATGCAGTAGAAAATGTGGAATGCCCTGAATTCTTAAGGCTCACATGTGAAAGAAATAGGTGTTTACAAATTTGACAACAATCCTAAAAATTTACATGGCATTAAAATGGACCTGTGAGGCTGAAAGTAACTTTTCTGAATTATCGATAATTAAAAATACATTTTGATCACCCATGTTTGTGGTTTGTGCTTTATAGAAATGATATTAATATGAATCATTGTCATATGAGAAATAATCAGAGTTTGCAGCCCAAAAGTATTTACAGCAGTATTTCAGTGTTTCGCATACTGGATTCTTTTTCTGGATCTTGGTTTTGTGATGTTTTGGTAAGGCCAGCTTTAAAATTTTGGGTTTTGTTGTAACTTTTTAATCTAAATAATCACTTTTCTAAGCATTTTGTATTTGTGATGTTGCATTTTTTTCATAAACAGAGTCTAAATCTGCAGGCCGCATAAAACTTGAGTCCGTTTCTTGGTACCAGATAGAGAATCATTACTGTTCTAAAACAGTTTTCATAGAATATCTAATTCACCGTCATAGCAAACTGTGAATTAGACATTTTTCCCTAGAAGTGCTGCCTTCTAATTGGGAATTAAACATACTACCATATTAGTTGATTACCTAATATGAAATACTAGGTGAAATATGACTAGAATGTTTGTGTATTTTGATAAGATTAAAAAATAAACATTTTCCTTAGTAAACAGCATCTTTATAATTGGTCCTTTCTTCTTTGTGCTGTAGTGTGGATTCATGTTGCTATAGTGAGAGTATAAAATTATGTACATCATACTTGATGATAACTACCTGTGTACTTTGCCTCCCCCAGAAACTCAGTCCTTTTCTGGAGGATTGGGCTTTGCTATTCTAGCTTCTTCAACAAGTGTTTTCAGAAAACAACAATCGAGAAACGTCTTGCACTGTAGAAATAATAAGTTTCAAAGGTAATTTTGGTGGTGAAAAACATTTTTGAAGACTGTCATCTCTGGAGGGGTGCATTTGTGAGGACTTACCTATTTATTTGTTTATGTGTATATGTTTATGACTCACACAAACACCAGTTATGCAGTTAGTCTAGGGTAACTTATATTAAGGAAATTGGAAGAGAAAATCCATTTATTTATTTTTACACTTGGAAATTGAACTTGGTTAGTCTTTTTCCAGGTTGAGGATATTGTGAAGTTTAGTTGTATCATTGTTTGCTTTACCTACAATAAATATTTGGTTGCCTAGAACATACTAGGGCTAAAATAATGTTAGGACAAAAGTGTATCTTGCATCCCTCCCACGTCTTTGCCTGAGAGGTTTAGTATAAAGGAGATGGGGGTGGAGTAGAAGGGGTTAAGGGGGGAAGCTGGACAAAACTGGATTTTGGATCCTAATTCCACTTGGACAGTTCTGACAATCTTATTTACATAAAGTAGTAACAATATCTGCTAGAATTAAGCGCCCCATGAGTGAGGCACTGGTTAGCTGCTTTATGTGCATTGTCTAAAAGTTAAGTATTAGTCCCATTTGATGCAAGACACAGACGAAGACGGAGACCAAATAACCCGTCATGCAATATACATAGCCAGTAAAATGCTCAGGGGAGGGAGGGTCAAGCTTTGCTCCTTGGTGTCTGCATATCCCTTAGTACTTGCTCTTTATAAATTGACTTTTTTGTAACATATTTGCATTTTAATAGAAGGCTCTTGTATACCTAAGTGTCTTAACATTCAGAATGGCTGCATTTCCGGAGGGAACTGTTTGCATGGCTGGGGAGATACTACTTTTGGTAGAAACAGAAATGTTTTGGGGCTTCTAAGAAAATGTGAGGAGGATCCATGAGCATCCCAGTCACAATAATGAAAACAATAACTTGGCAATTCTAAAATGATTATAGTTACTGAATTGTCTACAGATGCTAACCAATTTTCTCTCCTTTACTGATACTTTTTATCTGGATGTAGAGAACTCTTTTCAAACACCATTTAACACTATTAACACTTATAAACATCTCTTTGACTTCAGATTTTCAAAATTAAAATACTGTCATTATGTTCATGTGAGTTATTTTAAAAGTTTGTTTGGACCAATGATACCTAACTGGACCTAGCTGTATGAACATTGTGAATTAAGAGCTGGAACCCTGGCCTCTTGGTGCTTGTTTCCAGCCCTCTCTGCTGGACATTTTGCTGGTGGCATTTACAGAGAGGGCACACTGTAGGTGATATTACTGTGTCACCAGACCTCAGATGGCTGGTGCAGGAGTATATCTGAGCTTAAAAATGGGAGACCCTCTTTTCTTGCCTAACTCATTCAATGAAAGTTTCTCGAATGCTAATTTAACTGACTGATTCTCAATACATGGCATAATTATATAAGAAATGGCAAAAGCAGGGGAATCTGTAGAGATGTATTTGTACAGTTTACTGTTAAATAAATTGAATGTCATGATAATAAGCATAAATTATGCCCATGTTCCCTCTGGTATCAAACAAAAATGTATATTATGGAAAACCATCACCTCTGAAGTTGCAGATGACCTTTTCTAGGCCTCTGTCTGTGTTGAGCTCATCTCTTATTGGGGTATCTGACAGGCTGGTGTGTCTATGGGCTGAGACTCTTTAGGACTCCCAGCAGGTATCAAGCAGGTGTTTCACGGCCCCATGTAATCTATAGCTAGTTTAGATTTTAGGTCTTTATCAAATAGATCTTTTGATAGAATATTTGACCCGAGGTGCCTGGAGTTTGGCACCAACTCAACCCAGTGGTTGACAGTATCTGATTTACGTTAATATATTTCAGAGCTCTGCTATGGCTGGAAACGCCCAATTATATGTTGGCTTCACTTTAGCACTTTCAGGGACCCACACCGAAAGGTCTGCAGGAAAAGTATGCAAATATCAGACCAAAAATTTTGGTCAAGAGATGTTAAGTCATATGTGCCTTTCACTTTGGATGTTAGAATAAAGATATTTTGTTAAAACCTGGAAAGTTCAGTCACTCAGTTGTGCCCAACTCTCTGCGATGCCATGGACTGCAGCGCTCCAGACAAGATGCTGCTGCTGCTGCGTCGCTTCAGTCGTGTCCGACTCTGTGCGACCCCCTAGATGGCTGCCCACCAGGCGCCCCCATCCCTGGGATTCTCCAGGCAAGAACACTGGAGTGGGTTGCCATTTCCTTCTCCAATGCATGAAAGCAAAAAGTGAAAGTGAAGTCGCTCAGTCGTGCCTGACTCATAGCGACCCCATGGACTGCAGCCTACCAGGCTCCTCCGTCCATGGGATTTTCCAGGCAAGAGTACTGGAGTGGGTTGCCATTGCCTTCTCTGCCAAACAAGATGATAGCATAGTAAATATTTATGTCATATTGTCATATTAAGTGATGACAGTGATTCTCACCTGTGGAAATCAGTCTTATTGATTTATAAGTCACACCTGTATAGCAGTAGTGTTTAAGTCAGTAGTGCTCAACAGGAACAGAATCACTTGCATGAACCTGGAAGTTCCACCCCCAGAACTTCTGGTGTGCTTGACCAGAGGTGGTCTGGGTCTGAGCTTCAAAAAGTTGATTCTCCTGGATTGCCAAGGTTGGGAACCCATTGGCTTTTGAAATAATGAAATAATGAACATTGTGAGGTTTAAGGAGTGTGAAAAAGGAATCAGACTTTTAAACAACTGTAAATATGAGGGGGTTTCATTCAAATAGATGTAGTTTTTTTTAATAGATGTACTTTTTAGTTTTACTGGAGGCAGGCATTTAATATAGGCCAATGTGAAAACGTGATACCAACTCAGGTGTGTAGTTAGAGCAGACATGCTCAAACTAGGGAACCTAAGAGTCTTCAAACTCAGATGCCCTCAGGATGCAATATAGATAAGAGTGAACTGACCAAGTTCAGTGTCACTTGGAGTAGGGGCAACTCTGGCAGACTGGAGAACCCTTCAGTTCAGTTCATTCCAGTCGCTCAGTTGTGTCCGGCTCTTTGTGACCCTATGAACCGCAGCACTCCAGGCCTCTTTGTCCATCACCAACTTCTGGAGTTTACCCAAACTCATGTCCATTGGGTCGGTGATGCCATCCAACCATCTCATCCTCTGTCGTCCCCTTCTCCTCCTGCCTTCAATCTTTCCCAGCATCAGGTTCTTTTCAAATGAGTCAGCTCTTTGCATCAGGTGGCCAAAATATTGGAGTTTCAGCTTCAACGTCAGTCCTTGCAGTGAACACCCAGGATCTCCTTTAGGATGGACTGGTTGGCTGTCCTTGCAGTCCAAGGGACTCTCAAGAGTCTTCTCCAACACCACAGTTCAAAAGCATCAGTTCTTTAGTGCTCAGCTTTCTTTATAGTCCAACTCTCACACCCATACATGACTGCTGGAAAAACCGTAGCCTTGACTAGACAGACCTTTGTTGGCAAAGTAATGTCTCTGATTTTAAATATGCTGTCTAGGTTGGTCATAACTTGCCTTCCAAGGAGTAAGTGTCTTTTTATTTCATGGCTGCAGTCACCATCTGCAGTGATTTTGGAGCCCCAAAAAATAAAGTCAGCTGCTGTTTCCACTGTTTCCCCATCTAAATGCCATGAAGTGATGGGACCGGATGTCATGATCTTGCTTCACTTAAAAGGGCAGCTGCTACTGATCTGCAGCCAAGTGCTACCATATTGGAGTGTAGGCCCTTTGTCAGCAGGTTCTATTATTATTATTACTGCTGATTTTAGAAATTAGGAATTAATATTTTTATGTGAAATTTACCTTTGAATGTTGTAACTAATATAGATGAGTTTTAAAACGTTGTGCAAGAAAACTACAGCATTGCACAGAGATGGTAATGATGGGCCCTGTGCTTGTAATGGAGTACTTTTGAATGCTGTGATGCAGAGGAAACTTCAAAGACCATGCTTTCCAGCAAGGAAGTGTGAAATGTTTGACTATTTTTTTAATGTGATTTAAAATTTTTCTTTTATGTCGAATTCTAAAAAAATGAGCTTTAGTTCTGAAAGTGTATTAGTGTATATAATCTCTCTGTACCTTATTTTCTTTATCTCTAAAATGGAGTAATAGTATATATCTCAAAGTGTAATTAGGTGGCACTAGTGGTAAAGAACCTACCTACCAATGCAGGAAACATAAGAGACAAGGGTTCGATCCCTGGGTCAGGAAGATCCCCTCAAGGAGGGCAGGCAACCCATCCCAGTTTTTCTTGCCTGGAGAATCCCCATGGACAGAGGAGCCTGGTGGCCCACAGTCCCTGAAGTCGCAAAGAATCAGACACGACTGAAGCGACTTAGCAGCCAAAGAACCAGTGAGGTTCCACACATGTAAGGTAGCTGTTGGAACTCTGCAGAATTCTGAAAAGAAAGCTCTCCAGTGAGTTCCCTTCCTTGTCTCTAGGGGGAGCTGTGTGGAGGCGTTCCTGTAGGATAGTCAGGGTGCTGCCTCCAGTCCCACTGCCTCTGTGACTTTAGCCAAATTATTCAGTTTCTCTAGACCTCAGCTTCTGTGAGATGAGGAAAATTAGAATTTATCTCAGAATGCTGTTATGAGGATTAAATAAAGACATGCATTCGAGGGGCTTGGCAACCAGGAAGCCCTCCGTAAATGTTAATGCTGATAGGATTGTACCATTTTCTTATATACGTAATGGTGCTCCCAGTGCCACGGTCCTCAGATTCTAATGTCCTCTTTGTTTTCATAATACAATGGAAGATGAATTCAAATAACCTTATACATTTCTGTTGTCTGTTAAGCATTTTTACTTTGAGATATTTGATGAGATTCGATTTCCCGGGTAGAGTTTTGGTTTGTGTTTGGGTAAGTCATACTGAATGGTCGTCGGAATCCATGCACCGTTAAAACATTCCACACACAAATTCTTGCTGTTTCAAAATATACCAGCCTTAATTTAGTATTGTTTGTCTGGATCTAAGTTTTTGAGACGTTAGATCATGTGATTAGAAAAATGACTTCCATATTTGATAAATACAATTTTCTGTTTGGGAGAACAGACAATTTGGGAGTCTAGCGAGATTTATTAAAGTATGTAAACAGAAAACAGTTTTTTCATGTTGTACTAAGTAAGCAATAGAAAAACAAGAGATGGCTTTGTATGTATTTTTTGTGATGGTTTACTGTGAATGATTTGAAGGGGGATTTGTAGGGCTTTTATGAAGAAATCCAAGAACATGACTGTAGGACTAACAAAATGCCATGTTCTTGTTAAGTGGCTGTGCATCTCTTTAATAATAGTTCTTGAAATTTCACATATGCAAATACTGGAAGCTTCTCAAGAAAGTCCCAGGATAGGCCTTGTTTTAGAGTCTTGAGTGGCAATAGTTGAGTTGTTTACTGATTGCAGAAGACATTTAAAATACTTGATTTCTAAATGGTATCTGACAATGACTGAAATCTTTTTCAGTCCTGTAGCATATATTTCCACCAGATTTCCCCTTTGAAGTGTATGCTGGGATCTGATACAGTTAAGCAGCTGGCCCAGGCTTGTGAGACTTATCAATAACTGAATTTAAAAGTGGTTTGCAACTCTTTTGTTACTGAGGGTCTCTTTAGTTATTTTCCTTCTCCCTCCCCTGAGAATTCCAAGTCTTGAAAGATTTTTGTCCAACAATCAACCTGACTTGGTAAATAATTAAATGCTTTGTTTTTTTGCATTTTCATGCAGCAGCAGCTGAAACTCTCTCAATTTTTATATTTGATACATATTTATGAGTAGCAGCTATACGGGTCTGACACAATTAAAGTCCGTGATCACGGGGAGAAGCGGACAAAACACATACATAAGATAATGTCAAGCAATCATAATGCTGTGAAGAAATACAGTGAGTCTGGAGAGAGAGGCTGAGAGGCCTATTTGAGATAATGTAGGGGGAGGCATGTGGAAAGGGACCTGAATAGAACAGGGGGTGAACGGGTCATCTGGGTGTCTGGGGGAAGGATGGGCCAGGCAGAGGGACCAGCAAGGACAAAGGCCCAGAGCAGGAGTGCCTGGTGTGCTTGAGGAACAGGAGGGAGGCTGGGGTGGTAGGAGCAGAGAGAAAAAGGAAGAGAGTGAAGGTGGGGTAAGAGCAGTTGTTAGGGGACTTAGCATGCTGACCTCTGTCAGCCAGCATCACCTGAAGGAATTAAAACAATCCCAGCCCGCAAAGATGATATGGAATGTTGTGTAGATTTATTATGATTATAGTTTCCACCATGCTTTTCGTAACATCCAAATAGCTCAAGAATCCCATTTCCATTTACAAAACCCTGTAGAGATTAGGAAACCCTAATTGGCTTCTAGATCTCTTCAGATCTAGTTTGCTTTTTGTTTAAACTTAAAAGCTCTATTTACATTTTGCAATCTATGTTGAAATAAAAGTTTTTGACTAGTAGAATTCATTTAATGTTTGCTATTTTATTTTGGAGTGGAAGTAAACATAAGGATTATCAATAATCATGATGCAGTACAAAAAAAGTAATCTTTGGTGTAGTTTTCAAACTCTGGGGACCTATGGATTTTTAAAAGAATTTTCCCCTGGAGCTTTGTGAAATCTTGCATAGATTTTAGTGGATATGTTGGCAGAAAGGGGGCTGTGGGGTGAAGAGAGGAGAGAATGGTCTTGACAGCAGTAACTTAAAACATATTGACAGAAGAACAAAAAATTACTGAAGGAGATTATATAGACCATAAGCCTAAAGATATTATTTCACCGTCAGTTCCTTTTTTTTTTTTTTTAATTCTGAAAGGTAGTATTTTATGTAGCTCTACCATGAAAAAATAGATACTGTTTTTTTCTTCTTCATCTTATGGGGAAATACTAGTGTAAACATTTCACTGTCAAAGTGAGCTTTTGTTTTTCTTAAGCGTATGTGAACCTGTTCTGTACATTCTAATGTGCCAGTATCTTTGTTCAGGTAATTGAAAAATGGTGTGTTTTGGGTGGCAGGATGCCTATGCAGTTAATACAATTCAAGGGGAATAAAGAGTATGAGATGCTCAGAAATACGTGTATTTGTATCTGTAATTGAGCCTTTCCAATGATGATGCATTAGTCAGCTACTGCCACAAAAATGCAGCATAACAAACTATCCTAAAACTCATTGCTTCCAACACTAAGCTGCCGAACACTTATTCTCATACTCTTTGGCCTACAGGGTAACTGTTAATATTTGACTGGTGGAAGCTGGCTTCAGCTGGGTGGCTCAGCTTCAGGCTGCCAGTCAATTGACCTACACAGGTCAGGCCCAAGTCAGCTGATGTATGCCTTCTGGGGACCCAGCTGAAGGGGCAGCAGCTATGAGGGGCATGCTTTTCCCATGGTGGCCACTGGATTGCAAGTGTCACACCAAACCAGGGAAGCTCAATTTGAAGGCCTGTATTGATGGCCCAGATGGTAAAGAATTTGCCTACAATGCAGGAGACTAAGGTACAATCCCTGGGTTGGGAAGATCCCCTAGAGAAGGGAATGGCGACCCACTCCAGTGTTCTTGCCTGGAAAATCCTGTGGACAGAGGAGCCTAGCAGGCTGTAGTCTGTGGGGTCACAGAGAGTTGGGTACCACTGAGCAACTAACACTTTAACTACTTCACATTCATGTCATGTCTGTAATGTTTCTTTAGCTAAGTCAAGTCACATGGCCAGGCACAGAGCTGATAGGAAAGCAAATTTATTCCTCCCTAAGAGGAGGAGGGTAGATGTGAGTGAACAATGATCCATTATTGCAGATATCTTTTATCAGAAATAGAAAATATCCAAGAGCATTTGACATTTAGTATAAAGAGGTAAATAAATTTTCCCTAAAATGATCATGCGAAAGAAAAGTGTTATTCGCTGAGTTATGTCCAACTTTTTGCTTGTAGCTCTCCAGGCTTCTCTGTCCATGGAATTCTCCAGGCAGGAACACTGGAGTGGGTTGCCATTCCCTTCTCCAGGGGATCTTCCCAACCCAGGGATTGAACCCAGGTTTCCTGCACTGCAGGCAGATTCTTTACCACCTAAGCCACTAGGGAAGCCCAAAATGATTGTAATACTGTATAAATAGGAAGTTTCTCCCAGAGGTCATGAGAGGCATACCTTGGGACTCCCCAGTGAGGAAGGAATAAGTATTCCACATGGAGAAATTAATACTTAGATGCAGTTAAATGATTTTTAACAAAGAACAGGGGATCTATTTTCCTAATTAGGGATGACCCCATTTCCATTCTGAAGTTAACTTAATCCAAAGCCTTCAATTTGGGTGGCTCAATGGTCTGTGCTTATCATGAGTTCCTGAGCTGTTTGGCAAGGATCTGAAGGTTGAGAACAGTTCCTGTGATGCCCTTTGCTAGCACACCGAGCTTTAGAAAAGCTTTGGAACTGCATTGTGGGGTGGATCAGGTGCTCTTTCTCTTCCCCTGTTTTTGTGTCAGCATCAAAGAGGATGGAAAAGGGCTGGCCTGCTAGTCCGGAGCCTGCTTTCCCCATGTTCCCACTGTGCATCACACCTTCTGGTGGCTGAGGGAGTGGTCACTGGTATTGGACATCTCAGGTTCTGATTGGACTGCTCTTTGATTTGGGGCAACTTACTAATGTGTGTGTTTCTCATTTGCAAAGTGGGAAATGTGATATCTACCTTGTAGGGCTGTCGTGAAGGTTAAGTAAGTGGCAAGTCCTAGCACAAGGTCTGGAACATGTTAAACATTTAATAAATATGAGCTGATAATGCTTTTATTATTATCTGCCGTGACAGGTACTACAGACAGCATTCCATTATTGTTATTCTAGTATTTCTGTTTCTCCTCACCAAATCCTCAGCCTCCAAAAGGCATGGTTTCAACTCTGGTCCCCTCTCTGCAACATCACTAAGTTTATGATGTAGGAACTTAAACGGATAGCCACTCAATTGTATCCAGACGTGTATCTTCTACCATGAAGCCTTTAGCTCCAAGGACCAGATTAAATGTTACTAAAAACAGTCATTCTTTTTTCCCTTTCACATTTTGCTTTGAAATAAAGACTTTTGAAGCCATAGAAATTTCAAGGTTTTGAGTTAATTCCATGTTTTGCCTTTAATCAGACATTTTCTACAAACTCAAGGAAGCCTTGGCTGCTTTATGTTACATCAGAAGAGTTGAAAAAAGGTAAAGGCTAATTTTCATGTTGTGTCTGCAAGATTTAAAGGGCATTTAAATAATATTTTTTTCTAATATTCTTCTAACTCCTGTCCTTTGAGTTGGTTCTCAGATGGTTGCTGTGATCTTTTTTTTTTTTAAACTTTATTTATTTTGGCCACAATGTGCAGCTTGTGAGGTCATTGCAGGATCTTAGTTCCCTGGACAGGGATGGAAACCATGCCCGCTACCTTGGGAGTTTAGCGGCTTAACCGCCGGACTACCTGGGAAACCCTTCAGCCTGATCAAAAGTAATTGTAAATTTTCAGCTGAGTCATTGCTCCCACTTAGGGGTCACTTAGAATAAAGACTCAGCCATTATAACAAACAGGCCCAACATAGATTAGGGTCCAAGAAGCTTCTTTTTTATGTAAGGATTCAGGAGTAGACCTGCAGGCTGCTCAGTTCCATACAGTCATTCAGGGCATTGTGTTCTTTCCATCTTATTTTTCTGCTCTCCCACATCTATTCCCCTTTTTTATGGTACACGTTGGGTTCCCTGGGGCCCTTCCCTGAGAATGACCCTTTGTGTTCATGTTGGAGGAAAGGATAAGAGTATGGTTCAGGGCACATACAATGTGTTATGGCCCAAGGCTCCAAGGGTAACCTGTCTTTCACTGTTTTCCATTGGTGTGAACTTGATTGCATGACTCCATGTTGCTGCAGAAATGCTGGCACATGTAGCCCCCAGCAGGACCTAAGTATTAAAATTCTATTACTATGTCCACCCTAATTTGGGTGGACAACTCTCTTGTACCTGCCCTAGATCAGCAAGTAAGACTGCTTTTGAGAATTTTGCCTTTCCAGTGAATTGCTGACATATAGTCCAGTAGTTTAATGAGTGGGTAGTTATAATAATTATGAATAGGATTTACAATTTATTGAGCTCCAACGATGTGCTGGGGACTATTAAACACAATCAAAAGCTGTATCTCTTTTGACCCTCTCAGAAAGGCTGTGAGGGCAATTTTATTTTTATTATTATTATTACTGAACCTTAAGTAAGGTTGACCTTGTCAAGTTGACTCCAAAATCTTCATCTTACTGTCTTAGGAATGGTGAGCGTCCTCAAGAATAAAGGATAGCTGCATACTGCTTCTAATTCTAGCTTCTGGAGCTAGTCAGTAGCAAAGGCTACCAGGAAAAGCAAAGGATTCTCTGGAAATAGTCACGCAGGGGCTGTATAACCCTCCGTTAGGGATTCCACGGGGAGACTTCCTGCTTTGCACTGTAGGACATGGTGAACATCCTTGATTATCTATGAAGGTCAAGTGCTCTGCTTTGTTCACTCTGGTTTCTGCCTGTCACCTGTGACCCCTCTTTCCTGTGACAGTAGTGCAGTTCCATTGGCACACACATTTCTGGCTTTTCTGCAAAATGAGGAGGCACCTGATAACATTGGGCAAGAGGGTCAGTAGTTGAGATGGGGTTCCTAGTGTGACTTTGACCAGTCACTTCAACTTTGAGTCTCCATTTATTGGGGAGAAAAAGAAGTGCATTAGACTTAATCACTGGCCTTCTCAGAGTGCTACTTGGGGCTCTAAAAATTCTATAGAACTCCCTAGTGGTTTTTCTCCCCTCCATATTAGAACTTTTGGATAAATTTTTCTTTAAAGGGTTTTTTATTTTTAAGTTTTAACAAAAGTGAAAATCACAAAGCTGATTATAGTGAGAATAGATAATATTTGTTGAGTGCTATAGAGCCCTGTGCATTGCTGCTGTTCTGAGTGTATTCATGAATTAATTCACCTGTGGCATGCATCTGTTATTGCCAGTTAATAGATGAAGAAGCTGAGCCACAGGGTGGTTAAAAACATGTCCGTTGTCACTCACTAGAAAGTAACCAGAATTTCAACTTGGACTTTGAGAGCTGAAACTGTACTCTGCTGCAGTAGTGGGTAATTTCTGAGGTTTCTCCCAGTTCAAAAAATGCTTTGGTTCTATGCCTGTTGTGGTATATAGATAGCTCAAGAACTTTTCCTTCTCCAAGAAAGACTCCTAGACAATTCAAGACCTCCCTTTTGACAAATAGAGGCTGCATGTGAGTCATAAGGATCTGTTTCTTGCTGATAATTTCAGAAATCCTGTCATCTGTTCATCATCACCTGATGCAGCAGGAGGTTGTGTTACACTGACGTTTCTGACCAAGGAGCTGCTTTGATAAATATACCAAAGACTTTCTAAAACACAGCTGGTCCTGGGCAGAGGGGGTCATAAAGGGGACCACATTCTTATGAGATGATTTTGGTATGCATGGAATGGCCTCCTGGGGTGGATCAAAAAATGATGCTTTGTGGCTAACGGTGCTATTAAAGGCATCTTAGAATCAGAGAACTTTACAGGAGAGGGGACCTTTGGGAACATCTGATCCAACAGTCTGCTTTCAACCTCACCTCCCGTGTGCCTGTACTGTTCTAAGTGCTGTGGGCACAGCCATGAACAGAGCCTGTGCGCTCTTGGACCCTACATTGTATTTGGGAGACCCAGATAAACCACCACCATAGTATGGTGTGTCATGTTAGGTAGCGGTAGGTGTTGGGAAGGAAAGCAGGATAAGGGGATGGAGAGTGACCATGGAGGCTTGGTCTGAATTTTGGTTTGGATGAGGTGTTCATGTGAATCAGTGTTTCTCAGCCCCTTTTTCATGAAGCCCCTTCTCAGAACTATTTTTGACATTGTCTCCTATTTCACCCGTGAATTTTAATACCATGAATATACTGTATCTTTATTTCTGTACTGTATGTTTCTGTCTGCTTTATAAATAAAGAATGAGGTTCCTCAACCCTACTGGAGATCCAGTTTTCACCACCTTGGGGGCAGTATCACCCCATTGTTCGGTTAAATTCTGCTTTCTGCCATTGTAAACAAATCTCAAGTAGCTGCTTTTCAAAGATCACAGTCTAAGCTAAAAGAGCTTCTAAAGTCAAAGGACTTTATTTCCTAATGATGTTTTATATATAAGAAGTATCAGGGCTGTAGGTAAAAATTTTTTTTACTTGTTTAGGCATTAGAAGTGAGGTCTAAGATTCAAGACTCGCAGTTTTTATGTAATATATAGTATAGTTGGCTCTATGTACACCGTGAAGGATGTGATTCATTAAGTGGACTTCCCTGGTGGCTCAGACAGTAAAGAGTCTGCCTGCAATGCAATGCAAGAGACCCGGGTTTGATCCCTGGGTTTGGAAGATCCCATGGAGTAAGAAATGGCAACTCACTCCAGTATTCTTGCCTGGAGAATTCCATGGACAGAAGAGCCTGGCAGGCTACAGTCTATGGGGTCACAGAGAGTTGGACATGACTTAGCAATTAATGCTTTCACTTTTCTCTCGTGTACAGTAGGAGTGATGCGACTCATTAAGTGTAACTGATTCTTTACTGCATTCAGGGAGGAGCCCGACAGCAGAGACTCCAGGCCATGGTCATCCAATGCTGCAGACTCCTAACTGGTCTCCTTGCCTCTGTGTCAGTTCTTCTGCCCCCTAAAGCTTGTCCTCTACAGCAGCAAGCATGATCTTTCCAAAGTGTCAATCATATCAAGCCCCCTTGCTATCAGCATCCCCTTTCCAACAAGAGAGTATCCAAACGCCTTATGATGCTTACAAGTCTCACCACGTCCTACGCCTGCTGCTTCTCAGATCCCGTGTCCTTCCTTCCTTTGTGCTAACCACGCTGCAACCACACTCATGTCCCGTCCTTTCAACACACCAGTGTCCTTCGTGCCTCAAGCTCTTTGCTTTTGCTTCTTCTACCTATGTTTCTCTTTAGATTTTTTAAAAAATTGTATCATGATTTTTACAGCCATTTTAGATTTACAGGAAAATTATATGATGATAGTACAGAGTTCCCCTCGGCTCTGCCCATAGTTACTTCTCTAGATTGTCCCATCCTTGTCTCCTTATTATTCAAGTTATAGCTGTTCTGAGGCTTTCTCTCTCCATCTCAGATAGTATAGCAACTTACACGTCCTCCTCATTCATTACCCAGTTCAATTTGGTGTAGAACTTACCTCTACTGGAATTATTATTTATGTATTTGCTTATTCACTGGCTCCCTTTACCAGCATGTGAGCTCATGGAGGGTGGGGACGCATTGTTGTTTCCCAGGGCCCAGAGCAGTTCCTGGTATCTAGGGATGTGTGAGAAGGCTGGTGTAGGACTGAAAGCCATTAGTGGAGAGCCAAAATGAGGAGCTAGATTCCTTGACACCCATTTGAACAGGCCCAGTCTGTGTCCACATCAGACTGAATTTTCAGCTGCAGGGGACCAGTCAGGAGGTGACTTAGGATCAGAGTAAGCTGATGGTGACAGGACCCTCAGGCAAGTTGACCTTCCCAGAATCACCCTGGAAGACATCCACTCGACCCTGTGTATTGTTGCTCTCATATATCTGAGAATTGTCTGTCTCTGAGCTGTGCACTCTGCAGATGTGGGTATTGTCTTTACTCATTTGTACTAATCTGAGACCTGTGTGAGTTAGAATCACATTTGTTGTTGTTCAGTCATTAAGTTGTGTCCAACTCTGCAACCCCACGGACTGTAGCATGCTAGGCTTCCCTGTCCTTCACTCTCTCCCTAAGTTTGCTCAAACTCATGTCCATTGAGTCAGTGATGCCATCCAACTATCTCATCCTCTCTGATCCTCTGTCGCCTGCTTGACTGCTGGTAACAGACATCTGAGCACTAAAGAATTCTAGATTTAGCTTGTTGTTCTTCAGTGGCCCAGGATGTTTGTGCCATCTGAGATCTTGGTCATTTTCTTCCTCTTTGTCTCATGGCCCCAAGTTAATGTTCCTGATTTCCAGGCTTCCAGGATGGCCAAAAGGGCTTTCTGGGAAGCCTACCCAACAGCCACCGCTGTCTTAATGGGAGGGAGGGGCCTGTTTACCTCCTCTTGCTCCCTTGTGAGCTATGGTTTGGAGAGAGTTCTGGAAAGCGTGTGTGTGTGTGTGTGTGTGTGTGTGTGTGTGTGTGTGTGTATGTGTGCGCGTGCGCGTGCATTTAATGTGGCTTCCTTTCTGCTTAGGCCCACAGTCCCTGTTCCAAGCTGAGCTTGGGGAGGCAGAGAAGTGTAATTCTTCTGCAGAATAAATCATCCAGAGTTCTGTTACAAAGGAATAAGGGAAGAGTAGACATTGGGCAATCTCTGCTGCAGCCGCCAAGATAGATGTTTACGCCTATCAGTTCCACCACTGAGGAAGATTATAAGGAAACATGGAATTTAAGCTTACATCAGGGCTTTGAAAAAAAAAGATTCTCCCATTCCTTTAATTTTTCATTCGTTTTGAATAGTCCTAATATTTCCAACTATCATGCCGAAATGTGATTTTGTATATGTAGATGCATGGTCTGTTGATGCACACTAAACTTTTTTAACAAGGACCCTGAAATGCAATTTCTTGGACAAACTAGAAGCCTCTTTCTCTGTTGTTAACAGAAGTAGACCATTGTTTGGATGGGTAGTACCTCTGCTCCATGAGGCTCTCTCAGGACATCTCCCTTCTCTCTTGTTGCTTCATCTTCCTCTAGGGCATGGTTGGCCAATTATGGCCCATGGGCCAAATTTGGCCTGTTCCCTGTTTCTCTATGGCCCACATACTGAGAATGGTTTTTATATTTTTAAATGGTTGGCAAAATGTTTTCTGACAGAAATATATATGCAGCTCAACTTTCATGGCCATAAATAAAGCTTTATTGGAACACAGCCATGCCCACTGATTTTCATATTGTTTGTGCTTGATTTTGTGTTACAGTGGCAGAGTTGAATAGTTGCGACAGAGACTATCTGAGCCACAATGCCAGAACGTTACTGTCTGGCCCACTACCGAAGTTTGCCAATGTCTGATCTGACTGTGGTCCTAAACTTCGTGGCTGAAGCCACCATCTTCTCACCTCATCTATTTATTCTTCAACCTATTGGAAGTGGGACTTGTTATTTGGCACACATATCTGCAGGGAGATAGAGAAATGAAGTTTGCAACTGGGCCAGCCTTTGTCAAGCTAAAACTATGGAACTTATATTATTAAAAGGAAGAAGGAGGGTTTAGATGTTGGGTTTATTTAGCAGGCCATCACAGGGGTGTGTGTATGCTACAGTCTTTTTTTGTTTGTTTTAAAAATCCACTGTGGTTGGTTGAAGGATATTGAAGGTCATCTTGATTCGTATACAGTGTTTGGTAGTATAGGAACTGTAGTGTTGATGGAGGAAGACTTACTCGTATGTTCATTCAACAAGTATCTAATGAGAATGATTACTCCCTTTTTTGCTTGCTAGTATGCTTTGTCCTGGGCTTCCCCCATAGCTCAGTGGTAAAGAATCCACCTGCAATGCAGGAGCCACAGGAGATGTGCGTTCAGTCCCTGGGTCAGGAAGATACCCTGGAGGAGGGCATGGTTACCCACTCTAGTATTCTTGCCTGGAGAATCCCGTAGACAGAGGAGCCTAGCTGGCTACAGTCCATAGGGTCATGTAGAGTCTGATAAGACTGAAGTGACTTACTTAGCACGCATGCATGCTCTGTCCTAGGATCTGAACTTGACTTTCTTATAGCTAGGGAGGTATTCTTGTTATATGGAACAGTGGTTCTCAAAGTGTGGTTCCCAGAGCAGCAGCAGCAGTATCTACAGGGACTGTATTAGAAATGCAGATTCTCTTGTCCCAGACTAGACAGAAACTTTTGGAGTGGGACCCAGTAATTTATGTTTTAACAAGCTCCCAGGCAATTCCGATGTGTATTTGGGGATCACTGCTATAGAAGGTGTAGCCTTAATCCATAATTATAATGAGTGAATGCCTACCCCCTTCACTGAAAGAGCATTTTGTGCTTTCAGGGGGAATCAACAAACATTTTCTCCTCTTACCTAGTTTCCTTATCAATAGTCTCTTGTACTCAGAAAATGTACACAAGTCAAAATAGACAAATTGTAATTTGGCTCTGAGCTTATTCCAGCGGACAGTGGCAGACTCTGCCAAAGCCACAAAGTGACTCCCCTCGAAATTGGCCAGGCGACCACCACTACCACCACCACCACGGCACAGAGTGTTCTTAGTTCTTGCCTCACTTCTCTGTGTGAAAAGGGGCCTTGACAGCCTTGACCCAGTGACTTTCAGATTCTGAGGGAGACAGATGCTTGATGCCCGTCCAAGGTAAACAGGGCCAAGAGACCCTTACACAAGAAGGCCTGGGTTATAGGAGCCATGGGTCCAGCTGAAAGATTTAGGTGATTTGGTGTTTAAGTATATCGTGGCATAGCCCTTGGCAGCCACACAACACCAGTTTGCTGGAGTGAGCAGCAATCTGGGTTGAATGAATACTGTGTCTGTCAGGGGTGTGTCTGTCTGTGTATGCTCAGTACTGTACTTGGGACAGTATTAGCCTGAACAACCTTCACAGTCACCTTACGAGTTTAGGTAGCCTTATGATCACCTTATGATCACCTTACAGATAGAAAGCTGAGCCATTATAAGGTCGATGTGCACAAGGTTGTCCACCCCAGGAAGAGGGAGGATGAGAATTTGAACCCAGGTTTTTGGGTTCTATAGACCATCTTCTTGACTGCCGTGTAGCACAACTTTTAAAAGTGGTGCTTGTGTTTGTACTTCTCTGGTTACACAAACAAACACATGCATGCACATTCTGACTCATCACAGCCTGGCTGTGGCTGTTTCTCCTGGCCTTCTTGGCGTTCATCCTTTCTTAGCATGAGAATTCAAAATTTGGGTGGCTGTTCTCTATGTCACATGGCCCTGAGTGATCAAGCCTTGCTTTCGCATTCAGTCCCTTTGCTGATTGACTCTCAAAGGGGAAGAAAGGATTACTTACTGTGGGTCAGGGAGCTGTAAGAGGTTCCCAGATTACTCATTTCCCATCTGAATTTCTTTTCTTGCCTCAAAACTAAAACACGCTTTATAGGGGAAGGATGACAGGCATACGGCTCTGTGGCAAATGGGCATGTGCCTCAATCAAATGAGGGGTGCGTTATTCCAGGGTCCTGTAGAATGAGTTAAACCCAGAGTGAATGAGTCACTTTGACTGATGTGTGCAGTAACTGAAGACAGTTTATTACTGATGTGGGTCTTAATCTTCTTTCAGAATGAGTTCTTGTGTTTGGCCCAACTGCCCAGTCCCTTTAATGGATCTGAAATTGAGTAAGATGAGAAGGTGCTAAAATAATTGAAACAAGAAGTGAAACCTTCTGTTTCATCCTTCATTCCAGAAAATATACAGTACATTTTTACTACAGCCTTTCTTCCATCCCCCTTCCAATCATTTTTATTAGTGATTGATGTGATTGCAGGGTGCTTTGGTGGGAAAAGCACTTGCAACCAAATTTAGTAAATCACAGGCCAATTTTATTTTTAGTTTTACTGAACAAGGGCAGATAGCAGTTGCAAATAGATTACTGTATCTGCTTCTAAACATTCACTTTTTAAGAATGTTTTGGCTCTTGCTCTCCCTAGTATGTTTTGTCTATTCTAAATATATGTTTTCTTTGAGGAGAAAGAAATTTTTTCTATCTTATTTCAATATAGAGACTTCACCTTAGTTTAAAAAAAAGGATGCATTTATGAAACTGAGAAATTATTATGTATCATAATTAATAAGGGCTTCCCTGGTGGTTCAGTAGTAAAGAATCCACCTGCCAATGCAGGAAATGTGGTTTCGATCCCTGGGTTGGGAAGATCCTCTGGAGAAGGAAATGGCAACCCATTCCAGTCTTCTTGCCTGGAGAATTTCCTGGACAGAGGAATCTGGCAGGCTGCAGTACATGGGATCGCAAAAGAGTCAGACACGACCAGTGGCTAAACAATAACAACAATAATTAATAAAAGATAGACATAGGGAATCATAAATAACGACCTAATATTAATTTGCTCAATATCCTAAAGTTTCTCAGATTAATAAGGTACAAGTGGAATAATAAAGGATGCAGTTAGATAGGGAATGTGAATGGGATTCAGTGTTCACCTGTACACACAAGGGCAGGCGTCCGAGAGATACTTAATGAATGTGATTTAGTTAGTTGGTTGATTGTTGAGTGAATGTTTGAGTCCTGCACTCACTGCAGGACACCAGAGTTTTTAAAATAAGATTAAGTTTGCCCAGGGATCTTGAAGGGGTTGTATAATGATCAAATCTTAAGCACTGGATGGGTCATTTGAGGTCTCAAACTTACCCAACAGCCCCACGCAAGATTTCTTTTGTAGGAATCCTAACAAATGGCCCACTGCCGTGCTGAACCATTGTAATGATTAAGGGCACATCAACCCTTTTCTGGTCCATTCTGTTGTTGAAGAGCTCTGATTGAGGGACTGTAGCAAAAGCTCATTTCTGCTTTGCAGATTCTCTCTTATATGGCCAGATATCCTCATGGGTAGAGGGAAGTCAAGCAAGACAGTATTTCCAAAAACTTTGGGAAGCCTGTATTAGGGGCTGTGTTTATATACTTTCTTCATTGCATTTTGAAAAGACCTGGCACTGCGAATTTTAAGGATTTCGCAACATTCTCTCTGGATTTTCCATAGTGAAGTTTTAATGGGGACTTCTTTTAGATTCCCATAATGATTGTTCTAGGAGGAGATAAGGGGAGGGGATTTGGGAGGCAGGAGAGGTTCTATGGTGTGTAAAAACATCCTGGGCTTTTGGCTCCTCACAAATTCAGTATAAGCCCACATTGTTGCAGGCCTCCCAAACTGCCCTTAGTAGAGGGGATTGCATTCACCCTGTGGTGAGTGGTAGCCCCACCAAGATCATTGTTTGTTGTCCTTCAGTCGCTCAGTCATGCCTGACCCTTTGCAACCCCATGGGCTGCAGCACACCAGGCCATCCTGTCCTTCACTGTCTCCCAGAGTTTGCTCAAAAATGGAGTTTGTCCACTGCGTCGATGATGCCATCCAACCATCTCATCCTCTGTCACTCCCTTCTCCTCCTGCCATCAGTCTTTCCCAGTATCAAGATCTTTTCCCATTAGTCAGTTCTTCACATCAGATGACCAGAGTATCGGAGCTTCAGCTTTAGCATCAATCCTTCCAATGGATATCCAGGGTTGATTTCCTTTAGAATTGACTGGTTTGATCTTGCTGTCCAAGAGACTCTCAAGAGTCTTCTCCAGAACCACTGTTCAAAAGCATCAATTCTTCAGTGCTCAGCATTCTTTATGGTCCAACTCTCACGTCTGTACATGACTACTGGTCATTCCTAGATCTCATCAATTCTGCTTGTCACATTGAATGAACTAGGACTCCAAAGAAAGGGTGTCAAGAAATGAAGGCTCTCAACAAATGAATGGATAAAGAAAATGTGGTGTGTATACACACACACACATACACACAATGAAACATTACTCAGTCATAAAAAAATGAAGTAATGCTATTTGCAGCAACATGGATGGACCTAGAGATTATTATACTAACATAGAAAAATACAAGTATTATAAGTATCATATTCCCCTTACATGTGGAATCTAAAAATAGTGTAAATGAACTTATTTACAAAACAGAAATAGACTCACACACTTTGGAAGCCATAAGTTTGTTTTCTAAGGGGATAGTGGGATGAAGAGGCAGGAGAGAGAGAAATTAGGAGTTTGGTATTAACATATACACACAGCTATATATAAATTAGATAAACAACAAGGACCTACTGTATAACACAAGAAACTATATTCAGTATCTAGTAATAACCTATAATTGAAAATAATCTGAAAAGAAATATATATTATATATATATTCCTTATATATATAATATATATATTCTTTATATATATATCTCCACATATATATAAATCATCTTGCTTATACCTGAAACTGACACAACATTATAAATGAACTATAGTTTTAAAAATGATTTAAGATTCAATTAAGCAAAAAGAAATGAAGGCTCTGGAACCCTGTAATGAGGAAGAGAGGAGAGTGTGATATGCTGAGCTTGGTGAGGAGAACGCAGTTCCGGATTTGAGGAGGTCTGTCAAGAAGAGGGAACAGATGTGCTCAGTGTGACCGCAGAGACGGAAGGTGGGAAGGGTGACCACTGAAGGTGGGGAGAGGAAGAGCAGAGATTATGGCGGGCCAGGTTTGCCTCAGAGTTTCCTGGTGTCTTTATCCAGAACTGACCAAACCCTCTTTTTCTGATCCCTGCCTTTTTAATGTCGTTGGGGAAAAAAGCTGCAATCTGGATATTAATCATGAAACTTTCCCCAATAGAAAAGTTAAAGTCTTTTTTTTTTTTTAAAAAATCCTGATTTGAATGCAGACTTTAGGAAAAAAGAGTTTTTAAAAACATTGTTATCATTTTTTTAGTGTAAAATAGATGCTCTTGGTCAACGTTTACAAAAAGCTCCATGCTGCTATGCAATCAATTTCAGTGAAATATTTTCTAGGAGGCTACTCCCTGGCTGATACTGCGCTTAGAACTGTGTGCTCATAGGTGAACATACTTGGGTCTCCCGGGGCAGGGGGAAGGTGGGGATGGATCCTGGTGGCCCCACAGTGCTTATAGAGCTGCAGTGGAGATGAGTGAGGGGCTGGATCAGGGGAAGTCAGTGGGAAAAAGGCAAAAGTAAGGGTGACCTTTGAGCAGGATCTAGGAGGAGGAGTCAGGTGGTAGAAAAGGGCAGATGTTTCCACACCGCTCACTCTGTGTGCAGAGGCATGGGGTGTGGGAAGAGCAGACTGCAGCTCTTAGCTGCCAGGGACTAGTACTGCACGAGACCAAACCAACATAGTAGAGAGAAGGATAGAAGTGTGCTGAGGCTTGCATGGTAGGTTGGTCTTCCTTCTCTTTTGTTATGTTGGGCTGGGGGCTGTGTAGTTTAGTTGGAGACAGAACCAAGCTGTTCTGTACACAAGCATTTTTCTCCACATTTGCTTCTGGATCAAAAGAAAAATTGTCATAAATGGGGAATTGGCCTCAGTAAGTTGGAACTTAGCCAGAAAGCTCAACAAACCATTTATATGATTTATAATTTTAAAAATTCTTCCTAGGAATTATGAAATTACAGTAGTGCTGTGTCCGTTGTGAAAATGCAACACAGATTTACACAGGTTTTTTAAAAGCATATAGTCATAATACTTTTAAAACCTTTTCTATTCCAATAATCTTTATATCCCAGTACTTGTTTATCTGTGCATCTTTTTTGTGCTTTCTTACTCTTTATCATTTTTTCCCCATTTTCACACTACTGCCCTCTTCCTCTATCTCTAACCCTCTCTCCCATCCCTGCTCTTCCATCCATTATTCTTCATTAATGTGCCTCATTTACTCTTTTTTTAAATTGAAGGATAATTGCTTCACAATAGTGTGTCAGTTTCTACCATACATCAGCATGACATTTACTCTTAAATTGAGTAGAATTTTATATTTTTGCCTTTCTCTTTTACAAAGGGAGACTAAACTACGATTTATTTTTTTAACCACTATGGCCTTTGATTCCCGCCCCCCACTTCTGAGTCAGTGGGAAATAGAATAAACTAATAAAGTATCTTGCAGAAGTTAAGCATTTAAGTAACATTAGAAGACATTCGGTAAAGTTTGAGAGAAAATAATGTGCTAACAGGTGGCTACCATAGTGGGGTAAATGGTGGATAAGGTAACTGAGGGTTGGAGGACCAGCTTACTGATGCCAGGAACTAGACTCAAGGTTTCATGAGCAATAAAGCAAGCCATTTGTGGGGGTTCATACTGTTAGGACTTTATACTAAATGTAAGACTTTTATATATTCAGAGTGATGTGGTCAAATATGGGAAAATCCTGTGCAGAGGCTTGGCAACCCTGTCATGAATCCATCAAACATAATTCATGTCCTTTTAAACCTGCCTACCATTAGCTGACCTGTTGTCCTTTTTTAAATACAAGGGATGATCTGATGAATCAATAGAGCTGGCTGAATTTTACCTCTTTGTAATGAAATAATGAAGTCAAATTGAAATTCCTACTTCATCACATCAGCCTGAAACTACATGAAGACATGAGCCTGATAATTTGTTTTGGAAAATCTATAAGTAAAATAATACTGTGATAGATGTCCTAAAGCAGAAAGAAAAGTAGTAAGTATATGTCAATATGAGCCACAAGTGAGTTTTTTTTTAACTAGTAAAGAGTATTTTTGCAAACTTTTACTGAATTGTGAGCTTCCCTGATGGCTCAGACAATAAAGAATCTGCAGTGCAAGAGACCCAGATTCAATCTCTGGTTTGGGAGGATCCCCTGGAGAAGGGAATGGTGATTCACTCCAGTATTCTTGCCTGGAGAATCCCATGGAAGAGGAGCCTGGTGGGCTACAGACCATGGGGTCTCAAAGAGTCGAACATGACTGAGCGACTAACATGACTAAATTGTGGCCATTTATAACAGTTTGAAAATGAAGGATTTAAAAAAATGTAGTTTCAAACCTCAAAGGACTGAAAATAAAAATATTTTATCCTCAGATTTTAAATGAACTGTAGAAAATGAAGAAGATATAGAAAAATGGGAACATAAATTATAGAAAATTTAGAAAATGTACAGGAACATAAAGTCATTGATAATCCCCCATCCCTGTGCCAGTGCTATTAATATTTGGATGCATTTCAGTCTCTCTTTGTGTTTATGTGATTCATTAATTATTATATATAGTTTATATCATGCTTTTTCTGTTAATCTTATAACTTAATCATTTCTTCCTTCTAGTGCAGATTCTTTGTCCAGGAACTTTTAATGGTTCCTTAGATCGACTTCACACTCTGTAATTTAAAATAGTTCCTGAGTATATACTTCATATTTAGCCTAGAGGCCTGATACGCCTGGTGGAATTTTGGACCTCAGGGCCGCTCCTTCAGCTGTCAGGCCACTGCAGGGGACCTAGTGGCCTCCTGCATGTGGCAGCCACTCAGGCCTGACTTCAGATCCTACCGGAGTGCTTCCTAACCCCTCGCCACTGAGGACACTGATGAACTGCTTTGCCGCTTAGGCGGAAAGCCCCATCTGGCATTCTAGTAATCCTGCCCGAAGATGCAGACCTGGACCATCTGAGAACATCATGTCCACTGGTCTGCAGCAAAATGAGCAAAAATGACAGAGCCATGGTGTGAGCATTCCTTCAGGTTAAGTGCATCCTTTGCATTCTTTATGCCGAGATGAGATCCTTGGGTGAGTGTACACTGGGCTGTTGTTCCTTTTACAAGAGGAATATGGTAGTGGTACATAGGCATCCTTGGCCTGTCACTTGTCTTAACAGCCCTGCTTTGTGGAATCCCCTTTTGCAAGCAGCCCAGGCACAGGCCAGCTGTTGGCGTTTCCCTGTCTGTTCCCTGTATGTCTTTGCTCACCTTGCTTGCTCTTGGGATCCCTGTCTCCACCCTTTGCCAGGTCGGAAAGTCTGGGCCCCTCAAGCAGAGCCTCCGAGCTTCCCAGACCGGCCTCTTCACAGGTAGAACGAGCAGCTCCCCACTGTGTAACACTCATCCTGCTTCCTCAATTCCCTGAAGAGTCTAGATGCTCTTTGAGGAACCGAATCCTGTCCTGAGGACCCAAAGGAGCCTGGGGATGGGCTCTGGACACAGAGAAAGGCATGACCTTCTAGGCCTCTCAGGCCACATGGGCACTCTTTGACTTTACTGCTGAGGTAGCTGTCAGAAGGTGCCTTTCCAATCAGTGTTAACTGTAAGACTTTTACAAACCATGTGCTTATGTCCTCAGAGGACGAAAATGTGGGAAAGAGAGTGGAATGAGAAAATGGACAATGTGAAGAAAATGATATGACCGTTTAGACAGGCAAATTAATTAGTAGTTGTTTAGCTCATTGTCATATCATACGTTTGTGTATGTGTGTGCTGGTCGCTTCAGTCGTGTCCAACTCTCTTCGACCCTGTGAACTGTAGCCCACCAGTCTCCTATGTCCATGGGGATTTTCCAGGCAAGAATACTGGAGTGGATTGCTGTGCCCTCCACCAGAGGATCTTCCCGACCTAGGGATCGAACCTCATTTATCTCCTGCTTTGGCAGGTGGGTTCTTTACCACTAGTACCACCTGGAAAGCCCCCCAGATGGGTGGGCAATAAATAGCCTCAAACAGTCCAAGCTCAGATCTTCACAATCAGAACCAGACGACCATACCCCTTTTCTTGTTCTGTCAACAAACGCATGAAAACCCTTTTATTCTTTTTCCTTAATGCCTGTCAGACTGGAAATAGTGCCAAAGAGGTATGTTGCCCTCTCGCTCCGTCTCTTGGACATATGGGGCCTTGGCTCCGTGGGCCTAGCAGGTCCTCCCTCAGTGGTGAATTGCTCAGTGTCAGAAACTGGGGGAAGCATCCCACTAGTAAGAGTGTGGAAATAAAGAAGCAATGAGTCTGAACCCCTGGCTTCAAATACATTCCCACACAAGCAACAGATTTTAAACCTGGTATTTGTTTAAAATGCATGTATCTGTGTAGACATTTGATGTTTACAGGGAGGTTGTCTGGGACCGACTGTGAAAATCTGAGCTTGAGCTGTCTGAGGAGAGGAGGCTGTTTGTTACCGCACAGCCCTGCTCATGTGTAAACGCTCCCTCGTATCACAAGAAAGGTCTAGATTCACCAGAAATGGCAGTGACAGTGCTTCATTCCAGGAGAGAAAAAGATATACAGATATAAACAGATAAACAGATATATTTTCTGTTTCTGTGTTTCGTTTTGGATTGGTAGGAAAAGTTTGGATACCACCTCTTTGTTAGTGTCAGGGCAGAATAGCGAGCGGATGGACAGCCTTACCTGTCCTAAGACCCCTCACCCACCTGTGTCTGACAACATCAGGCGTGGGGGCTTTCCTCCCACACATGCTGAGCTGCGTGTGTCATCAGGGCAGTGAATGTGACTTAGCAGTGAATCTTTTGTTGCTCTCTGATTGTTTCAAGTGTGGCAAGCTAGTTTGTGAGCTTATGGAGGGCAGGGACCATGTTTTACCCCTTTTAATTTATTTTACTAACGACTTCTAACATCACTTAAGAACTTGGCAAGTTTTTTTTTTTTTTAATGAATGAATGCTTAGATGGATGAATGAGTTAATGAGTGAAACCATTTCTTGGACCTCCCTCTGATGATACCAAGGAGTCACTCCCAAGCCAGATAATACTCAGATATGCTTTCTGAGTAGACTAAAAGTCAGGAGATTAGGTTTTGTGCATGAAGATATTTGCTGAAGTCTGTGCACAAGAGCAAAGAGTTGGAAATATCCTGAATGAATAATGATGACATGGGATTGGTTCCGTAACTGGAATGTTTACTTGCTCTACTGTGCAGCCTCAAGAAAAATGATGGCTATGCAGCAACCTAAAGAAACGTGCTTGACAAAGTGTTGTCATGAAAGTGGCATTCCAAATGCCACAAATATTTGGGAAACCCAGATGTACTGGGAAAAAGAAGGAGGTTTACCAAAATGTGAATACTGGTTGTTCAAATAGTAGGTTATGAATGATTCCTTTTCTCTGTTTTCCAAATGCCTTGGAAAGTGTCTAAACTACTTTTATGATGTGACAAAAACATTTTTTTCTTTGCTAATAGGGGGGAAATGATCTAAAACAAATATATCAATTGTGAATAGTTTTTAAGTCTTGGAAGGTTAAGTACTCCAATACGTATCCTCTAGACTTTTTTGTATCCTGGAACTATTTTGATTAATTTTTTTAATGGGAAAATAGTAATAGGTTAGCAGGAGGACACAGCAAATAGCATCAAGAGTGCTAAGAAACATAGGAAGATGGAAAATTTTGTTTAAACATGGTGATAGTCTTGGGCTTTTTGGAATAGGGAGATCCAAGTCTGCCAAATTGGGTAGCCCCTGAGAACATCTCTGTTCAGGAACTTAGCACAGCAGTCAGATTGTTTATAATGATGATTGTGTATCATCAAATGTTTAATTATGTTCAGTAGACTCTGTATACTCCAGTACTCTTGCCTGGAAAATCCCATGGATGGAGGAGCCTGGTAGGCTGCAGTCCATGGGGTTGAGAAGAGTCGGACACGACTGAGCAACTTCACTTTCACTTTTTACTGTCATGCATTGGAGAAGGAAATGGCAACTCACTCCAGTGTTCTTGCCTGGAGAATCCCAGGGACGGCGGAGCCTGCTGGGCTGCTGTCTATGGGGTCACACAGAGTCGGACACGACTGAAGCGACTTAGCAGCAGCAGCAGCAGCAGACAGTTTAATAAGGTGTCAAATTAGTACTTTTAGTACTTGATTAGTACTTAACTGAAAATTTTATTTAGTGCCTTTATCTGAAAAATTCCCTCACCTGAAACACCTGAAGATCATGAATCTTCAGTGCTGTGGGGTAGTTCATGTAGCCCTCACAGTGGACAGGTGGCAGCTGTCAGGTGTTGCACTGCTTCTTTGTAACACAACATCCTAATCAGTCCTTGGGGAAATGGTGTTTCCTATTGTGGTGCTGGTCTCCTCTTTCATTGCCAAGAGATTTCACCAGGGTGTTGGCTTCCCATCTTCTCCTCCTTTACTTTAGCATGTCTAGTCATTTTCACCTCTGGGCTTAAATTCTTTTTGGCTTGCGTAACATGGCCATCTAGGCAGCTGTTTTTGTAACTGGCCAAGTGAACAGCGTCACATGGACATTTCTTTGAGGGACTAAATCCAGGAAAATCAAGAAATAGCTTTGGAATATTTGCACCAGGCTTACTTTTAGGGCTTCTAGGAAGGATATAAAGGTGATAGGAAAACATGGAGTACTTATACAGCAGTGAAAAGCAGTAGGGTCTCAATCCGCACAGCAAAATGCGTAGCTCTCCAGACTACCATGCTAAGCGAAAGTAGCCAGACACAGAAGGCTACATACTGTATGGTTCTGTTCGTATGAAATTCTAGAAAAGGCATAACTACTGTGGCAGAAACCAGATCAGATTGCCGGGACTGGGATGGAGGAAGGGGCTTCCTACAAAGAGATACCAGGGAACTTTTGGGAGATGATACAAACACTTTCTTTTTTTTTTTTTTTTTTTAATGTGGTGGCAGTTACACAACTGTATACATTGGCCAAAATTAATTAAATTGTACACTTAAAATGGATGGATTTTATATAAACTTTGTGAAGCTGTTAAAAATAAGCTAATGTGGAGAAAACTTTAAATCACTTTTTGTGCTTCTTTGAGGATGAATTATTGCCAGACTGTTTTCAGTATTGTTATGGCTTGTTGGATGCCTACAATAGACTACCATCCTAAAAGTTTAAAAGTGCCTCATCTGACTTTACTCAGAGTGGAGTTTAAATAAGTGATTGATTAAGCTGCAGGGTCAGGATATAATTCACTCCCAGCTTTGGATTTTCCTTGTCTCCATCTCAAAGTGTGCTCAGATGTGTTTTCATGTTTGCTTCTGGTATTTTGGAAGACATGACTTCATGGTATCATACCCTCAGGCTCTGGAGGAGCAGAGATTGTGCTCTTGAGCCTTGACTCGGAGGCCTTTCAGTGCCCTAGACATTTAGTTACCTTTTCCTTGGACCTTCCATTGATTTAAATATGGATCCAGCTACAGGGGATCAAGGGTGGGGGCTTGCTTTTTCCCTAGTGCTCTTGGTTGCTTCATTCACCATTAGTCAGGGCAAACTCACTATGACCTCCTTCCTTCCCACAGTATTGAAAGGATGTTTTTATGTTTTAGTGGAAAATAATTTCTTAAACAGAAGAGAGATCTCATTTTAAACAAGTTTAAAGTAAATTGAAAAAGACCAACCAAAATTAATTTCTAAGTTTCATCAAAATTTGCATTTTACTCTCCCTTCGTGGACTGTATGAGTCATAATGCTAGGAAACCAAGGTCAGTTTTTCAGCAAATTAAATTTTAATTAAAAAAAAAACCCTGAAATTGAAAAATTAGGACTGTTTCCCATTTGTCCATTTCCCTTCATATTGGGGGTTGTAATTTGTAATATAAATGAGCATATTTGTTGCTCAATGATTGTACTGTGATTAAACTGTGATTATATATTTTTTATGTCAGCCTATTGTTTATTTGATTTAATGCTTTCCTTTTTTTTTAAGCGATTGTTTTATTCTCTTCTCTTTCTACCTGCTGCATCCTCTCTATAAAGAGCCTGTGCAGGGCCTGATGGTGAGCGAGCCCCAGTCTCCTGGTGACAGACTGCTGTCACTGTTGATTGGCAGCTTGGGCCTGAGATTCTGGAACAACACTGCAGCTCCCATTGTTCCCTGCAAATGTCTGCCACTCCGGGCTTTGGAAATTGATGAGTGAATAATGTAGTGGACACACACTGAGAACTTACCATTCCAGACAGAACAGTCTGTTTCTCTTTCGATTCAGTGTTCTAAGAATATGTACAAAGCTTTTCTGGTCCCCATGCCTTCAACTCTTTTATTTTCTCTAGTATTTCAACCCCTTACAAATCAGCAGTATCTTTAATCTTATTCTCATTACCAGCTAGGGGCTAAGCATAGACTGAAGCTGATTTGCTGTGTGACCTTGGGTTTGAATTTCCTTATCTTATAATTGGGAGGATAGCACTGCTTGTGTCTGAGGGGATGTGGTTTATGGTTTACTAAAGCTAATTAGTGATTATAAAGCAATTTGTAAACATGCTTAGCAGTGCAAAATCTGTCCAAGTTCATTCTCTTCTCCTAATACCCCCACCTAACAACTTTAATCTGCACAGGTGCATTTGTTAGACCATTCATTTCTTCATTCAACACTGTTTTGTTTTTTTGACAGAGTACTTGCTAGGTCGCACCCACACTGCTTTGGGTGCTAGGAATTCAGCAGTGAGTGAAACTGACTCTTCCTTTCCAGAGGTTACATTTTAGTAGGAAAGACAGATAATAAATAAGACATGGCTTTTGTTTTTAAAGCACTACTCTGACTGCATTGATGAGAATATATCATAGATTCCTTTAATGGATAGTTAAAATTTTCTCTTATATTTAAAAGATCCATCTATCTGTAGTTCTAAAGGTCGAGCATGGGTAATGTGCCTTCTCCTCGATATAGGAGGACATGTCAGTAATTGCTAGAGGGTAGAAGGATAGTCTTTCTGTTCATTAATTCTTCCAGCAAATATTGAGCATGGTATACACCTGTACTGGGTGGTCAGAGGAACATCCTCTTCAAAGAATGTGGCTCCTACCTGTAATGGGGAGATAGACACATTGGCCAAGAATTAGAACTCAGTAAGACACTGCTTTAAGGACATAGTGAAACCTGAGGGAGTCAGGGAAGTCTTTACCAGAGATACAGATAGCCTTAAACTATAACTTGAAGGACATGGACAAGTTGGCAGTGTACACCTGTCAGGAGGGACTCTCCAATCAGGGAACAATTATACACCCAAGAAAGGCCAGACACGCCGGAGATCAAAGCCTGGTGATTCTGGCAGAAGGGTCTCAGTTGAACTGGGGTATGGAGCTGTGCAAAAGTAGGCTGTATCCAGCGTGTTAAACCTCGGGTTAGGTGAACTCTCTACTCTGTCTCCGAGGAGACTGCAGACCAGAGTGGCTCCTGACTGTTCAGGTCACGTAGCTGGTTGGAGGCAGAATTGACGCTGACAGCTCTCCTGACTCCCAGTGCAGTACCTGGGACTTTTATCACCGGAACCTAGAACAAGTCCTAGGCCAGGGTTGACCAGTGCAGTGAATCGTGTTGGATATGGTTGCCTGGGAGGGATTGGATGTGCTGAAAACCAGCGTGGTCTCTGCTGGCCATACTCTGCATCCAGTGCAGACTTATCTCCACTCCCCCCGCAAGAGGAAGAGGTGCTTATTTGAAGTCCCAGACAGGCCACATGAGCTAGCAGGGCCTTGGTTACCCCGGCTTGAAGGGATGAACTCAGAAACGAAAACGTTGTCATTCCAGCACCAGGGCTTGGCCTCTTAGCCTATGCTAGGTGCTAAAAATGGGGATGGGAGGAGGGTACGAAAGGAAAGATGCCCACAGTAGACAGGGCTTGAGTATCTGACAAGGACATCTGGAGTCTGAGGGCATCCTCCACTGCCCTTAGAACTGATTTCTTTTCTTTTTTGATTCATAGCTGCCATATTCAGCTTTCTTTTTTAAAATCTTTATTTATTTTTAACTAGAGGATAATTGCTTTGCCATGTTGTGCTGGGTTTTGCCATACATCAGCGTGAATCGGCCATGGGTATACAGATGTCCCCTCCCTCTCAGCCTTCTGTATTTTTTTAACTTTTTAAAATAATTTTATTTATTTATTTTTGGCTGTGCTGGGTCTCCATCGCTGCGTGGGCTTTTCTTCGGTTGCGGCAGGCAGGGGCTCCTCTCTGCTCGTGGTGTGTGGGCTTCTCCCTGTGATGGCTTCTCTTACCGCGGGGCGCTGGTTCAGTAGTCACGGCACACCGGCTTCGTGGCTCCTCGGGATGTGAGATGTTCCCAGAATAGGGATCAAACCCGTATCTCGTGTGTTGGCAGGCGAATTCTTTACCACTGAGTCACCGGGGAAGCCCACAACTGATTTCTGATGCTGGGAGATTGGTGCTCCCTGAGTGGCAGGCTCTCTGTGAGCCTCAGGAAGGATGCTGCTGCTCACCTGGCTCTCAGAGACTGCAAAGCTTCTGGCCTATCGTGGTCTGGCACCTGTTGTGGAGACTTCACACGTATTTCTCAGAGAACCTGTATAAGAATTGTTGCACGTGTGTACGGTAGCCGGGTGCTGCACGTGAGAAATTCAGCTTTCTGAGCCATACTCTAAACTTACTACATCAGCATCTCTGGAGATGAGGCCCAGGAACTTCACGAACTCCCCAGATGATTTTTATGGGTGGTGACATCTGAGACATTCTTTTTTCTGGTGATTTTTTTTTTTTTTTTACTGTCCTGCTGACAAAGAAGAGGGGGAAAATGTTTGAACATCATTAGGAATTTAGCCCTAACATTTGAAAGTTAAGTTTCCATCATTTAATAACCTGTCTTGGAAATTATTCCATATCAGTAGTAGAACTGCCTCATTATCTAAATGGCTGCATAGTATTTCACCCTGCAGACACACTATAATTTAGCTAACTAGTATTTTTCTGACTCTAGTATTTTTTAACTATAATTCACTTATAGGTTGTAAATCAACTTTCCTTGACCAGCATGAATTTTTAAGTATAATTTTTAAAATAAAAAAAATTAGCAAAGAATATTCGTGAGACTTTTCTTTCCAGTTTTCCATGTGGTTGAAATATTAAAAGTTATTTCTTACTGTAGGCTCTGGTCAGAAGTCTGAAAGCCATAGATTAAGAGAACTATAAATATTTAAATTATCTCTCAAGCACCCACCATCATAACTTGCTGTTATCTTTCTGAGGGTAAGTTCATAGTAACAGCTGAACTTACTTTATATGAACATTTATACCAAAACCAGGACTTTTAAAAAAATTGTTATTAGTTTAGTCTATGCCCGATAATAATGAAGCCTTCCAGTTCTTAAGGCATGCTTTATTGAAAATGTCTAGTTTGATCTTAAAACTGTAGATAATGTAAGAACATAAAAGTTGAATTGAGAGTCTTGTTGGCATTCACTTGATGTTACTCTAAATACAGCCTTTTTTACAGAGGGAACTGGCTTGGTTTGAGTAGTTGCTGGCGCCTAACCAACACCTTACAGGAATTTTCTGGCATTCTATCACTGTGTACCTAAAGAACATAGGGCAAGTTCTTTGACTTCACTTCTGGAGCTCAGAAAACTGAACCTTTAAAAAAATCCTTAAACCTTCTCTTCTGGTTTTCAGGGTTTCTACACAGGAGCTATGTGTTCAGTTTGTTTGTTAACTTAAGCTTTCTAGAAGTCACATGTCTCTCTGAGTTGTGCCTAGATCGACTTTCTATTTAACATTTGGCTTAAGATTTCACTGGAACAGGATACAGGCTGTGGCTGCATCTTTTGAGCCTATGAATTTTTGTTCTGTCCTGAATTGAAAGCTGGGATAATATAATATAACTGAGAACTTCCTAAAACTATGAGCCACGAATGGGTTTCACATGTCACCACATATTCATGGTTGTAAATTTCTTACTGTGTTAAAATTTAATATTTCCTACAAACATTCAAAAAGTTATAACCATTCAAATTACATTTGAACATCATTTGTAGGGCTGCCCTTGTAAACTTCTTGAATTTAGTGATATCAAAAGGTTATATTTGGAATATTTATAAAAATCCACTATTCAGTGTTTTTCCTAGCATTTTGTTTTTCTTATCATAATAATGTAATACAAAGAAAGAAAATTGACTTTTCTCCCCACCGGTCCCTATACATGTTGCCAGATCATCTCTATGTTAATTCAGTGTATTGAAATATTATCATTTACTGTATTCTCCCATGATGTGAAAAATGTTGGAGGCACCAGCAGAAAACATTGCAGGCCAGATACTATACCCTGTAGAACTTTCTAAGTACATACATGTGTTCTCCTGCTCCAGACCTACTGAATCAGAATCTCCATGGGGTTTGGGGTGAGGGAGGAGTAAACACACCATCATGAGTATTTCTATCTCTGTCAGTTCCCCTTTATTTTGACTTGGTGACTAAACAATAACAATTTTAACACCTCAGTTACTTTGCTCTCTGCCAGGGGCCTGCAGTGACTTCACTGCAAGTGAATCTGGAACTTGGCACCCAGGACTTGCAGTGACTTCATTCAACCTCCGTAGGAGCTCTTTAGCCTTTCCTTTCCTCCTCCCTACCTCCTTCTCTTTCCTGAAAGAGTGTGGCCTCATTCTGCCCACCCACAGCGTGCTCTCGGCAGACCTTCCTGACCACTTTGTCCACAGAGCTGCTGCCTCCTGCTCCACTCTGAGCTCCTTGAGGGCAGGCTGTCTTCCTTGTCCTTCCTCATGCAGAGCCTACTCACACAGTGCACCCTCAGTAAACACAGTAACGTGGATGAAGGAATTGCTGAGTGCAGAGCAACTGGAGAAGCAAGCACTAAGTATTCCCTGGTCCTTTGACTGGTGCAGAGGCAAGGGAATGAGTGGACCTTGCTAAGAATTCCCTTTGGTCTTTTCCTTGAAAGGTTGGACCATTTCAGGCTTGGATTAATAACCCTTTGAGTCCTCAGGCACTGATGGGAGCACACGAAAGCAGTGTTTTGTGGCAGGATCTGAACCAGGATATGGCTCATTAAAGGGAGTGGGGAAGTTTGTTTCCAATCCAAAGCAGTAATAGTGGGGCAAGAGGTCATCAGAGCTGGGCCTCAGGGCAGTAACTCAGCCCTTCCACTTTAGGTCTAACATAACCCAATAAATCACCTAACCAATGAATAAATAAATTAATTAGCCAAGTAATTAGTTAACTAACTAATCAGTTGGCTGGTTATCTAATCAGTTCACATTTGTGTGGTTTGCAGTTTCCAGACAGCTTCAGTGTATATTGCACCTCCTGCCAACCACAGGAGAGTAGTGGCTGGGGGCCTCTATTTTATAGATAGGAAAGCTGAAGGCAGATCCACACATCTCCTAAGAGGTGAGTCTGGGAGTGAGCCCAGGTCTCTGGACTTCTAATTCAGTGCCCCTTTCCCTGTTTCCAGTGTCCATAGTTTGTTTAGGGCCTGTTGGTCTCGGCAAGTGCTCTTTCAGCTCAGGAGTGAGACCCAGGACCCTTCAGAGAAAGCTGGAGACACATATTCTTGAGAGCACCAGTTTGGATCAAAAGCCTACTAGGATTTACAAATCAGGTTTCCTTGCTGTCTTTGAAAAGTGTCTTTAGTATGAAAAGCTTGTCATGCCTGTCAAAAGAAGCTCGCGACAGGTGAATAGCAAAGCATTTGGAAAAGGAGAATGAAGGGTTTTTGTTAGGGAGGGAAGGCATAGCAACTTAATAATTACTGCTGAAATAGTCACAGCAATGCTGAAGCTTCTCCATAATTTAATCTAACTTAATACTAACTGCCTCCTCCCTAGTGGCAATACATAAATTAATTAATAGTAGGTTGGATTTGAAGCTGTGCCTTTATATTTAGGCCATTATTAACTTGTTCTCTATGCCGTTCTTACTTGGATGGGTTTGTTCTCAAAATGGAAAGTAGCTTCTGGCTCTTATTTCTGTTGTGACTTCTACCAGCATCAGGATTTTGAAACATATGCTGTCTATCTAGTCTTTACTCCCTTCTTATAATGAACACCTGAGTCCTACAAAGAGGTTACATCCCCTTGCTTTGTAGCACATGATAGCTGTGGTTCTGCAGTGTGGATCTTGCCTCTTTAGTTTTTCTCCTAAGAGGCAATTTATTGTTGTTGTTTAGTCACTAAGTCATGTCCGATCTTTTGTGACCCCATAGGCTATAGCCTACCAGGCTCCTCTGTCCATGGAATTCTCCAGGCGAGAATATTGGAGTGGGTTGCCATTTCCTTCTCCTGGGGCTCTTCCTATCACAGGGATCAAACCTGCATCCCCTGCATTGGCAGGTGGGTTCTTTACCACTGAGCCACCCTGGGAAGCCCCCAGGAGGCAATTAGTAGAAAGTGATGAAGACTCTGGGCTCTAAGTGAGATAACCTGGATTTGAATTCTGACTCTACTACTTACTGATTTTGTGACCTTGGGCAAGGTATATAACCTGCCTGTGCCTGAATCTCCCCATCAGGAACAAAGGTAATAAGTACAGCTACGCCATAGGGTTGTCATGACAATTAAACGAATTCATACCTGTAAAGTTCTTAGAAGAATGTCCAGTGTGTTCTCAGAACCAATAAATACTGGTTAACACGACTGACAGTATCCCTGTGGGTCTTTGTTGCTCTTCATTCCCGAGGTGGTGACATAATATTCTCTTACTTGTCACCAAGTCTCTCCATCACCCAGATGATCTGAAAGGAGCCAGGTTGGCCACCTGAGCTCCTGGCTCCATTCCAGACGTCACACATGTGATGACTGTTCAGAAACAGCATTGGTGAAGAAGCGGAGGCATCATTCAGAAAGCATTGCCATCCATGTTCTGGGGATTCACAAAGATGAATTACGCATAATTCGTCTGAAGTTTCACCATTCGCCAGGCAAAAAGGACTCACAAGGAAGTACTTCTGATTCTGGTGATAAATGCTGTTGAGCCTGGAGGAGTGGTGGGGAAAGGTATTTCTGGTTATCTGTGGATCACCTGTCCCAAGTAGATTTCACCCTCATGTCTTGGAATGCCACAAGCTTATGAAGGGTGACTTGGAGCAGAACAGAGGAGCCACCAGTGAGGTGGGAAAGTCTGGATACAGTGAAACTACTGCATCTTAGCAGTTGATGGGCGTCATGCCCTGAACCCACCCCTTTCCCCTTACTTTTCCTATAGCTGGAAGGTGGTTTTCTATCCTGCCAGTTCCATATATAAACCCCTTCTTGACCTCAGGAGCTTGCTGAACCCATGAGGCCACACAGCACAAAGCTTCCTGGGGGCTTTGGGATGGGATGACTTGAGCCTTCGCGCCCCTAGCCTCACCACTTTGCCGTGCAACTTCATGCCGTGCAACTTCCACCTCTGTGCCTCAGCCTCACCCCTAAGAGAGGGCATCAAGAGTAGCTAGTGCAGTGTGTTGTTAGGCGGCAGACTGCTTTCACACAGGGCCTGACACAGTAAGTATGCAACATTAGTCATTATTTTCCAGCCCCCAGCCTCATCTCCTGCAGATGTGTGGTGTAGACGGCCCAGCCCACCCTCCTGCCCTTGGCTTGGCTGCTCCCCTTGCTTTGCCGGCTCCCTCATAGCTCATCTCAAGATCCAGCTCCCCTGGGAAGCCCTCCTGGCAGTCGCTCTGTCTGCCTCACCTAACATAGCCCTGTGCCTGAGCAAGTGGTACTGATGTCAGTGTTGGGTCTTATTGTGCAGTTTTTAGTTATTACTCCTATGGGTCTCTCTCTCCCAACTAAACTGCAAATCCATAGAGGCAAGGACTGAAATTCTGGAGGTTGAAGTGGCCAGTGTATGTGACAGGTACTCTCTAAACATTGGTGGATTTGAACCACCCAATCAGAGCACACCATACACTCAGCTCCATGCTTACGGCTCCCCAACATAGACCCACCTCACAAGTGTTGTTTCTATCTCCGTTGTAAGCACATGACTGTTTCTAGACTCATCCTTGCTGGAGGGGCACAGGTTATATTCTTGTATGCATCCAGGTGATTTCCTTTTTCTTCCCCCTTCTCAAGAGCAACTGACTTCCCATTCAAGAGTTCACAAGAGAAAGAAAAAGTGTAATGTGATGGATAAGGGCTTGGGTTTAGAGTTTGGAAGACGGTTTGAATCCCAGTTGTACTGTTTATTTTTAGCTGGGCTACCTCAGACAGTTACCTTCAGCTTTCCGAGTTCAGTGCTTTCATCTGTAACTAGGAAGAATATAGCTTCTTCATGGTGTTGTGAGGGTTACATGTGATGATAAATGCGAACCATTCAACACCGGACCTGACACCTAGTGAGCTTTAATGATCGGTACCTGCTCTGGTTATGATCACTGTTGTAGTTATAGCTTCCATAGCAGCGTTGTAGATTGGTGATGCTCTCCACACATTTTGGAAGAATGAATTTTTTTCTTTTGCCTGAGGTAAAACAGAGATTAGAAAAAGGTATTTGTCCTGTTGCCAATCTCAGCCACTTGCAGAAACTTCATTACATGGAGTTACTTAAAATAAGAGACCCAGTACAATAGCACAAAACGTTAATACAGGAAGAGGACTAGAGATGACTCTGCTGATAACCTCCTTCTACCTAGATACGGAGCTACAAACAGAATTTTATGTTGGTACCACCTACTTAGCCAGAATACCACCAGCTTGTTTATAAGTATTTTGTTCTTGGTGTTGCTGTAAATGTCACTTCACCTCAGCCTGAAATGAGTTTTTTAAAAGGCATTTTACAGTTCATGCTCTATGCTATTGATTGGACTTGAAAAGTAATTGCTTCTTTTGAAGCTCTCTTTTGCTCTTGGAAACATCTCCTCTGTGTTCTCTCAGGGCAGTGCCTCACAATACCGTCCCCAGATGTCCATGTGTGGGGGTGTTTATCAGATAAGGTTTTGGCTCAGAGTTTCAAGTAAAGTTATTTTGCTGTAAATCCAAGCCAGTTCTTATTAAAACAGCCACAGAACATGTGGTTATGAGCACGTGGCAGGGTGCTGTTTGCTCTTATAAGCAATTAGCTGACATAAGGACAGTTGTAAAACTTGTAACATGCAGCAACCCCTACATCTTAAATCCTGTGTTTTGTGCCACGTGGTGAAAGCTCTGTCTAACGTCTGCCTTTTGGTTCATGTTTGTAGTAGCAACACAATTCTGTTATTAGGCATACAGCCTGTTGAGGAGAAAGGGGTTTTTGGTTTAGGGGAGCAGAAACATTGAGCCTAGAACTTTGCACATTTAATGTTCACTCAAACCTGTGTCTCTGTATGTGCAGGTTTGTGTTTCAAGTAGTCTGTTTCTCAGTAGTAATTGACGATGTTATTGTAGAAGGGAAATGTTAGTTCCCTTGCTTACTCAGTAATCACTTAGGAAAATAGCTACTTTGCAGACAAGATAGCTCGTAGTTTGCTTCATTTTGAATAGTAATGAAATATCATCTATACATCTGTTTGGTGTTTACTGAGCGCCTACAGTATACGAAGCACAATCCTAAGTATTTGGGAAGTGGAAGGAATCCCATCCCTTAATGGGCTTACAGTCCAGGAGAGAGAATACAAATGTATAACTGTAATACAGAAAAGAAGATGATAAATGATAGCATAAAAAAGGATTGGACAATATACTGTAGGAGTTATAAACCTACACACACACACACACACACACACACACACACAATACAAATGTATAACTGTAATACAGAAAAGAAGATGATAAATGATAGCATAAAAAAGGATTGAACAATATACTGTAGGAGTTATAAACCTACACACACACACACACACACACACACACACACACACACACACACACACACTTTTCTATCCTCTGTTCTCATATCCCTGGGAAGTCCCCTACCCTGAAACTTGTATTGTCACTATAGGATCCTGTTTTGAGACTAACTAGAATGACCTCATATGGGTATTTTAGAAAATCACTTCTAGATTGGACCCTGATTGGTGCTTCTGAAAAACAAGGTCATGTTCTGTATCTTCAGTAAAAGACAAAAACTGGTAAATTTGAAACCAGCTGTAGAGACCAAACTCTGGATATTAAAACTGTAAATGTTTAGTTAGAGACTGTCATTGTGTATGCCTTTGATGCTTTATATAATGGTGAAATCTCTCATGTAAAAAAAAAAATTGTCACGTCTCATATGTCTGTTAAAGTTCTTTATGAGACAGCCAGTATTCGTGGAGTGCCTACTGCATGCCATTGCACAGATTAGAGAACAGTGGGCAAGAAATTACACTCCTGCTTTGGTGAAAATTTGGCTTTTAGTGAGGAAGACAGGCGATCCACAAAGTAAACAAATAAATGAACGATGTTTCTGATAGGCCTATATGCTAGGAACGAGATAAAATAGGCCATAGGACCAATAAAAATGGACAGGTACATTTGAGTTTTGTGGGTCGCAGGTGGGACAACATTGGCTAGGGTCAGGGAACGCCCATCTGAAGAGGTGAAATTTATTCTGAGACCAGAGTGATATGAAAGACTCTCTGGAAGACTAGAGAGGGAGATAGAAGGAGCAGAGGGAATATAGAGGGAGCAGCAAGGGCCAAGGCCCTGAGATTGGAACGAGTTGGCCTTTTCAGGGAACAGGAGGAAACGTGGTACAGCTGGAACCTTATGAGTGAGGTTGAATGGGGAGCTGGGGTCCTGGGAGGTCCCAGTAAGGAGATGTTTTAGCAGGTTGGTTTCAAGGCTGGTGCACAAAATTCCATTTATCTTAAGCTGAAGCCGAACTCCAGTGCTGTTCATACTAGGTTGAGTTCTGGGTCTTAAGAGCAAGTTGCTGATAGGTAACAAAACGAGGAAAAAAAGAAGATTTTCTATTTCCTTTCCTGGTTCCTCCTGGCAGAATTTTAAAAAAGTAAACACAATTTGCATTTTGTCTGTGTCATTATCTCTATCTGTATCCCTTTATCTAGGTGACAGGTGTTACTGACTCTTTAATTTGATTTCCCCATTGTGATGCCCCTTCCCTTCTACCTCTGCAACACTTTATTTTCTAAACTTAATTTTGCTTTACTTCCCCTTTTGACCGTCCTCAATCAGAATTCATTTCTTCACAGCAACCGATTATAGCTGATAGAAAGCAAGCGTGGTTCATGGTGTATATAACTGATAGGGTCTAATATGCTTATAAAATTATTTGCATGTTTTAAAGAGTGTTGGTTAAGCCAAATGAATCATCTGCTTTAATGAATAAGATGGTAAAATAAAGAGGAGTAAACTGTTGGAGAGGCTTTGAGGATCACCTTTTTTTGAACAGATGAGACCCAGCCTTGCTTGTTTGGAGTTTGCCTCAGTGGTTAAAAGTGCCTGCTTTGTGTGGCTTCTTCCTTCCCTCCACTCAGAGATGCCTTCAAGATTTCCATGCCTATCCATGAAGCTTCTTTTGTAGCAGGAAGTTTCAGGTTTAGGAGTAGTGTGAAGGGTCAGAGATAGGTTGGGGGTGAGGGTGGGAGAGAGTGGTCACTGTCTGAGTTCGTCAGTTTTTAAAGTGTTGTCTCTCAGGCATATCCAGCTCTTTGTGATCCCATGGACTATAGCCTGTCTGTGGAATTCTCCAGGCAAGGTTACTGGAGTGGTTAGCCATTCCTTCTCCAGGGAAACTTCCCAACCAGGGATAGAACCTGGGTCTCCTGCATTACAGGCAGATTGTTCGCCATCTGAGCCACCAGGGAAGCTCCAATTGATTGTAAATTGATTATAAGTTGAGAGCTAACTGTATTCGGGTGTTTTATTTGGAAGTTTCACCTGCAGTTGGAGGATAAAAAAAAAATTGATTAGGTTGACCTTTCTTCCACATCTCTGTTTCATTTTCACTCTATGTTTATGCATGTGGATGCAGAGTAATTCTGAATAATGGTAATGATGAAGGGGCATCATTACGCAGAAGATCATTCTGGGCTTCTAATTAAAATTATGGCTGGAAATTGCTTCCTTATGTGTAGCTTAAATTGCCTTCACAGTAACTTCACTTTATGACTTCTATTTAATCCTCCCTTACCACCCTTAAGAATCCTGCCTCGTCCTTGAAGTTCACTCTGTTGAAATCTTTACGGGCAGCCCTGGTTTCCCCTAAACTATGAGTATCCTGATCCTTTGTTCCCAGAAGTCTTCAAGCTTGTAAGCAAAACAGTCAGTCTTTGCTCCCTATAACCACCCTCCCACACACTTCTAATGAGTTCTGGTTCTGGAACACAACTTGACTTCATATCGTGGTCAATATTATAAATTAACTGAGCCTTGCTGATCCTTCTCCCTAATTCATTGCTCACTGTCTTTCAGGCCAAGGCTGCCACACACACTGTTTACCCTAGTCAGTGTTCTCTAATGGTAACCAAGTGACCAGTAATTCACATCTTTTCAAAATGAGCACTTAGTACATTCTAGCTCATCAGTTGTAGGAAAATTATATATAATGACCTTCTCCTTGGGATGCAACTAAGAAATATTTGAGCCAATCTATATCTGATCTTGAGGGCAGTAGAATTCAAGAGGTTTTTCTTTGTTAATCAATATTTTAGGTAGTTAGTCTATGACCCATATGTTCCAGGTGAAATTGCTCAGTACAGTAAATTTGGAAGTTTATATGTTGACATGTATTTATTCCATTTGATTTCAAGAATGGTACTTAACAGTACTTCAGTTTGAAAACTGTGTTCTTTCTTTTCCCACAGTAGAGGGAAGTTTTGAGACAAAATGCCCATGGCAAAGGGACAGCCCAGTTTTCCAACCCAGAGGTTAGAAAAATCAGGCAATATTTGACTCACTAAAAGAGTGGTAACAGAACTCCTATGCAAATTGTAGGATGTGCTCTGTGGATTTGTGGTTGGTGCTGAGAAATGCTTATTTTGGTCATTTGTTGAATGAATAAAACAATGTTGTGTCCAGAGCTTTGTCAACATGTGCAGAGAGCAGGTGGTAGGGGCCAAATGTCTATCGTTTTGGCTTGTTGCTTATGGGAAAAAGAAGGAAAAATAGATGATAATTATGATTTTGAGGATATTTTAAACCATTTATAGTCATCTAGTGCACACTGTGGTATTATTTATGTAAGCAGAGAAGGCTGTGGTGAAATAAAAAATGTTTTGGAAGGGAAGTGGCAATCTTTGTTATTTCCCCAACCTTGGTACTAAGGGGAAAGTTCATTGTGCATGTGCAGGTATATAGATGTTTTTGTTGAAGTGACTAGAGAGCAGTTTTGTGAGGGCCTTCTGCCTTTGTGAATATATTTATAAGTCATGAGATGCTCTTCAATCATGTTGTTTTTAGGGTTCTGAATCTTATAGAAACTAATGAACAATTTTTAATTTCAAGAATAATTTGGCTTAGAAACTACTGTGACAGGTCAGGCATCAGATAGTTTCCTATGTGGTTACACTAAAAGTTTACTAGAATCTCTGATGTGGAGTCTGGGAATCTTTGTTTCTTACAAGCTCCCCAGGTGGTGTGCTGATCAGCCTGCTGTGGGACCCTGCCTGTCATACCCAAAGAACTGCTATTCATGAAGAACTGCCCAGAATACATCACTGTGACTTTTGATAACCATAATCAGAGATCCGTGGGTCTGATTAAGTTGTAAAGCAGTTCTTAGACCAAGCATTGAAAGGTTAAGTTATTTCTTGTTCTTTGGCCTAGCAGTTTGTGTTCTGTCCAATCTGTTGTTGTGTTGAGATATTGTGGGTTATGGTGGGAGGGCGTAGACTAAGAAATGGTGAGTCAGCCCGTTTTTAGATAGCCCCTTTGCAGAGAGCCTATCCAGATATAAGCTCTAGGTAACACTGGAGCAGTACTTTAGAACTTGATGTGTATCATCCCACTTGGCCCTCAGAAGACTCTTGGGAAATCAGATACAGAGACATACTTCATTAGCACTCCTCATTTTCCAGGTAGGAAAACAGAAGCGTAGAAGAGTTAAGGCTTGCTTAATTTCACTTGACTGCTAAGTGTTGCGGAGAAGGCAATGGCACCCCACTCCAGTACTCTTGCCTGGAAAATCCCATGGACGGAGGAGCCTGGTAGGCTGCAGTCCATGGGGTCACGAAGAGTCGGACATGACTGAGCAACTTCATTTTCACTTTTCACTTTCATGCATTGGAGAAGGAAATGGCAACCCACTCCAGTGTTCTTGCCTGGAGAATCCCAGGGACCGGGGAGCCTGGTGGGCTGCCATCTCTGGAGTTGCAGAGAGCTGGACACAACTGAAGCGACTTAGCAGCAGCAGCAAAGTGTTGAAGCCCTTGCAAGCTCTCTGACACCTGGGAGCAGGGCATTGTGAATGTGGCATAGTCACAGAAACTCATATTCTTTCTGCTCCGTTTATAAAGCATGCAAGAATTTACCTTTCAAGTTATGAGGAGTGTGTTCTGTGAAATGCATTTATGTTTTGACCACTTCCTGGTTGAATAGAATTAAAGTTTATAGACTCTAGGGGCATGTTAAAAATTTTTTGTGTGTCTCAATTTTGTTCCAATAGAGCCTTTTGACTCCTTTTGAATTAATGAGAAAAACCTTGGTCTAATAAGTTTCATTAAAGTGAATACTTGTAGTATTTATATATTGTACATATGTCTAGAAGCCTTCAAGTATTGGGCACACATTCATTAAAATGAACTAATGAACTAATAAAAATTACTAATAAACTCTGTATCAATGCTAAATCACTTAATAAAAACAATAATGAGATTTTTAGCATACTTGTACAAATGACACAAATATTTGTATTTATGTGCTGGCCACATAAATAGAATTTTAATTCCTTGATTTAAAAAAAACTCTTGGCACCAGAGAATTGATGTTTAGACATTCTGTCTTTTATATCTAGAAGAATCAAGGACTGGTAAAAAGATGTTGACAATATTATTAGATGTAAAAAAAAAAAAACACACATACCACAACAACTACATATACTTGGATCCCACTATTTTTAAAATAAGTGTGTATATGTTTGTGTAAAGACCCTGCAAGTCATCTGAAGAATATAATGTACCACGTTAACTCAGATTGTGAGATTATGGGTATATTTGCTTTATCCCTTTTGCTTTTCTTTTTTTTTTCTGCAGTGAACATGTATAACTTTGGTAATCAGAAAAAAATTACTTATTAAAAAGTTTAAGATATGTATAAACTTTCCCTTAACTTTCTCTCAACTCCAGCTTGAGCACACAGGTAGAGAAAAAGGAACTTGTAATTCTTTTGCTATCAGTCAGTTCAGTCGCTCAGTCGTGTCTGACTCTTTGCGACCCCATGAACTGCAGCACGCCAGGCCTCCCTGTCCATCACCAACTCCTGGAGTCCGCCCAAACCCATGGCCATTGAGTCGATGATGCAATCCAGCCATCCCATCCTCTGTTGTCCCCTTCTCCTCCTGCCCCCAATCCTTCCCAGCATCAGGGTCTTTTCCAATGAGTCAGCTCTTTGCATCAGGTGGTCAAAATATTGGAGCTTCAGATTCAACATCAGTCCCTCCAATGAACACCCAGGACTGATCTCCTTTAGGCTGGACTGGTTGGATCTCCTTGCAGTCCAAGGGACTCTCAAGAGTCTTCTCCAACACCACAGTTCAAAAGCATCAGTTCTTCGGCTCTCAGCTTTCTTCACAGTCCAACTCTCACATCCATATATGACCACTGGAAAAACCATAGCCTTGACTAGACGGATCTTTGTTGGCAAAGTAATGTGTCTGCTTTTGAATATGCTGTCTAGGTTGGTCATAACTTTCCTTCCAAGGAGTAAGTGTCTTTTAATTTCATGGCTGCAATCACCATCTGCAGTGATTTAGGAGCCCAGAAAAATAAAGTCAGCCACTGTTTCCACATCTATCTGCCATGAAGTGATGGGACTGGATGTCATGATCTTAGTTTTCTGAATGTTGAGCTTTAAGCCAACTTTTTGACTCTCCTCTTTCACTTGCATCAAGAAGATCTTTAGTTCTTCCTCGCTTTTTGCCATAAGGGTTGTGTCATCTGCATATCTGAGGTTATTGAAATTTCTCCCGGCAATCTTGATTCCAGCTTGTGCTTCCTCCAGCCCAGCGTTTCTCATGTTGTACTCTGCATATAATTTAAATAAGCAGGGTGACAATATACAGCCTTGACATACTCCGTTTCCTATTTGGAACCAGTCTGTTGTTCCATGTCCAGTTCTAACTGTTGCTTCCTGACCTGCATACAGGTTTCTCAAGAGGCAGGTCAGGTGGTCTGGTATTCCCATCTCTTTCAGAATTTTCCACAGTCATTGTGATCCACATGGGATTACTTATTTTCTTATGTAAAAACCCTCTTATTAATATCCCTTGAAAATTGGAGAAGTGACCGTATTGGTAGTTTAAATACAAACCCCAGCATCAAAATCACCTGGGCATGCTTACATAAAAGTCAAAATGCTGGCCCCCAAGTCATGTGAATCAGGATGTTTGGTAATGGGGCCCAGAAGCATGCATTTTTATCATACACCACGAGTGTTTCTCATGCACAATCCAGTCTGAGATTCCCCCTTCTGATTACAGGTTTCCTCATATATACTCATGAAGCGTCTTCTACATTGCTTTTTTTCATCATCCAAGTTTTTAATGAATGCATGCCCACATAACATCCATTTTATTGTTGGGGACACTGAAGATTGAATGTTCTCTCTAAAATGTAAGAATTAGGGGGAGTCAGTTCATTTGTCAAGGGTTTTAGACTATTTACAATGAGTGCTCCTAGGACCTCTCTCTACCCTGAGGAGTACCTGCGGAAGGGAGCCCTGTCAGTGCTGGAATTGGTCCAGCAGGAGAGGCTAGCCCTGGAGAACTCACTAGTTCTCAACATTCTCTCAGAAGGCTACACTAAACTCCAGTTTCCTAAGGAATGACTAACTTTGCTTCTTTTCATTTCTCTCTTTGTGGGAACAATTGGTTATCTTAAAAAATCAGTAAATCAGCATCTTGTGTTCTGAGTGGTGCATTCTTTGGAAAAAGTTACTGTGTCAGGAATTCACACAAATTAGTGTGTTTATTTTGAATGGGTGCCATTGTGCCGAAGGTACAGAGCAACTATCCTTGGTTTCCTGTTGATTGAAATAATTTGCAGCATTGTTAAGTATAAACTCAGAGGTACACCATCTTGCTGAATTGGCCTCGGAAGGCCCTCAAATTTAGCGTGCACAGAATCACCTGGAGGGCTTGTTAAACTGATTTCTGGGCCCACTGCCAGATTTTTAATTCGATAAACGTGGGTCCCAGCCTTCTGAAGATGCGTTTCTAATAAGCCCATCAGGTACTGCTGATGCTGCTTTGAGAACACTGGCCTAAACAAAACATTGTCAATGACCAGGACTGGGGTAACATGCACACTCTGTTTGATTTTTAACTCAGAATGCAGTATAGTTTCCTTGAACTGTGATGAGATGCTGCAAATAGAGAGTTATCCTCTATTTAGTTGAGTAGGTTAACATGCATTAAGGTAAGCCTGACGAAATATTTGTATCATCCAGACAGGCATGACAACTGTTCTGCAAACCGTGCCATTCCTGAAATAGATTCATTCCAGGCCAACCAATTAGATTAGGTCCCATCTCACTTGCTTTTATATGCCCCAGGCTAAGCCCCCAGCCTCACCCCGGAACCAGATGGGCTATACCTCAGGTTTCCTGTGTTTCTCTTAAGGGCATTTGTGTTTAGTAGTAACTTCTCAAGCTTTCAGAGACGTAAGGCATGAATTACAAGGCTAGAGGGTGATGTTTAGAAGGACAATCTATCCAAATTCTGCTTGGCCCAGTACTTAGTAAGGTTAGTCTGGAGATCCTGGCCTAGTATGGAGCTGTCCACAGAATCTTTATTACTTCCCTTCATAAACAAGCATCAGAACTTCTTGGAATATATGTTCTGAGCTGATGATCATTGCCTGAAATATCCTGGAGCCTTGATGGGGTGTCTGGAACAAACTGTTTGTCCAGTCTCCATCCCTTGGAGGCTTTAGAAGGGACTTTGGCCAGAAAAGCTCACTCCACCTCCTCCAGGGGTTTGGGTGAGGGGGTGGTCCTTTTCAGTTGGCTCAGAAGACTCTCAGGGGTCAGGAGGGGACTGAGCCTTGACCTAGAAAGGGAAGAATTTTTAGGGTTTAGTAAGACTGCCTCTCCCCTTTTTCTTCCACATGTGTCAGACTTATCCTCCATCTTTAGCCCTAAAGTGTAGTCCTGAGGTGCTGCTGGACATAGCAGTGTCCCTAAATCACTGTAAGGCAGGGGCTTAGGGGTGCAGTTTTGTTAGCAGGTGGTCTGAAAACTTGGCTCAGGGAAGCACTTTTCATATCACCTCCCCATCCTGTTCCCCATCATACTTAGTGCCCCCCTCCTACCTGTGCTTGGCTTCTTTGTTTCTTTTTTATTAATCTGTTCAGAAGACACCCTTGTGAGAGACCTCATCTACTGTGGTCCACCCAGCCCTGCCCACCTTCCTCTCCTCTTTAGGCTACTTTTTCTCTTCCTATTTTTTTTTATCACTACCTGAAATTTTATTGTGTATGTGTTTCTTGATTTATTTGTCTCTCTTCTGCACTAAGACAGTTAAAGACAGGGATTTTTTTTTTGTTCTTATTCACTGCTGTCTCTCCAGCACCCAAATCATTGCTGTAAGTATGCATTAAGTATTTGTTGCATGAGTAAATGGAAGCATACTTGTTGCTTTTCCTTGGAGTGGGTGTTATTAGGGTGGCTTTGGAGCCCATTGATGGTTATAAGGGCTTTCTACCCCTTGGTGTCTCTGTTGCCTGCGGAACATGGTTGTTCTCTGGCTGCTCTTAAGCTGCTGGATGAAACTGGGTAGAGTTGGAGAAGAGTGCCTTATCTGACAGTTTTGATGGGAATTTGTCTACTTGGGCTTTGATGGAGTCATCTAAAGGCTTGGTTTTAAATGCAGAATCAAACTTGAGACCAACCTTGGTCTTGAGTTTGCAAGCCCCTTGCATCATCTGATTGAACTTTAAGCTGAAAACTAAATCCATCGTTTAATGAGAAATAATTGTAGTGCACTTCAGTGAGGCCCAGCAATACCATTTTGTTACTTATCTCTAATGCTCGCATTGGGGTGCGGGCAGGGTGAGGGAAGACAGGGAGGATAGCCTAAGGAAGGTAGCAGGCTGCTTTTGCCATCAGTCCTTCCACAGGGAAGATCCTCAGCTCTGGTGCTTTGAACACCAGAATGTTGTTACTGGGGTGGGGGGTGGGGCGGCGATGGGGAAAGGGGTGGAAGAGTGGGTTTGTATCAGCATTGTCAACATTTACATTCATTTTACACATTGGATTTGCATCTGAAAAGACCAACTAAAATCAACATTTAAGAGATAACACTCATATTTGCATATGATTGAGCAGACATGTTAAGTAATTTTAGCCTGGCTGTTGCTAGGAAACCAATTAATAATGCTCTACATTTCATTAAAGAACTGGGTTCTATCTTTGCTTTCATTTAACTTCACGATTCAGCTGCTTGTACCGCACTTTTTCCCCTTGGTAAATTGTGACAGATAAATTATCGTTTTACTAAATTTATTTCTGTGATTACAGTTGTTAGTCATATCTGTCAATACAACTGCAAAGCTTTTTTTTTTTCCCAATGCTTCAGTGAAGGGGGGGAGCAAATTTTAACTGTTAATCATTTTTTCTCCTCTATAGTTTAAGGAGACTTAAATCATATTTTTACAAAAGCCTCACAAATTGTGGGTTAACAACAACAACAAAAAAGCCATCGTCCCTGTTCTATAATTGCACCTTCTCAGTGTGGTGACTAATAATTAGAATATTAGCCACTATTCAGAAAGTGACAGACAGCTGATTAAGCATTCAACTGTGTTTTGTTTCTCATGTTTGCCATGGTTTGTGGGCTAGGCCAGGTTCTGTCCTTTAGCAGTGCAATTAAAATTTTCATGACTTTATTTTACATAATAGACTCCTGTTCTTAAGAAGAGAAAATACTGTCTTAGCTACCATAAGTGCCTCTTTGAACCAATCACCTGGACAGTTGCATTGAAATTGTAATGACATTTTGCAGTTTAGCATTTTGTAGTATTGATCTGGTCAGAGCGCTCATTAAAAAGCAAAATTAACTCCTATTCACATCTGTTTCACAGGATTTCAGTCACTTTATTTGGGTGATGCATATAAATGCATCTGGTTTTCTCAAATAAGATGGTGATCTTGCCCATTCTCTAAGGACAAAATAAAGCACATTAGAATCTGCTTTCACATTTTCTACTTGATTTGGGTCTGTAGGATCTGAAGGTCCGGAATTTGGAAGCAGCCCTGGAGTGCGATTCTGGCTCAGCCCCTTCTGTGGCTCTGTGTTTCAGGGTTCTCATTTGTCAGTAAAGAAGGGAGGACAGCTCTGAGTAAATATGACACCTAGGACTGTAGAGAGCAGGGCGGGCAGGGGGTACTTGGCAGATATCCTTTTCCTTTTCCGCAAGAGTTGCTTGGGCGCTGCATTAGTTTGCTAGGGCTGCCATCACAAAGCATCCCAGACCCAGAGGCTTAAACAACAGACACTTATTTTCCCATGGCTCCGGAGGCCAGAAGTCCCAGCTCAAGGTGCCAGCATGGCTGGCTTCCTTTGAGGTCTCGCCCCTGGACTCTGGGTGGCCATCTTCTCCTAGGATCTTCACGTGCTCTTCCCTCCATGTGTCTGCATCCTCACCTCATATGAGATGAGGACACTGGTCATGTTAGCTTAAAGCTCATCTTGAGACCGTATTTTCATTGAATCACATCTTAAAGGCCCCATCTCCAAATACAGTCAAGTTGTGAGGTCCTAGGGGTCAGGGCTTCAACATATGGATTTCAGGGAGGACACAGTTAAGCCACTAAAGGACACTAACTGAGAAACTGCACTTGGCACACTGCTTTCTTCACTTGACTTGGGTCCTCCTCAGTGGTCAGAATAACTGAAAGTGAACTGAAGAGGCAGGAAGTGGGGTTCTTTGGTTATGACTTTTCTGTTTAGGTCAGGGTTAATCAGAAACACTGAGTGATACTAACTGCCCCTTTATTTTTAGTTCTTATTTCAATCTTTTGGGATATATTCTAAGGCTGCTTCTGCCTGACCTTAGTAATACGTGAGGATCATCAGCCCTAGGCTCATAAGATCCTTTTTTTTTTTTTTAATTGTTTTTGCCATACATTGTCATGATATCACCATGGGTTTACATATGCTTCCCCTCCGGAACCCCCCTCCCTCTCCCCTCCCCCCCCGCCCCGGGAAATCTCGCTGCACCAGCCCCAAGCATCAATCCTGGGCTGGCGATTGATTAGACATATGAAAATTAACATGCTTCAATGCCCTTCTCCCATATCATCCCACCCTTACCCTCATCCCCAAAGTCCACGAGTCTATTCTATACATCTGCGTTCCTTTTGCTGTCTCGTATGTTGGGTTCTCGTTACCGTCTTTCTAAATTCCATATATATGTGTTAATATACTGTATTGTTGTTTTTGCTTCTGGCTTACTTCACTCTGGATAATGGGCTCCAGTTTCGTCCATCTGAGTAGAATTGCTTCAAATGAATTTTTTTTTTTTAATGCTGAGTAATATTCCATTGTATATATGTACCACAGCTTTCTTATCCATTCGTCAGTTGATGGGCATCTAGGTTGCTTCCATGTCCTGGCTATTGTAAACAATGCAGTGATGAACATTGGGGTACACGTGGCTCTTTCAATTCTGGTTTCCTTGGTGTATATGCCCAGCAGTGGGATTGCTGGGTCATATGGCAGGTCTATTTGCAGCTTTTTAAGGAACCTCCACACTGTTTTCCATAGTGGCTGTACTAGTTTGCATTCCCACCAACAGTGTAAGAGGGTTCCCTTTCATAAGATCCTTATATCATTGTTACTATGTCTGGATATACGAGGCAATAGGGATAAATGTCCATTTCCTTTTTAAATGAATTGTAGAAAATTGTTTGGCTTTGGAGAGGTGGGCAGAGGCCAGGCTTTGGGGCCAGGACACTATGGACAATTGGAATTTAGTGACACAGATACTAGAGAAAGTCATTCATTCGTTCAGCTACTGAATGCCTACTGTACAGTACTGTGCTAATCCCTGTGGTTACAATGATGAATAAAAATAGTCATGGTCCCTGCTCTTAAAAAGCTGACAGTCTAGTGGGGGAATGGACTTTAATCAAATAGCTTGACAGTCTTAAGAGTATAGCTCTGATAAGCACAGGGGAGGAAAGGCAGGTGCTGCTAAGAGGGTGAAAAATGGTGAGGATCAGGGATGGCCTTTGGTTCAGCTAAGATGGTAAGGCTTCTCGATGCAGGGGTAAGCAGTAGGAACTGTGGTGCTGGGGGTGGTCATAGTTAGGGTATGAGCAGGAGCACAGACTCTCTGTCCAAAGGCCTGAGGCAGAAAGCAGCTTAACAGGAAAGGTAGGGGCTGAGTAAAGGCCAGTGTAACTTAAGGGGAGACTAAAGGAGAGTGGAGTGGGAGATACAGCTAGAAAGCCTTCTAGGAAAACTGGGGAAGTTGGAAAAGACTTCCTAGAGAAGTGGCATCTGTATTTTTCAGTTCAGTTCAGTCACTTGGTCATGTCCGACTCTTTGTGATCCCATGGACTGCAGCATGCCAGGCTTCCCTGTCCATCACCAACTCCCGGAGTTTACTCAAACTCATGTTCATTTAGTCAGTGATGCCATCCAACCATCTCACTCTCTGTCGTCCCCTTTTCTTTCTACTTTCAATCTTTTCCCAGCATCAGGGTCTTTTCAAATGAGTCAGCTCTTCACATCAGGTGGCCAAAGTATTGGAGTTTCAGCTTCAACATCCATCCCTCCAATGAACACCCAGGACTGATTTCCTTTAGGATGGACTGATTGAATCTCCTTGCAGTCCAAGGGACTCTCAAGAGTCTTCTCCAGCACCATAGTTGAAAAGTATTAATTCTTCAGCACTCAGCTTTCTTTATAGTCCAACTATTACTTTCATACTTGACTACTGGAAAAACCATAGCCTTGACTGGACATTTTTAAGTATAACTATAACTGATTTCTTCTAATAGAGAAAGGGGAGAAGCAATTTTAGAGAGAATATCATAACTTGGTGTTTTTGTTATGGCTAAAGTATCCTTTTATGAAAGAATCCAGTTGTTCCAGTTAGTGGAAGTTCATACTTGAGTGTGTTCAAGCTAACTAGGAGTGTAGTAGATTTGCCATATTGAGATGTTTCTGCCTAACTGTACTATGCAGAGACTCATTTAAATAGAAAATGAATGAATGAACAAATGAACAAACTAATGAACAAATGTGTGCAGTTACTGAATAGGTGGCATTGGTGGATGATGTTCCAGCATAGACCTGACATTAGAAGCACTACTAGTTCACTGATCCATCTGTTCAGGTCCGGTGGGCTAACAGAAGGCAGGCTACATTGACATCTCTGGCCAGCTCTCCCCCAGCCTATTTCCTCCTCCTCCGCAGTTCTGGAATGGCCCCTTAAATTCTGCTTGCTAGCCCAGTCTTACCCTAGTTGCCTGAACCAATCCCAGCTCCAGGAAGGAGAGACTAGACAGAACTGGAGCCCATGGTCTGGGTCAGCAGTTACTGTTAGGCTGACCTAGGTCACAGTGGCCCAGTTCTTGGGAGTAAGGTTCAGATAGTCACAGAAGCTGAGCTGCCGAGCATGTTCCAGACATGGTTAGAATCCAGACCGTGTGGAAGAGGTCCTCCCTGCAGGAAGGGATGGGAAGAGAAACTGGAGCAGAATGTTGGGAGCACATCGGAGGAGACTGGCACCTGTACCGCTGACAGGAGAACTCATATGTCATTTGGTTTTGGCTCAGGCATAAATCTTTCTTTGTTTCTCCAAAGAAACTAAAATCAGGTAAAAGAAGATTTAAAATTGGAGCTTAGCATGTTTTTTTTCTGCTTTTAATAATTCATTTACTTAAATAGACATAGACAAGGCCACTTGCTAGCTGCTATTAGGTAGGAAATCTGTTTCAAAGGTTTTCTTAAACGTAAGGAGTATTCTTTGATTTTGAAAACCAGGATTTTTCTTCCCATGTGATTATTGCCACCTCACAGTCCTCAGAAGTGGCCTGAGAGAGAAGTATTGATGGCTTCCAAGGTCATGGGATTCAGTTATACCAAAAGACCACGACATGGAAGGATTATTATAAATTGAGGGCACAGATTTACTTGTGAATAATGGACCAGCTGTCTAAAATAACATCTGAAGGGCAATTACCTCCAGTATAATTTGATGAACGTGTGCTTTATAATCTATGGCCAGTTAGGACTATCAGTTCTTCAGGGCACCATAGAGAAATGTACAAACAGGAGACGCTCTTATCTGTACTGGCCACATGTGCATGACTGTGCTTCTGTTAAATTTGACTTTTTTCAGCTCAAGCGATGAATTAACTGGTATTTTACTTTGAGGAGATTCAAGAGACATTACTGAGCACCCATTGCCACAGTAGGCACAAGGAGTGGGATGAAAATATCACGCATTCTATGCCCCTGCCTTGAGTTTCCTTATGAATAATGGGGAAACAGACATATAACTTATAATAAAGATCCTGGCATTTGTACATCATGTTACATCTCATGGGATTGTAGATGATATCTGGACTCTACCAGTGTGTTCCAAATAATACTTATTCCAGGGTTCTCATTTTGAACTTGTACATATTTTAAACTGTGTTTCCATTTTACCTGTGCCTGGGTACTCCTGCTGGTAACCAGCCACCTCCTTCAGAGCACTGTCGGGCTTCCTGCAGGGGCATCTCCTTGGCAGAGCAGAGTATAGCCTTGACACAGCAAGATAGGGAAGCCCTGGATTTCATTGGGGCTTGCGGGGGGTAGGTGGGGGGTGTTGCACAGTGAGGGGCAAGCAGTCTGGCATCTGGAAAATCTATATCTTAGAGTTTAGTTGTTTAGCATCATTGAGGTCTCCAGCAGTCTCCAGGCAGTAAGGAATTGGAAAGAGGGCAACAGTGCAGAATGGGGCAAATCCATCAGTCGGGTGGCTTTTCTGGGTTAGCAGTGGCTCTCAGCAAGTTGTCAGACATCTTGGAAACAGATGCATGGATTCCAGGGGAAAAGAACTTCTTGCAGCTATCAGTTCAGACTTCTTCTCCCTGTTGAGCAAAGGGCAGGATGCTTGCCAGTCTGCCATTCATATTTATTCATTTTTTATAGCACTTGATACTATGACTTAACCTCTTTCTGCCTCAGGTTCCTCAAGCAGCAAGATGGGTTAGTGAACTGGAAGTCAGAGTGTTCCCTTCGTTGTCATGTTGTATGATTGTGGAATTCTGCTAGGAAAGATGCATGTGGTCCTCAGAGACCTCTGCCCCATTTGGGAGTTTCATTAAACTAATGAAAGGTCAAACAAAACAGCATAAAAAAGCATAAGTACTTTCACACTTATATGGTCAATGATGTTGCAAAACAGAAAGGAGCTGATGGTCCCTGCCACTGGCTGGGGTGCTCAGGGGAGTCTTTATGGAGTTTGAAGGTACAGAGTGTTTTTCAGGATAGGTAGGGTTTAGAGGGCGAGGAAAGAAGGCCTTTGGAGCAGGAAGGTGAGGGAAGGCCAGAGAGGGACACGTGGAAAAGCATCTGTCTTATTCACACAGACTTAACTTGTTAGGTTTCATTGAATATATAAATATATCAGCATATAACTTCTATAAATATTTATAGGTAATGTTTACAGCTGACTTGGGGACAAGTACAGTGAAGGGCAGGAAGGAAACAGGCTGGGACAAAATTGAGCAGGGATTTTTTTTTTTTTAATCTTATTTATTGCTGTGTCCCAAATTCCTAGAATAGTGCCTGGCACCCTGTGGGTATGCAGCAAATATTAATTAAATGAATGAAATGATCAGTGACATGATTTCAGACTGTTGAGAAATGGAGTATTTCCTGCTATATCAGTAAACAAGGATGTCACAGTGATCTGTGGTTGCAGCCCTCCGATGTGAGTTCCTGAGTCCTAAGGCACTCGGGAAGGAGAAGGATACGCGGGATCTAACAGCTCCCAGCACTGCAGCCATTCCCCGTGGTGAGCTCCATGGGAGCTCAGGATGTGAAAAAATACAGGATGCTGGCCCAGGATAGCTGAGATGCTTATAAAAGAGTGCGTTCAGTGAGCCCAGGCTCTTACATCTTCCCATACATAGAAAACTGCTAAATTCCTTAACTTGGGATATCTGGTCTTTCTTAATTAACAATAATCTTTTGATGTTCAGACTACCTGCTCTTTGTTGCAAAACTTCTATATAACCCGGCTCCTCCCCTCACCTCTTCAGAACGGTCCTCTTGGAGTCACTTGAGATACTGGTCTCCTGGGCTTGAAGTCTGAAATATTATCTCTTCAAGTCAAGAATCCCCTGAAAAGATATTGATGATGTGGGAGGAAAGATCCTGCTGTATGAATACAGTTTTAACAAAATTTGGCCGTTCCCATAAATAATTGAGGAGCATAACTTGTGTTTACCTCTGTAATGTCTAAAGAATCAGAAACATGAGTTTATAAAAATCCAGATTGCTATCTATACAAATACAAAAGTATTTTAAAATTATGTTTCCAATGGGGGTAACGATGACATTTTTAGTTTATGGTCTTGGACCGAGTGGGTAGTGTTGACTTAAAAAAATATACACAACCTAAAAGTTGAGTCAAGTGTTAGTCACTCAGTTGTGTCCAACTCTTTGCGACCCCATAGACTGTAGCCCACCAGGTTCCTTTGTCCATGGGATTCTTTAGGCAGGAATACTGGAGTGGGTTGCCATGCCTTTCTCCAGGGGATCTTCCTGACTCAGGAATCGAACCCTGGTCTCCTGCATGGCAGGCAGATTCTTGAGAGTTATGTTTTATTCAGTGGGAATTTTTAGGACTTCAAACCTGGCAGACAGCATGTCAAATAACCTTGTGAAAACTGCTCCAAGGAGGTGAGAGGAGCTAGGTTATATAGAAGTTCTGCAACAAAAGGGTAGATTAGTCTGAAAGCCGAAGATTGTTGTTAATTAAGGAAAACCAGATATCCCAAGTTAAGGAATACAGCACTTTTCTGTGTATGGGAAGATGCAAGCATTTGGGCTCACTGAAATCATTCCTTTCATAGGCATCTCAGCTATCCTGGGTCAGCATCCTGTGTTTTTCACATCCTGAACTTCCCTGAGGCTCACCATAGGGGATGGCTGCAGTCTGATGACCAGTATTCTTCTCCTTCCTGAGTGCCCTTAGGGCTCACCAGCCCATATTGGAAGGCTGCGATCGCTGATGACTGTGGCATCCTTGTTTGTTGATATAGCAGGAAATATTTTATTTCTCAGTAGCTATCCAGAGAAAGATGAACTTGGTTCTATATCTCATACCATTCAAATAAATTCCATTTTAACAGTTCAATTTATATGATGATCAGTGTGATATTCCACAGAAGGCAATGGCACCCCACTCCAGTATTCTTGCCTGGAAAATCCCATGGATGGAGGAGCCTGGTAGGCTGTGGTCCATGGGGTCGCTAAGAGTCGGAACCAACTGAGCGACTTCACTTTCACTTTTCACTTTCATGCATTGGAAAAGGAAATGGCAACCCACTCCAGTGTTCTTGCCTGGAAAAATCCCAGGGACAGCGGAGCCTGGTGGGCTGCCATCTATGGGGTCTCACAGAGTTGGACATGACTGACGTGACTTTGCAGCAGCAGCAGCAGCAGTATGATATTTTAAAGAATTATGAAAAGAAAGAAGGGAGAAATCAGGAAGGCATTCTTAAAGTGGTCTACTTCATTTGGAAAAAGTGGAGAAATCATATTTTTAACTAGGATTTCAAAAAATGAATATACGTATCTGCTTAAAGTAAAAGGACTGGAAGAAATATGTGTAAATTCCGTTTAAATTTGAAGTAAATAGTTAAACCTCTTAAATAAACTATGACTCAAAATTCAGATACCATAAAAGAAAGAGATTGGTAAATTTGACTAAATTCAGATTTAAAAATTTTACCTGGTTTAAAAAAAAGAAAACCAATAATCAAATTCAAAAGACAAGTAACAGTTGAGGGAAGAAGTTTACAGTGGTCAAGGGCTAATCTCTCTATCTAGAGAACTATAAATGAATAAGAAAATGACTGGCAAACCAATAGAAAAATATGCAAAGAGCACAGATTATTCACAGAACAAGAAATACGGATTATCTCTAAACTAAATAAAAGATCTTCAGATTCAGACATAGTAAGAGAAATGCAAATTTAAATTATGTAGCACTTTTTACTTCATAGGATTGGCAAAAATTCTGAAGTGTGATAATCATACACACATTGTTGATCAGATATAGAAAAAATGTCACTGTGCTTTTCGTGAGTACAAAAGAATACAACAATTGCACAACGCGTATGGAGGCCAGTTTGGCTGTATCTAGATTAAACATGCAGTTACCCTTTGACCCACCAATCTGGCTCTGGTGCTTTTCCCCTGCAGGTACCTTTGAATGCATATAAAGGCAGGTTTTTCATTAGATCATTGTTTGTAGTAGAAAAGATTGGAAACAGTTCAAATATGCATTAGTAGGAGAATGGTAAAATAAACTGGAATCATCCATACAATTGAATATTGTATAGCATTTAAAGAGAACTTGGAAACTTTTTATGTAGTGATATGGAAAGCTCTTCAAGATAATGTTATTAAATCAACCTGCCAACGCAGGGGCCTCAGGAGATGTGGGTTCAGTCCCTGGGTCTGGAAGATCCCCTCCAGTAGGAAAAGGCAACCCACTCCAGTATTCTTGCCTGGAGAATCCCATGGACAGAGGAGCCTGGCAGGCTATAGTCCATGGGGTTGCAAAAAGTTGGACACGACTGAGTACTCACTCACTCATCTTATAAAGCCAATTCATATGGCCTCATTTTGATGATGCTTCCCTGGTTCTTCTGTTGTATTTCCTTACAGTATTTGGCATACCTTCATGTTCTCATGCTCATGATCTGATTTCACTATTCACTCTTTCAAAGCTGTTGTTAGCCTCACCACACTATTAGCTCCTGGAGGCCAGAACCCATCCTTTTTGTGTTTCCAGAACCTGAAACTGCCAGTAAATAAACTCCAAAAAGTCACTAGAAAAATGAGTGTGGTTATGTTTTGTTGAGAGCACACCATGCCCATTTACCTGGCTGACACTTTTGTCTGGTATGTGTATTGAGGAAATCAGACTTACACCTTAAATCAGGTCTTTCCTTGGTTGAAAATAGACCTCTTTGCACAGAAAACAAACTTATAGTTTCCAAAGGGGAAGAGGGATTATTCAGTTACACATAATGTATAACTGAATCACTTTGTGATATGCCTGAAACTAACATAACTTTGTAAACCAACTATACTTAAATTAAAAAAAAAAAAATAGCCCTCTTTGGAATGTTCTTGCTTTAAACAGGCCAGCCTCCCTACAAGCAGAAGACTGCAAACTACCGTAGCACCACACCCACCATGAATCTTTGTTTCAGGGTTGTGTTCAGACTGGAAGATAGGAGGTGTTTGTTCAGTCAGAGAGCAGAAATCACCTGGCTGGCCAAGTGCCCATGCTTCCAGAAGGTGAAGGTGGCAGGTGGTTGCCAGGAGGTGGAAGCGTGGGTGGAGGCTGGCTGGCCACACGGAGGCTGGGAACTGAAATAATAATGAGGTTCTCTTACTCTGTGGTCTTGTCGATTGGCTCTTTGATGACTGTCTTTGCTGCTTTTGAAGCTTCCTGTTGTCCCTTCTCTTCTGCTGTGGGATCTTCAGCTTCTGTTTGAAAGAGAACATAAGAAGAATAAACAGAGTATCTAAGATCTGTGGAGTGAAGATTTTAGGATGAAAACAAATTGGAATGTTGCAGGAAATTTCTCTCCTTAGCAAAGTAACCAAAAGGCTCATGTTTACACCCCGATTTTAGAAGTTTTCTTACCTTTGTCCAGGACCCATTTGTTTCTTGTATAAAAAAATTCAGACATTTTCACTAGGCTGAGCTTCTTGTGTCGCTGTGGTAATCAGTTGAACGGGGAGTGCTTCCTTTTGCAAAACTTGGGCAACTGGAGGTGTAGTAGGAAGCACAGTGTTTTTAAGGGGCTAGAGAAACTGGTCTGAAGCCAGGATTCCCACTTACCTAGCGCTGTGAGCATAAGCAAGTTACATCACCTCTCTAAGCCTCATTTTTTGTAAAATGAGGTTATAAACACCTCCTGGATTGTGAGTATTGTAAAGAGAGTGAACACTGGTCCTAATATGGCACCTGGCCCATGGTAGATTTTGGTAAATTGGATTTATGGCTCCAGTGAGAATGTAGATTTTCCATTGCAGCTGTCTGGTGTTGAATCACCAAATGAGCACACCCAAGGTAGAAGAGGTGTGTCCTATCCTAGTTGCGATAGACTGTAGTGATTGCTGGACAATAGCAGTCCTTAGAAACTGCTCCTCAGAGCCTCACCATCATCTGAAGGGGGAGCAGGGGGCTAAGGGTCAGCACATGTGGTTGGAGAACTGGCTTTACCGTTAGTTAGTCTCATGAGAATTCATTCTACTTCCTCGATCCTAAGTCTCCTCATTTGTAAAATGAAGGTGTTGATCTTTTCCATCTCTAAAATGCTCTAGTTATGTCCCCAGGAAGCAGGGGAAGAGGCCCCTGGTGGTTAGGCTGCATTGTTTGCAGGGTAGCAGTTCACTGAGCCTGACTTTGAGAACCTGGAAACTGCACAGCTGTGGTCTATCAACTCCGAATAGCTCTGAATCTGAGGATTGTCCTCCTTTCCCTCTAGGGTTACGTCCTGAGGCCAAAGTCTCCTTTCTGGGCTCCCCATGGTCTGCTCCCACATTCTCCTAGGACACAGTCAGCTGCATCTCTTGCCAGCATTAACTCACTGTTTTTCTGGAGTTAAATCTGTTTTCCTCTTCATTCTTCAGGCAAGAGATAGAGAATCATCATTTTTAAGAGAGACATCATCAGACCTTTTTTAAAACTAACTTTTGTGCTCATTGTATGAACATTTTGCTTTCTCTTAGACACTTGGGATCTATGTGGTCGACCTCCTCTGCCTCCTTGTCTTATGTGACTCCTCAGCTTGAGGGCCTGTTCTTCATTCCTGTTTGAGATGGAGGAACACAGCGCTTTGTGTGCCTCGTGACCAAAGAATTTGAACTGGCAGCAATCAGGATTTGGGGCTAATCATCATTAAAGGGTAATTTCATTGCTGCCCATAATTGATCTTGTCTTAGATCCATTATTGCAGTTCTTTTGTCACATGACTAAAAAAGAAAATGCTCTTGGCAATGAACTTTTGAAAACAGGTTTCCTACATTCAGTTCTTTTTCAAACTGACTTTATAAATTTCCAGTGTGCCTTTATTAGTGTAGTGATTTGCCTGCTTTATATTACATATTTGAAATAAAAGAAAATTGAAACAGTTCATCATTGAAGTGAATGTTACAAAATCAGCATCTGGTTTGAATAATGAGTTTTTTGGTCCATGTTTTGCTCCATTGAATGAGGCTAATAAAACTGCCTTTGGTTGTTATGTGACTTCTCCTTCACTTTGGGCTCCTTTCAGTTGCCAGATTGGAGGCCACTGGGGTTTCTTTCAGAAAGTTCTTTCCTTGCTATAAGGGACTTTCAACTGCTTTTTGGTCACCAGGAAGGCAGAGTTGATGATTCCCCCCGCCCCGATCCCAAAATCATGGGGTTTGAGATATTTCAGGTATCTTTCAGGAAGGCAATGGCACCTCACTCCAGCACTCTTGCCTGGAAAGTCCCATGGACGGAGGAGCCTGGTAGGCTGCAGTCTAGGGGGTCTCGAAGAGTTGGACATGACTGGGCAACTTCACTTTCACTTTTCACTTTCATGCATTGGAGAAGGAAATGGCAACCCACTCCAGTGTTCTTGCCTGGAAAAATCCCAGGGATGGGGGAGCCTGGTGGCTGCCGTCTATGGGGTCGCACAGAGTCGGACACGACTGAAGTGACTTGGCAGCCGCAGCAGCAGGTGTCTTTACTACTGAAGCTCTTGGAGCAAGGGCAAAGTGAAGAGGCCGAGAACTGGACTCATAGAAAATTAGATGTTGGCATGGCAGCCACATACTATCCATACTGTTTGGGGTCAGGTGTCTAGGCAGCTGTCCCCAAATTTTGTTTCTACCTGGAACTTGGATGCTTGCAGAGAGAGAATTGTACCTGGGTAATGGTGATGCTACTTGGAGGACACAAAGCCATTCCTGCCACAGCTGCTGATAACACACATGTACATTGACATACAAGCTCCTGGGAAGTTTCCTAAAGGTAAATACACTTATTTTCTTCTTTTTATTGAAGAATAGTTGCTTTACAGAATTGCATTGTTTTCTGTCAGACCTCAGCATGAATCAGCCTTAGGTATACATTTTTGACCCACACTGTAACACTTACAACATACTTTCAGGTTCATCATTTGTTTTGGCTTTCAGAAAACCACTTAACTATTATCCCTCATTTACTAATAAGGAACCTCTTCCAAGAAGTAATGTGACTCAAAGATGTGTAACTGTTACCTGTTAGGAAGCAGTGGTGTTTTCTAAAGGCTTAGTTTGATGTTGTATCACAAAACCTGTATTGCCTATAAGATAATCCTGTGCGGCACATTCTACTTCAATGAAAAGCTTAATGAATGTATAAGCAGACAAATGAAGAAACAAGTAAAATCCTGACACAGTGAAACCTTAAAGAGAAATATCTCCAGTAGTCGGGTAGTAAAAACACAGCATTTTTTATCTAAATAGAAAAATAGCAGAATATCCCTTTATCTATTAATATTTTATATGGATTGTTATCTAACAGAAACTAGGCTGATGTTGGCCATCAGTTCCCTACTTTCTTTAATCAGATGTAGTTGTCCACTGCAGGGAGGGCAGGGTTGGGTGGAAGGGGTCCTTCAGGAAGCTGTAGACAAGAGACTCAGAGCATTGGTCCATCTTGTCAAGTAGATATAAGCAATTTTCCCACACTATTCTATAAAAATTTTTTTCTACGGATTGTGTTTTCTCCTGTTCTCCTAACAAGGAGAAACCTTTTGGGTGGAATGGAAAGGTCCTGCCAGGCGATGCTCATGGGTGAGAGGGTGAGTCCAGATAACTGGGAGGTTGGACACCTGTGTGATTGGCATGTGGGCATGTCACCGTATCTTAATCTTTTGGGACATGGGACAGAAAACAAGTACCTTTCTCATCTTGTTGACAAAATCCCACTTTCTTTGTCTGAGAATCCTGGAATCCTTGCTCTTTTTTTAACTTTATAATTCTTTGTAGTCAGTTTTTCCCCCTCTTGATCATGCTGCTTTTAAGATTCTAACTCTTCAAGAACCAGATGGATGTTTTTTTTTAACTGATGGACACATGAGGTGTGCAAGTGCTCCCCGTATACTCTGCCATTGAACCTTTGCAGCTTGGTGTGTTCCAGGCTCTTTCCTGACAATTGCTTCCTAGATCCTGCTCTTAAATTCACTTAGGTCTTTAAGATTCCAGGCCTCAGATTCCTATGTCTTTGTTCTTGACTGCTTCTCTCTTCATTATTTGGTTTCCTTATGTGTAAAATGAGTTAAGTACTATTTCACAGTGTTGGTGAGGCTTTGGTGTAATTGGAAGTGTTTTACAAAGTGGCCAGTGCTATCACTATGAACACTTTTTCATGGGGAGGTGATTGATACACATAGAGAGGGTGCTTAGGTTATTTTCACATGAATTCTGCAGAAAAGGTAGGAGTAGCCTGAATAAGGGAAGGGATGAGCTCCTATAGATCAAGGCACCTCATCATGGAATGATTAGATTGATGAGATACTGAGTTAAGTGAATGTTTGGGAAAAGGATAGAACTGGCGGGGAAGAGGGAAGAAAAAGAACAGGAATTGGTTAGATTTTCTAGACAGAGAAGCTCAGAAACCAAGGGTGGGGATCCTCTTCCCATCAAGGTGTAATTGTAGGATCATCATGAAGGGACTCCTAGTTTGAAGCTAGGATGCTGGTGCCCTTGGTGACTGAATGAATTTGGCATCATTGGTAAGGTAAACATGAATATAGAGTTTGGAAAGTTAATCCAATCAAGAAATGAATTGGGCTTGGATACAGCTCTCTCTGCTAGGAAGAAGCAGTGCTGAGAGCACAGGACTTGGTACCGAGCAGATGCTAGGTGAATGTTTGTTGAATGGATAAGTGGATGCAGTAGAGATGATACAGAGAACTAGTTGGAGAAGCGAGCTGTATCCTCAAATTAACTCTCCCTCTGCCTTGAAAAAGCCTGTTCTCTGAAGAAGGGAGTCACTTCATCCTGCCCAAGTGAACTGCTATAGCCTGGGGGGAAGGGCATGATTTAACCCCTTCCCCCAGAGAGCTCTGTTTGTCTAGTGAAGGCAAGTGAGATTAGCCTGGTGAGATGTCATGTAAAAGTCTTATGTGTCCTGTGTTTTAATATGAAGTCTTATGTCTCTTGTGTTTTAATATGAAGATCACTGCTAGTTTAATAAATTATCGCTCTGAAATTCTTTTAGTTCTATTTTAGGATCTGGAAAGTAGCGTTCTGTATGCATTCTTTGACAGGTTTTAAACTACTTGTATGTGTGTGTGCAATAGTGGTAATGGTGACTGTGTAGTCTTTTCTTTGAACCACTCTAGAAAGACATTTTGTTCGGATAATATTGTAACCTGTGGGGGTCACTATGTCCTTTACTCCTCCTTGGTTTATACCTTGATGACATTTTTTCTAAATCTTGTATCTTTTCTCATCTCTGGCGGTCTCCTGTGGGTGGTGATGGTTTCTGACTTTCACGGCTGCCAGTGTAACTTTTGGTTTAAGAGGACAGTTGATACGTTAGAGCCTGTATCCCTGACTGTTTCATGCTGCATGTCATGAAAACACATCCCCAGCTGAGGTTTCATCACTGTGGTGTGCGGAGCACAGTGACCATAGGTATAAGAGGACTCTTTGCCCTCCAAAGCTCTTTTCTTTACTACAGGTCACCAAGCGTACAAGGGGAGCATGACCTCTGCTTCTGTTCTCTGCAGGCAACTTGGCTTAGTTGCTCGGTGGCTCACCCTTTGCCCGGTATGGGTTTGGTTTTTACATATACAGAAGTGCTTTAAGAGACTGGCTGTAGAATTCTGCAGAGGATGAGCAATGCCTCAAGACGCTTTACTCAGTAAGAGCTGGAAATTTACTCTTGTGGGAGGTATGTGGGTTGGTGGATATTTTAGGGGCAAATATAAAACACACCTGTAGGACTGGGATATTTAGATGGCAGATTAATTTGATGTTTGTAGTTTGAGTCATTTGGAATTGCTTAAAGTTTAGCTGTTTCTGCTGTAGTTAAAATTGGTAGTCACCTCTGTTCCCTCTTTTTTGAGATAAAGCAACTGGGATATAATTTAAATAACTTTCTCAAACTGGAAACCTGTCAGCAGCTGAGAAAGTTCTGTAAACCTTCAGATTTCTCCAGTCCCAGGCCCCTGCTAGCCCCAGAACCAAGGGGCCTGTGTGGAAGGTGAACATGTGAGCCCATGAACCTGTATTCCCTGAGTCAGTGGGATTTTGTCTCTGCTCATATGGAGTACAGTATTTCATAGTGGTATGTATGGAGTGCTGAACTGAAAGGGATATTTATATGGAGCCAGTTGGAGGTATGCTTGGTATGAAAACCATAAGTGATTTGCCTCACTGGTTTGTATAAATTCTCAAGCATCATGCTCTACTAACATAGCTTTAATTCACTGAATCTTCTTTACAGGGGAGGGAAAATGACCCATGTGGTGAATGAAACAAATATACTGGACTTGCTCCTTGGAGCAAGAGAAACCTATAATATTTATGTTTAGTAGGTGATCCCTCTGTGCCTTTTGCCTGGCAGAGGCCTGAATGTATAATGAGATATTCGCATATGTCAGAACTCTGTCTCCCAAGAATCCGGTGTTACCTTGTAACACTTGAGTTCTATTTATTGAAATGATGACATGCCATTATGGGGGCACTGATGCACACCAAGCCAGGTGCAAGGCTCTGTGAGAGGCTGATGGTAGGAGTGCCTGTTGGAACATTAACTCCAGATTTTCTAACTTGTGTGTGCTGAAAATATCAAATCCAGTGTGGAAGTGAAAAAAAAGAGCAAGTGAAAAAAAAATCATTGCACTTTAAAGGAAAAAAAATGTCATGTCAGCAATACTAGGGAATTTCTGTATTTGTAATCCTTGAGTATGGTATCATTTATTTTTCTCTCATTTCTCTAGAATACATAAAGATGTCATGCACTGAAGTGATGTGTAAGATGTTAGACCCCATCCACAGGGAAGATTATTCTTGATACCTGCCGAAAACCTCCACGTGTGCTCGGTTTGATAACATGAATGTGCTTGTGTGTCGTCCTTCAAACAGTTTCCCCTTGCATCTGATCCTTCTTGGGACTGCGTTGTTACTTCTGGAAGAGAGTCCAGATGCAAAGTAATTGGGATTATTCTGTTGTTGCTTGTTTAATTTTTAATGAAGGAACAAGAAGCCAAGTTTGACCAGGATGAATTGCAATATTCTCAAGGAGTGAGTCACTCAAATAATGTGAAAACTTTTTCTCTGTAGCAACTTGTGTAGTTCTTTCTGATTGATTCTCTCCTTCCTCCCACTTCTTGGATAATGAAGCCTCAATGTCATGATGTGAAAGGAACAAGATAAGCTTGGTATGTCACTGACAAGCAGAACCTCACAATTAAGCTGATTAAGTCTTAAGTCGGTCAGTTTTCTGACTTTGATGTTAGGGTCTATAATAGGATATAATTTTATAAGTTGCTTTTTTTCCAAAGGTACCAGAGGGTCTGATGAGGGAATCCTCTTGGAAAACTCAAGGCTGAGCTTGGTAAGACTGGGTTACTCTCACCTCTACTGGTTTCCTGAATGGAGCAGGCACTGCTGCTGGGCTCAGGTGTCCCAGGATGCAGTTTTATCCACTTGAAAACCCTTATCTGTTCAGCTCAATTAGATTAATTACCTTGCTCTCCAGGCTTCACAATGCTTTGCAGTTTAGCTGCAGTAAGTAAATGTTAGTTTTGCAAGTAAGACCTACTATTATTGGCCTCTGAAGGGCTATGGTTTTTTTGGAACTCATTAAGACGAGAACAATCATTCTAGCCAAGATGGAATATAGGTTAGTAAATCTGTCTTCCAACTGAATTTTCTACTGGCTGTGAGGCATCTGTGTTGAAAAGAGGGTTCTAACTCTTTGTCATTCCTGTTTGGTGCCTCTGAAAGTAATTTGGGGTATATCATCATAAAACATGCTATTTTCTGTACCTCCTGGAGTTAATGGGGTATTCTGTATGCCCTTGGTTTCCACATGGAAATCTCTGAACACAACCCAAGTTTCTGTACACTGAGAGTGTGCACAGAAGTCCACCCTGGGTGAGACATGGTCGTGTCATTAGGGTTCTTGTACACAATGAATGGAGATCAGGCACTCTCTGGACTCTTAAGTGATCACATTTAATCATTTAATCTCTCCTCTCTTGTCATGTTCTTCTTCAAGGGAAGACAAAATGTTATTAAGATAATCGTTTGTAGGGTTGGACATTGAGTGGATCTGTGAACCTCATCTTTTCCAGAATTCTAATGCTGTAGGAATTTCCCATTACCAACTTTTGCACTAAAACAGCTAAGTTACAAGGGAAGTAGGGAATCATACTGCAAGCATGACTAATTCAGGCCATATCTGGCAAGACTTGGGACATATTCTTAAATATAATAGTAATGACAATAATAGCATCCACATATTGATTTAAGTGTCAAATTATTCAGGAGTTCAACAGACGGCCAGTTGGAGCCAGTGGGAGGGAAGAAGAGGGTAGTGGGAGATGGGGGTGATGGTGCACCCAGAGGCCAACACAAGGAGTTCGACATTTTATCTCTGGGAGATGGAGAACCTTTGAGAGGTCGTACAGAAGATCCTACATGATGGATTGACAGTTGAATAGTATCATTCTGGCTGCTGTGCTCAGAAGAGACTGCAATAATCCTGGACTGAAATGATAGTCCTGGACCAGAGTGGTGGCTTTGAAGGTGGTGTGAAGTGGTAGGGTTCTAGGTGTATTTTAGAGGTACAGTTAACAGGTTTGCATTTAGGGTGCGAGGAAAAGAAAGGAGCCCAGGACGATTCCAGAACTCTTGGCCTGAGGAACAAGAAGGATTGTGTTGTCATCAGCTGTAATGAGGGTAGGGCATATTTTGAGGGCTGGAGGGAGGTTACACTCTCAGTTTGGGCCATGTTGAGTTTGAGATGCCTGCCAGACCTCCAAATAATTATCTCCAGTGGGCAGTTTTTGTTATTCAGGCCTGGAATTCAGGGGAGAGGTCAGTACAGCAGACATTTAGGAATCATTAGGTCATCAGTGGTACTGAAGTCATAGACTGTATGAGGGTGGACAGAGTGGACCACAGGTTAAGGGTTGACCCCTGGGCCCTGGGACGATGAGCAGCTAAGAGACGGAGAGGGACCAGCAAAGGAGACAGAGACAGAGCTGGGAGGAGAGCTAGGATGGGCGTGGGCTGCAAGCTAAATCTCAGTTCTCCAGTAGGAGGGAATGGTCTTCCCTGTCTTGTTGTGATTGGTCAAACCTAAGCCTATCAATAGGTCATAAACTAAGGTTGTGATAAATGACTCACCAGGGTCCTTGCCTGGGGAATAGCTGGATGAGGGCCAAAAGCCAAATTCACTTTCTGCCAGGAGAATGCACTGGCCGCCCCTGACCTTTGGGTGCCCTTTTATGTCATCACATGCTTTTTGCATCGGAGGTGGTATGGTGCATGTCCGCACACTACCGCAGTTTTGGCAGCAGTGTCCTATGCTTTTGTTGTTTAGTTTGCATGAGAATTTTGGTCTCTCATTTTTTGATATATATATATATATATATATATATATGTGTGTGTGTGTGTGTGTTCTTTGTAAAAAATTAGAAAAACAGAGGAGCAAAAGGAAAAAAAGTTAAAATAATTAATTGCATTACTCAGAGATGACTGTGCTCACAGATTGGTAGTTATATGTCCTAGGTTTTTTCTAGCCATATATGTGGACGTATATATTCTTTGCAAAAGATTCTGTACTAAATATATAATAGTTGTATAATATAACCTTTTCATAACCTTTTGTACCAAGAACAATGAGTGTCCATCACAGCATACATATTGTTTTATGTCTCAAAAGAAAACAGTGCATGACTGCCTATAGTATAGTTTGCCAAGATCATGGTGATAAGAAGTAACTAGGAATCACCTATGGGAATTAAGCAAGATATAGGAGTGATAATAGTGGGAGAAGTCTGTGTTCATTCAGCCCTACTATGTGCCAGGCATTGTTGCCAAGCATTTTATTTGTAGTATGTCATTTAATTCTCCCAACAACCCTGTGAGATAGGTACATGTTCCCAGTTGAGACCCCAAGAGCTAAAAACAAGGACACCTGCTCATAGTTACAATGCAGCCAGGACCGGAGCTGGGGTGGGTTTAGACCCAGTCTGTCCAGCTCCAGCCAGGCCCACAGCACTCTCCACTGTCCTGCTCCTGTCTCTCGCTGTGCTTTCGTATTTGACCCCACACTGTCCCATCTACTGCCTGCCTTCATGGGGGCCCTGGGTGTGCGGGATTGTGGATGAGCACTCAGGCTGGGTCCCTCCTCACCCCAGTCACTGAGATATGTTTGATGAGGTGCCATATTCATCTGTGGTTCATGTAGATGAATTAGGCTTTTATTGCTTGAGGTTTACTCTGCTGAAAACAAAGTTTTACATCTAAAAGAATCCCTAGTCTTATTAATCCATTCAGACTTAAAAAAGTGACATTTCAACCCATTAGTTAAATATGCCTTTTTTTATTTAAACTTAAAGATTCTCAAGTACACCAGACACACACCTTGAATGGGCTTAAACTTTAAACGGTCGGTTCCTTTTGCGATTCCTTTTTCAAACTGTCTTGTGCATCTTAGTTTTGTTAGGTGTTCTCAGGGCAGAATAAACACGTATGTAATGTGTCATACTGTAAATAATGTATATAGCCTCCAGCTGGGTATCTGTTCTAGAGAAGTGCTTATATGTAGCACATAGCAATCATTGAAATGTTGAAGAGCTAGAGTGGTGGGTGTATCAGATGAATTATGTTTTAAATCATAGTGGCGGTATTTGCAAAATGAATGTGGCACAATGAGAATAAGAAGGGAACTCATTATTATTGATAGGATGCCCGTGTTGTTACCTGTAAAGCTGTTGGAATCAACTGCTTTGTTCATTAAGTCATTAAACATCATGCTTTAAAGCAATACTGAAAATGCACACTTCATACAGATCACTTTGGTATTACTCTCCTTGTAGGTGCTCAGATTTGTTGTTGTTCAGTCACTAAGTCGTGTTCAACTGGACTGTATCCCGCCAAGCTCTGCCGTCCGTGGGATTTCCCAGGCAAGAATACTGGAGTGGGTTGCCATTTCCTTCTCCAGGGGATCTTCCCAATCTAAGGATCAAACCCACATCTCCTGCTTGGGAGGTGTGTTCTCTATCACTGCGCCACCAGGGAAGCTCTCGGTGCTCAGATTCTATAATCTCTAACAACTACCACCGGATCAGTGTTAGATTAAGTAAAAGTCTTATCTTCATCCAAAAGTAGATAAGTGGTGCTTAAGGTTTTTAGCCCAACAGAGAACACAGTGTTTCCACACAGATGCTCCAAACCTGCTTTACAGTGGTCCTGCGATCACTTTCCACCACCTTGGTCTAGCTGTTCTCATAACCTGCTCTTCCAGGGAGAATTTTGCTGTGCAGAATATTGACAGGAGGTTTTAAAGAGAGTGCATATTGCTGGTGATCTTGTGACTCTGTTTTCTTTACCATCCTCATCCTCCTTTAGTGTTGCATGTAGAGTGATCAGAAAATAAAGGCACTTGTGTGATGGGTTAAGTTCAGATGAACTCTTTCCTGAGAAACCGGTCATGCTGCTTATGGACCTCTACATTGCTTTCTCTGAAAAACAGGACAGTAAATGAAACTTGCAGAGTCATCCTTAGCATTTTGGTGCTGTCTTGAGACCCCCACATCCATGGCTCTGAAGGTACCCATTCCTGTTCATAAGCTGGAAACTTCCTCATTCACAAAGTTTTGTCTCATTAGTTATGTCTACATAAGTTCTACCCGAACAGTCAGTAGTTTCAGAAAGAAGCCATTTCTTCATGTGGCTTGGTAGTGGTTTACTTTACAGACGTCTTAGGCAAGCCCTGAGATGCTCATCTGAATCCCAGAGTTCATGTAAGGATTGTGGTTTATAGAAATGCTCTTCTGTTTTGTTTTCTAAATCCCTGTTTATAGTTTGTTCTGAACATGATTTATGAACAGAAGTCTGCCTCTCATTTAGTAAGGCCGATGGGCTTCTCCTCTCATCCTCTCTTCAGAAATTGTCTGTCCTTTTACTAAATTGGCAGTGTGGAACACACTGTTCATTTCTCTTCCTTCCAACACTGGGTTTCAGGCTAATTAACAGAAGAGAGCAAGCATCTTTCAGAACAACTTTAAGCACTTGGATATACATCATCAGAGCTATTAAAAAGAACAGGATGTCTAGTGTACCGCTCCTCCTCAGCGAGCCCAGAAACTTCTCTTGGCTGTTCCTGGGACTGAGGCCGGCCAAGCGTGGCTCTGAGCACCAAACCCTTAGAGGCAAAAAAGGCCACATCTCTTCGTAGGAAAGTGAAGACCCTCTGTTCGGCGGTTCTGGTTTTGTCACTGGGCAGCTTTTGAGAATATGTTAGCAAACTGAACTGCGTTATATACACTCCCTCTCCCTCCATTTTGGTGAGGTTCCAAAGCCCGGAAGATTTAACCTTTCTAAACTGGAATTTATTAGCTGTAAAAAATGCCTTTTAGCCTTACTGGAAGTTGTGAATAGACAGTGAAAATTTCATAGAATTTTTTTTTTCAGTCAGTCTGAATGCAAGTTAAAAAGTGTCCCAGTCCCTTTAGCAATGAAATTTGGAGATGGGACTATGCTGACTGAATATAGGATGAGGGAAAAGACGCTGGACATTTGGACAAAGTAGACTACACTCTTCAAAGAGACAAGTTTCAGTTCCACAAATGCGAATATTTGCCACGTTATTCTAGATCACATTGGCCAAGTTGTCAGAAATAACGGAAAGTCAGGAATAATGGGCTGGCAGCCCTCAGTCGTGGTCCTAACTTTGCTCTTTTGCTCATTAGGAAAAGTTAGAGTAACTCATGGCTGCCTACCATGGCAGAGAGAGGGAAGGGGGGTGGGGGTGGCTAGTGGCATTTAGTAAGGAACATTTAGCCTTGTTGGACTTGTCTTTCGGGATCTTCCGGATCCGGTGCCATCCTTGGAGTCCCCTGATGGTGAGACGACTATGGTGTGTGGTATCCTCAGTGTGGGGCCTGACACATTGCAAGTGTCCAGGAAGTGTTAGCTGTTGCCCATTATCACCATAGTTTTTAACCACCTGCTGCCATCAAATGCTGCTTGGAGAATCCTAATATCCTCTTATCCCCGGTGGGACACACTTCAAGGCATCCTCATGTTCAACAAAGCTAGAATCTAGGTATGCTTTAGTTAAAGGAGAATGAACCCTGTTCCATAACAAACCAGGATTTATATTCTTATTAGGGAGGCTGTGGTTGAGCAGGAGTCATTTACTAATGTTCGGTAGTTACTGAGCATCTTTTCTGAGCCAGGCACTTGGTTAGGTGCTGAATACATAAAAATGGTCCCTGCGCCCGGAGACTGTTTTCTTGGGACTAGAGATGGGTCGAGAGGCAGCTGCAGTGGCTTAATAACTGCAGGGTACAGGGTTCTCTTTGGTGCCTACTGTGGGCCTTTAACCCAGACTTGGAGGCCCAGGGAGAGTTTGCTGGGGAAAGGGACTTTTCAGCTGGGACCTGAAGGAGGGAGAAGGAGTAACAGTGGAATATTCCAGCAGCCAGGCAGGAGGAGGGCTGGCCTGCAGTGGAGGGAGCATGGTGTGTTAGAGGAACCTGAAGGGCCTCATTATGGCTGGAGTGCGAGGTCAAGTGTAAGGAAGGGAGGGAGGGCAGGAATATGCAAGCCTTGGAGAGGAGAAGGGACAGGACACAGCCGGAAGCAGGGGAGTGGTATGATTAGGTTTGCACTTCAGAAAGGTCACTTTGGGCTTGCTGTAGATCTAGAGGGAGGCAAACTGGAGGCAGGGAGGCCAGTTAGAAAGGGGTTGCGTCACCCAGGCGAGAGGTGAGGAGGGCCTGGACCAGATGGTGATGGTTGGTGAGCATGACAACCCACAAAGGGATCGTCTACTCGACACGGCACTGACTGTGCCAGCCCCTGCTCTGAGTGCTTCCTTAATATTAACTCATTGATTCCTCCAAAGGTATCTTCTAGAGACTGCTGACATTTCCACTGGACAGATGAGGAAACCTAAGGCCAGAAACTTGCCCAGTCACAGAGCTGTAAATGGCAGGGTTAGGGGACAGTGAGCTGAAGAGTTGTGATCTCGTGGCTTATTCCTTACGGTGGTGGGAGACAAGGTTAGTCATCTCCTGAAAATGAGAGAGTTGGTGAAGTTAGATGTTTGAGAGAAGGATTGGTTGCTAACACCTGCTGCCTGGAAATGGGAAGGAGTGGGCAGCACGGGAGACATGGGCAGTGTTACTAGGAAGAAGGCAGCCCAATGGAACTGTGTTATACTAAGGTAGAGCTGGTTGACGTGTCAGCCCTTTGAGACACCAAGGTTCTCATCAGCCAATAAGATATTGCTGAACCTTACTTTCTTTCATTTATATAATTCAAATCATAACAAAGAGAAAAATCCAGATTTATTGAAAATGCTTTTTAAAACTACTGGTCCACCTTCCCCTGGAGATTCTGAAATACTCCTGTAAGAATCCTTGCCTGCCATCACCTATTCAGAATGTTAAGGGTGGAGTGTCATATAGTACAGAGGAAATGTTTCAGGCAGGAGACCTGGTACCCACCTAGAGAAGAGGTATGTATGAGGGTATAAGTGTTTGTCAGTGTACCCCTGTGAATTTTGCCCCTTTAGGACACCTTCTTGTTTCCACAGGGTCCCATTCCCTCCCCTTAGCTGGTATCATGTCACATTGTGGTTTTTTGTTGTTTAACATGCTGGTGCACAGACTTCCCCACCTAGTTTGAAAGGTGCTATTTTGTAAGAGCTTTGGATGAGTGAATACATAAATGAACCGGTGTTGCTAGGTTGGATGCCTGACTCCATGCAAATCCATTACTGTGAGTGGGCCAGTGATGTCATCTTTGTTAACCAAAAATGTGACATTCCTATTGTAATTGTCACTGTATTGTTTCCTGGTAGTCTTTCATTGTGGTTTGCCCAATATTTCCACTTCTGCCTTCTTCTGGGCACAGAGGAAGGACACACTTCCCAGACCCTTGGCTGGGGCTGAATTATATGATTGGTAAACCAAATTGGCTGGTCCCTATGATTGGTTCCAACCAGTGTGTTCCAGGTAGGAAACGAATGATGCAGCGCATGGGGCAAGAGCCTTGTAACTGCTGATGTGAGATTCTCTGGAGTGCCCTTGTCCCTGTTGCATGGTGACTGACAGCTCTCAATGGACAAGTAGTGGGAGCCAGAAGCAAATATTGAGGATTTGGGGGTTGTTTGTTTCCTCAGCAAAACTTATCCTATCCTGACCATACAGTGGTCCTTTTTTCTGCTTGGAGATCATAACATGTATTATGGTTTCTTTGGATACAGCATAGCAGTTAAGAGCACAAACTCTGAATGCTTCAGCTTGATTCCCGTCTCTGCCACTTACTACTTGTGTGAACTTGGGTAACATTGATTTCTGTGTGTCTCAGTTTCTTCATATGTTAAATTGAGACTATAATAATACTACCTATGTTGAACATGGAATGGTTATGAGAATTTAATGTGTTAACATTTGTAAAGAGGTTTGGGTTATGCTTAGATGTCTGTTGATTAAAATGAATAAATGTACTGAAGAACTGTGGGACAACTTCAGGTATCGCCCATCTGCATGAAGGAAGGTTTAAGCCCTCAAAGATGACCCAGAAAGCAGGTCGATCAGTGACATGGAGCTGGCTTTGCACCTGAGTGTGGAGCCCTTTGAATGTGTCTGAGCCCATCATTCCTGTGCAGAAGCACTTGGTGTCCTGGGCTTCAGTAGGGAAGGTTCCTTTGTGGCCTTTGGGAGTCATGGAATTTCTGAGACTTACTTTGTTCTCCTTGTTGTCCCATTCCTCTGTGCAGGGAGACCTCCCAGCACGTGGTTGCCCCCTTGTTCTGGGCTTCCCAAGCCTCCCCCCTTCATTTAGCTACCTGGAAACCCATCTCCTTCCAGCAGCATCCTTATTCAAATTTTAGACAACCTTGACTTCTTCCCACCCTTTGTAACCATCCGGTGCATAGGGAATGAGCTTTTTGCCCATCTTTTGCTCAGCTTTGTTTACCAGAGCAAACTACAGGTACACTCACATAAGTTAATATACTTGTGCTGTTTGTTCCATTGTGTCAGTTTGTGCGTTATTTCATCTGTTGAAGGAAACAAACTTGGAGGTGAGGATTTGGCTTAACTCATTTTTGCGGGCTTAGGAAAATGTTCTGTGGAACCGAAGACACCAAGTAAATGTTTTGGGCTTCCCAGGTGAAGAAGTGGTAAAGAAGTGCCAACGCAGGAGACACAGGTTGGATCCATGGGTCAGGAAGATCCCCTGGAGTAGGAAATGACAACCACTTCAGTATTCTTGCCTGGAAAATCCCATGGACAGAGGAGCCTGATGGACTGCAATGGGGTCGCAAAAGAGTCAGACGGGATGGAGCACGTAATAAATGCTTTAGACTTTTGAATGATGGTATAACCATTTTAATGGACGCTGATGTTGTGTATGTTGAAACAAATGGCCTATTTTCCACTAAAATTCTGGCAAATTAGCAGCTTCTAAATTTAAAAAATGTCTATGCTTCAAAAATAAATTTTGTAAACTATAGTAATATGCAGTTATTTATTGCCAAACTGCTTTAAGCAGGGGCTGAAATGCAGTGGTAAAACCAAGATTTAACTTTTTTTTTTTTTTACTTTTTTGTTTGTTTCCTGAAAACTTGGTTGGCATGGCAGGGTTAGGTGTGAAAGAGGGCAATTTAAAGGCGTTATTGTGAATTTAAAGCATATTTTAAAGTTAGTGAAAAAACCCTTTTCTATTAGGTTAGCAGATGTGAACTGGCACCACCTCTTCCCACACATGTGCCCTTTTCATTAGGAATGTGTGCCTGATGTGATGCAGATGGTATTTAAGCCACTTAGTAATATTTTCCACAACCTGTTTTTAGTAATTAGGCTTGAATTCGCTGGTTGAAAAGACTGGACTTGTCTTTTGGCAACTTTGTCGACTAAGGAGCTTGACATGTGGCCGGTGAACCAGCAGAGGGCAGTGTAAGTCAGGGTTTTGTTGATAGTCGACTTTCCACCCCTCGATTTCCACACAGGAAAGCTAGAATGTTCTAAGTGTGTTTGAGAAATGTGATCTGAGAATTTAAAAAAGGAAAAAATTGACAGTAAGAAAGTTGTGAAAATCGTTTTTTGACTGTCCACTAGTAAGAAAATAAAATTTCCATAACTTTTATGGAGTTTCACTTTTATGAATTGGTTTTTTCCCCCTGATTCCTCCTTCAACCAATACTCATGACTGTGTGAAAAACACAGTCCTGTAAATTTTTTTCATTACTGCCCTTAGAAGACATAGTATTTAATTTGATGAGAGATGTGTTTCCTCATTTAGTGGATACTAATGGTTTTCAGTAACATGTCTATGAGGGATTTCCGTTGTTTTTGTGAAAAGGGAGTACAGATTTCCAAATTATGCGGTCCAGTCAAGTGTCAGTGACCTTCAGAGAGGAGCACTAAGGACCGCCTCTCGTTATATACCGTCGTGCTCACAAAATGACATGGTTGGTTTGTACACGTAGGTTTTTGCTCATCGCAAAACCACTCAGCAAACCCAACCCCATGGCCTCTCATTCTCCTTCCTAGTATTTTACCAGCAGAAGCAGACATGGTGCCTCCCTTCTTTCTTCTCTCCGAAGTCCTCTGCCAGCCTCTCTACAAGTCCTCTGCCCTTCTCCCTCTCTGTGTCTTGTCTCTCACGCCACACTCCCTCTCTGACAGACTGAACAGTTGTGTGTCCTCACCCCCAGCGATTCTTAGGCTGGAGCCCTAACCCCCAGTGGGACGGTACCTGCAGACAGGACTTGTGAGGAGGTGTTAAGGTCAAATGAAACCCTAAGGGTGGAACCTAATCCAACAGGGCTGATGCCCTTAAAGAAGGACGAGGTGCTCTCTTCGGTGAGGACGCGGGAGAGGGTGGCCATCTGCCAGCTAGGCAGAGGGCTCTCACCAGGACCTGAATTGGCCGGCACCTTGATCTGGGACTTTCAGCCTCCAGAACTGTGAGAATATACATGTCTTTTGCTCAGAGCACCCGGTCTGTAGTATTTTGTCATAGCAGCAGGAACTAAGACATCCTCTTAGGAGCAATGAAAAGCCAAGGTTCAGAGAAGGGACCATCACTGCATACTTGAAGGCAGCAGAGAGTCTGCTGGAGGCCAGATAGGTTGAGGCTTAGCAGAAAGTCAGGGGACTGCCTGAAGTGGAGAGTCTGACCTAGGAGGTCTTAAAGGAATGAATGAGTGAGTGCATGAAATGACTGGTATGTTTGAAGGAGCATGACGAGATGGACTTGGACAAAAATGAAGACTTTATAGGGAAGGATGGGGTAAAGTTGGTGAAGCCTTGAAAAGTAGTCTGATTAGTTTGGCCTCAGTGCTGTGGGGAGCTTCTCCAAGGGGGAGTGCCAGACTCCTGGGAACATGTGGATGTGGGGGGTAAGCCAAACCACAGGATAAGGACTGTGCACTTCTGTGGGGTGCCAGTTTTTCTGGGCAGGGTTTCTCTCCGGCTGGGACTTCAGATACATTTCCTGCTGTTGGTTCTCTTCTGCCTGACTGAGGTATTTTGATTGGAAAGCCCAGGGCCTTGGAGGAAAGAGGGCATTGTTAAAGACTACGAGGAGAAACGTGAGCAAAGTGGGGGTGGAGCAGACTTTGGGTCTTTTTGTCTCTATTTTCTTCTTCCAGAAATTTCCAAATATTCTGTGCCTAATGGTTCATTCTTCCCTGGTGACATTTCTATAAGATAGGTGGCTGCTCTTTAGCATGCGAAAATAAACGGCTTCCCAGGTGGCTCAGTGGTAAAGAATCTACCTGCCAATGCAGGACGTGCAAGAGACAGAGGTCCCATGCCTGGGTTGGAAGATCCCCCTGGAGGAGGAAATGGCAACCCACTCTAGTATTCTTGCCTGGAGAATCCCATGGACAGAGAAGTTAGTGTCGCAAAGTGTCGGACACTACCAAGCAACAGCACACAGACACACAGTGTAGAAACAGACCGTACTAATGTGTGTAGGGTCACAAACACGCTAGCCTCTGTCTCTAAGACAGAAGCCCAGGCCAGACGGAGCCTTCAGGCCCTGCAGGCTGCTTCCTGTTGGCTTTTAGATGGTAGGCAGGGGCAGCCCTGAGAGATGAGGCCTGGAAAGATCGTGACCTTTGATGTTGGGCAAGCTGGTCCTTTGGTTTCTGCCCTTCAGTTTGCCAGCTGTGGACCCTGAAGGCTGACACAGTCTTTATTTGGGGTGAACATTAGGGGTGTGTGTGAACGGAAGATAGGGAGGGATGGGTGTTGGGTTGACACATACAGTCTCTTTTGGGGTGAATATTAGGGATGTGTGTTAATGAAAGATAGGGAAGGATAGGTGTTGGTTTGGCGGATATTTTGTTTTTAGTTTGCTTCGTAATTAAAAAAAAAAAGTACAGAAAATGCAACTGTGTCTGTTGCCACAAAGAGAAGTTTGACTTCTGTTTCAAAGGTTATATTGCTGATTTTTGTATATTATCCTGTTTACCATATTTTGGACACTTAGGCTTTTTCCCGCTTCTGAGGCCTGGGGGCATTTCTGCCTGTCTGACATGACCTTATCTCTGTGTTTACATGGTTCCTCTCTGTGTCTTGTTTTCACTGTACAAGAATAGGAGTTCCCTGAGCACCAGAATCGTGGTCTCTTACGGGTGTTTCTACATTTGTGATGTGCTTGTGGCACTTGGTCAATATTTGTGAGTGGAGGTATGGAAGAGTGAAAGGGAAGTTGCAAGTTTTACTGAGCACTGAGTTCATTCTCTGTGCTGTGCTCAGTCGTGTCCAACTCTTTGTGACCCCCTGGGGATTTTCCAGGCAAGTATACTAGAGTGGGTTGCCATGCCCTCCTCCAGGGGATCTTCCCAACCCAAGGATCGAACCCAGGTGTCCTGTACTACCATCTGAACCACCGGGAAGCCCGAATTCATTCTGTACTCTGCTTTTTCTGTCAACCCACCTCTTGCTATATTGTCAGTGAGACATTCTAAAAGGCATCTGTGTTATCTGCAGGTTTGTAGGCATTGCCACAGGGGGGCGCTACAGCACCTGAAAAGAAAGGAGCAGCGCCTATCAGCTGGAGTGTGCTCTGGGCTCGGATGGACTGTGTCCTCCTGACTCAGCAGCTTAGCAGAACAACCCAGGGAGCCCAGGGCTTGTGATTTTAGCCCCATGAAATAATCGTACATATCAGGAGAAATTTTTAACAGATTGAAATGAAGAAATCTAAGCAGTGACAGATCAAGACTCTAGTTTTTCAGGAAAATAAGTTTGAAATTATTCAGTCAGCACTTTTTTGCTTGCCATACCAAATTCATTTATTGCAAGTAATAATGGGTGATAGGGTGTTAAATTAGAGATTGAAACATCACAACTGAAAGTGTTTTTTAAAAAGATACGGCCTTTGATGAACTTCAGATATACGTGGTAACTAGAACGCCATGTAGAAAATATTCCAGGGACATGTTTTAATAAAGGGATTAAAATGATATGAACTTACTAATTATTTGCCCATGAATGGAAGTTTCTAGGTAAAAATTTCTAGAAGCAGATCTGTGAAGTAGTTTAAACAGTGTCCCCACTCAACAAAATTTTTTAGCAGTTTCTGAACACATCGTATACAAGCAAGGATGAGTCTAGCTCTGTATATTAACTAAACAATCATCAATGAAGTGAAGTGAAAGTCGCTCAGTGTGTCCGACTCTTTGTGACACCATGGGCTGTATAGAATTCTCCAGGCCAGAATACTGGAGTGGGTAGCCTTTCCCTTCTCCAGGGGATCTTCTCAACCCAGGGAAAGAACCCGGGGTCTCCCACACTGCAGGCAGATTCTTTACTAGCTGAGCCACAACAGAAGAGTGAAAGCCAAAACGAAGGAGGCGTCATTTCTGAAAATGAGATCTTTTTATTTCCTTCCTTTTCTACTTTGGCAGTGGTTGGTATGATGTGCACTCACTCACTCACTGTTTCTTTCCCCTAAAGTGGGATGTTGAAAGTTAGGTCATTACTGCTGGATTAAAAAAAGTAACTTGAAACTAATTAAAGTTGACAGTTTAAATATTAACTCCTGTCCATTGGGAAGCTTTTAAATATATGTGAACATAATGTTTACTTACATACACAAGTCAAATATAATACTCCAAATATATCCCAAAGGAGAGGACAAAATGTCAAAGAGGTTTCCAAAATCTTAACTTCTTTTAACTGGAAGTTGAATGTTGCTATGTATTTGTATAATTAAGCCATTCCAGCACAGAATTTTTTCTTGGAGTCACAACACTTGAACTGCATGAAATGTTGCTGTAAATTGATTTTACAAGGTTTTGACCTATGGGCATGCTAGGATAAAAGCTGAGTCCTTTAAGTTCCGTCAAGTGGGATTTAAGGACCTTTATATGTAATTTAAAGTAAAAAAATATCTTCTTGACTGGACCACACACTGACTATTCTGATGGCAATATGAATATTGAAGTATATTTCTGCATTTTAAAACCAAAAATAAATTTTATGTTCAATGAATTTTCCTTTGATATTAAATGTGTAAATGAAGTGAGATCTTCATTCAGGATTCATTTTTTTCAAATTAAGTTGATTTTAAGATCATGTAAGAAATTAAAACCTTATTCTGTTTTCTGTAAAGGTAGATTAAATGGGCATAATACCTAAATTAAAAAATCTAAACTATTTTAAGAATGTTCTTGGTGAAAATTGTTATGGTAGCACATTGAGAGCAAGGGAAGATGCCTCATAAATACCTAATTTAACATCTGCAATTTTTAATAGCCAAAAAGTATTATGATCGTTAGAGGGAAACATTAAATATTCAAGAAAATATAGACTTCTATTTGAGACATATTGAAAAATTGAAGTTCAAGGTAATAGGGTAAAGTGCAACTCAAAATTATATAAAAATGATGTTATTTTGGTAGAATTAGAAAAATGATAATTTAATTTTTAAATAAAATAGTTATTGATAAAACAAAAAAAAATGGAATAGGGAAAAGAATGATTTGAATGGGAAAAGAAGAAGACAGAGGATGAAGAGGCCTGGTTAAAAGTCAGATAACTTGACTTCGATCTGGATTCCATCAGATTTTTGGAAGACAAGATTATTAGTCTTGTGGCCTTGTAAGCAGCTAAGCCTCATTTTTCTCCTCTATAAAACGGGAGTGATACTTGATAATACCTGTTTCAGAGAGTGATGTGATGCTCAGATGAGATGATTCAAATATATAATGAGTTAGCTATTAACTCTGTTCAGACAAAATAGAAAACATTTAAGCATTGTAAGCCTAAAATAGTCTGTGTGCCCATGAGGAAGGGTCATTAAACTGACAACTGAGGAAACTTCGTTTTAGAGAGGTGACGTACGGAAGCATAGTTTTGACAAATTGTGTTAGTATATGTGTAAGGAAGAGCCTGTAACTAACTAAATTTGTTCTGTTTCCCTAGATATCCAATGCTATTTTTGCTTTAGTCTCTCTTGCTCACTGGAATATAACCTGATGATGAGGTGTATCCAAATGGGCACCATGTCATAAATAGCATTTTCCTTCTTGTTTAAATTGATGGTAGTTGACAATATGATGAGTATATGCAGTGTTAATAATTTGACAAGTTTCCTGCCTCAGAGATGATGAAGTCAGATGACCTAGGAAGAAGAAATGAACATGGACATCAAGTCCTTTAGTAGTTTAAGAGTGAATGTATCCTTAGAGAGATTATATAAACTCACTTAAGTACCCATCTCCAATAAAAAAAAGAAATGCATGAGGCAACAAAATGCAGATAGTGAGTTAGTGGAATAATGATGGTTTGGCAGGTGAGAATAACAGTATGCCAGCAGAGGAGTATCAGAGGACTGCTCCCCAGAAATGGAGACAGGCCCCCTTCCTTTTGGGGAATGGAAGGGCAGGGTTTGGAAGGAAGGGAAGAGGTGATGCTCCTTAAATCTGGCCAGACTTTATCACACTTACCTCTGACTTTGATCTCCCTGGCAGGAAGCACCCCTCTTAAAATGGGGATGAACTGAGATTTTCTCCTATAATTAGGAAATAGGAAAATGTGTTCCACCATGAAGCCTCGAGGTCTAATTTCCTGCAACTTAGTTGTACTCTAATGGTAAGAAGTGAGCTACTGACAGCACATATAATGAATTGCTGAATTTCTTTATAAGACACTGGGAGCCTGTTGGAAAGCTAGCTCCTGATAAGAAAACATCTCTAAGTCAACAACAGCAACAAAACAATTTAGTAATATGGTAGAGAAATTTGTAGAAAAATGAAGAACTGAACCGTAAGAACTGGTGAAGCTTCTGGAGCAGTGTTTCAGTTGGAGGTACTCTTGGCTGCCATGCTCCTGTATTATTGCCCCTTTCCCAGCAGTTTGTAGCCAAGTGGCTGTTATCCCTGCATGGCCCTTAAGCTCTATGGATGGGGGTGTCTTCAGACCACCCCCCTACCTTGTGTTTCAAGTCTCTATCTGTCACGGTTGGGCTTCTAATCTGCATGAGGCTCTGGATGTAGTTCTGATATTGGCAGGGAGATAGCCACTGGCTTGTCTGGGTCATTGCTTGGGAAGAGATAAAGACCCTTTGCCAAACCCTTCTCTTTACCTCCTTCATTCCCACTAGGAACAAATTAGGGAGGAGAAAGACAGTATACGAGAATACTAATGGTGATCATTTTTTTCCTTTTTAAAAGTGCTTCCTTAGGAGAGCAGTCAGAAAGCTGGCTCATTGGAAAAGACCCTGATGCTGGGAAAGATTGAGGGCAGGAGGAAAAGGGAGCGACAGAGAATGAGATGGTTGGATGGCATCACTGACTCAATGGACATCAGTTTGAACAAATTATAGGAGGTAGTGAAGGACAGGGAAGCCTAGTGTGCTCCAGCCCGTGGGGGTCACAAAGAGTCAGGCATGAACTGCAAGAAAAGGAGAGCAATCATTCATCAAGGAAAAGAAAAGGAAATGTGACAAAGACAAGAAGATTAGAGTTTCATATTCCTTGTTTCATATAAACACATGGCCTTTTCTCTCTTGGTAAATTTGAAAAACCGCGTGTAAAATGGTTATGTTCTGAAGCTTAATGTTCTAAGTAATCAAATCCTCAATAACATTTTCTTTAAGAAGCAAGCGATGGTTAACTGTATGCAAAGGCGCTTCATTTTATGTGACTTTTTCCTCAGAAACTGAGGAGATGAGTTGTTAATGCAAACTAATGGTGCATTTCCAAACCATGTTATTTTCTTTCTTTTTTTTTTTTCTGTGTTATTTTCTGAAGTAGTACTGTACCACCCTCTCTTTATATCCTATTCTGGTAGATATAGGTTTTTCTTAAAAAATAAAAAGGAAGAAAAGAGAAACTCTCCAAACAGCCAAGAGAAAAATAGGAATCACTTTGAAAACTGTTCTCATTCAGATATGATCATATTTATTTTACCCTCTGAAATTAAATGGAATATGATTTTTCACTTTGGAAGGTACTTTGGACCAAGTCACCTCTCCTGGTTTACTTCCTAGGATAGTTCTAGCTCATATGTTTTTAAAATCAAAGTAATATCCTGACTCATTGTCAATAACAGGGTTTATATAGCTTTTTGAAATAATGTTGGTCTTTGAATTAGCGGTTGGTACGTACTTTTGTCTGTCTGATCTCTGATATATAGAATGTCCATATAACTTGTTAAAAAACACAAAATTTTATTTAAATCAATCATTTGATATCATATAATTGATTGTTTATAGCATGCATCTATCTTTTAAAAAGGAATTAAACTAACTAGTGTAAGTTACAGAGTAAAGAGAAGAGAAACATAGTAGGTTAAATAAAGGAATCTGTGTTTTCTGCACGTCATTCTGGTAGGAAAATTTCCCAGAATATATCATCCTTCTAATACTACTGTGGGTAAGTTGTTAACTCTTTTTAAAATTCTACTTCTAAAGGATATTTGTCATCATCAGAGGTAACCTTTTCTCTTGCTTCAGATGTGTTAAGTCTTTACACTTATTAATTCTTTTATGTAGTGTTTGTAGTTTGTAGAAGGAAATTGATTTTCTTGTAATGGGAAAATCATCGCTCCTATTATGACATAAAACTTTAATTTGATGTCTCCTCCACTGACCCAAGCTAATTACAACAAAAACATGTTAACAAAGTGAGTAAAATTCTTTCTTTCATGCATCAATTTTACTACTCAGGGCTGCCCCAGAAAGTCTTAAATGAAGGTGCTGCTCTGTTACCCTGGGACTATGGGGGTGTGTAGGGGTGGGGAGGGGTGTGGATGTGTGTGTGTGTAACCCCTGACAGGCTGTGAAATATTGATGTTCAGGGTGAAACTTGAACTCCTCAGATCATTGGCTTCTAAGGAGCAAACAAATATTAAAGGGGGTTATCGGTAATGGTCAGAACACACAACAGCTGAAACACGGACATAGCTTCCTCTTTAATTTGGACAGAGTGGAATGCACTCCCTTAAAATCAAACGGAAACAGTAAAATTTAAAAACTTTTATGAGTACCCAGCTCAGCTGCACCTGGCTTCCCTAATTGCCTTCAACCAAGTCATTACTACGGAGGCAAGATGTTTAGCCACCAACAGCCCTTATTAATATATAATAGGAATTTACTTGTAAAACAGTGTTATTGGGATGGCATGATATCATAAAGCCAGAGTGCTGACATTTTAGATTGTTTTATATGGGAATGTTGAATTATAATTTAGGAGAGGAATATTCCTTTGGTAATTAATCACAATTTGGTGCAGTCTCAGTGTGGGTTAGGTGAGTGGCTACATGGCATTCATGGTTGTAATGGACCTCCACCAAAGATGGTGTTTGTGCAAATGCATGTCATTCTCATGAATTATCTATGGGAAAGAAAAATCTCTAGTACCTTACAGATGTGCAGAGGCAAACCCTAGCAGGTGTAAATAAATGAAATGTTTTAGCAAGGCTGTTTCCTTGATTTCTGAAAAAAAAAAAAAAAGTCAAAGCCTTGCAATTATACAAATGCCTGCAAATTTTCTTCTTGGTCTCAGTGATGGGAGAAATGGGGTGCATTAATTTGGCTGGACCTCAAACTTTAGCGTTTGTCACTATGACTCTGTGATGAATGGATACAGACTTTTACCTGCCTCATAAATATAATGTGCCTTGATTACTGGGCCCTGTTTGCAGAGCAATATTTAACATGATGTCAACACTTCCATTGTAAACCCTGTTTTTGGAGGGGTTTATAACTTGGTCATAAAAAGTCACTCAGGATGACATTTTGAATACGAGGTTTTAGTCCTGGGGGATGAAAATATCTAAGAGAATAGATTTCAGTGTTCTATTTATCTGTTTGTAGTTCTGGATAGACCTAAACTGCTTCCACATAAATTCAGATTGTATATACTTTAAAGATAAAATATTTAAATAATACAGAGGGTTTCTTAATGTTCATTTTGTGCAGTTTTTTTTCCTAAGGCAGTAATCTGAATGTAGACGTTAGACCATCTGTTTTAAGCCATAGGGCAACATTTTAAATGTGGTTGTGCCTGTGGTACATATCAGAAGACATTTAAAAAAAATCACTCAGTATTAATATGTTTGGGATCTTATGTCATTAGCCTTATCAATTCATGTTTTAGGTCAAAATCCGTAAGAGTTCTAGGACAGAGCTTGAAATGTGCAAGCCTTGAAAAGTATGAGTAGGCCACGGTAAGTAAGAGGCCCAACATCTTTTCTGAATTAGAACATAGATTTTTCTCATTTTGAAGTGAGAGAGAAGCCAGCCTTTTTCCACTTCATGAGGCATGACTCTCATAAGATGATGCTCACCCAGTATCGTGGGAGTCTGGAGATGGGGTAAGCCTACAGCTTGGAGATTTCTTATGTCAGGGAAGGACTAGAGGACAGTTTTTAGGGTACAGTACTTATAGTTTGCAAGCGCAAAGGCCAGGAAGCCAGGATTAACTCTGTTGGAATTTGTGGGGGGTTGGATGGGATGCTGCGGTCACAACCCAGACATTTGAAGTGGGTATTGAAGCTGCCACAATTTACTTGACTTGTTGGATTACCTAAGAGTTTTAATTAAAAAGTCATCTCACAATGCTTTGTAATTGGTTCCAAAGCCACTAGTTAGCCTGACCAACCAGGGTTTTGTGTGTTTTTTTGTAGTGTGTGTGTGTGTGTGTGTGTGTGTGTGGTTTTGTTTTGTTGGGTTGGTTTTTTTTTTTTTTTTTTTGCAGTTTTTTTGTCCTTTGAAAAGAAGGCTTGCTTGGTTGTGCTGTAAAATCAGTAAAGCAAGTTAAATCCACAATGCTGGGCAGATTTTAGGTTTTCTTCCTTCTTTTCTCCCATCTCCTCATCTTCCTCTGTTCCCTCCGTTTCTCTAGCCATCTCTCCCTACTTTGAGTCCATTGGAAAATAGAATATTCCCTTAAAGGCAGTAATAAACCTTTAAAAGGAAAAAAAAGTGGGAGAGCTCGTCCAGAATCTTCTGCAGGCAGCAGAAGGGTTACAGTACGATAGTTAAAAGACTGGCATACATTTCAGTACTATTTGTACCGAAATATTTATCAAAATACACTCTCAATTGTTTTCTGCCCTCTTTCAATCATCCTGGGAAAGAACAAACTATTTTCTTTATATTGTTAGACTTGTTACCATAAAATGTACATTACAGAAGCAATACCTTTAATTCTTGGGTTGACAGGCATTAGACGGACAAGTTTGCTTGAATAATATTGCTAGGCCCTGAATGAAGGGATTGGGCCAGTGGTCAAGCCTTATTTCTTGGACTAACTGCTCACATAAAATAACTTCAGAAACCTCCCCCATGGCCTAAAGGTTAAGGCAGCAATAACATTAATTGGCACGGCAATAAACAAGTTCATAGCACTAAATTTTGAAAAATGAAAAATAATACAGAGTACATTGGTATTCTGTGTCCTATGTATTTAAATCCTCACAATAAGCCTGTAAAGTAAATGGTTTATTTGGCCTCACAGCTTTGGGTACTGAGCTTTATTTAGAAGGCTTCCTTACAGGTTACAGAGCTTGTGAGCTGTGGGGCTGGATAGGAACCCAGGCCTGTCTTATTCTAAAACCCATGGTGTTTCCACTTTGTATTAACAACTCAGAGCTCCAGTGCTTGTGAGTAAGATAGTAACAATTATTCGTTCTGTCACCAGTAACATTTATTGAACACCTGTTATGCGATACATCTTTGTTAGGTTCCAGGGGCACAATATGAACTAAACAGCCTTTGAAAATTTACAGCCTTCAAGAGTTTACAAACAAATGAAATGGGAGTGCTAGAGAAGGAAATGGCAACCCACTCCAGTATCCTTGCCTTGAGAATCCCAGGGACAGAGGAGCCTGGTGGGCTGCCGTCTGTGCAGTCACACAGAATCGGACACGACTGAAGCGACTTAGCAGCAGCAACAGCAGCAGGAAGTAAATAGGAGATTGCCCTGAGGGACATGAAGAGACCCAAAGGGAGCACCCAGACAGGCTGGCTGATCTAGATTTAAGGGTTCAGGCAAAACTTCCCAGAAGCTGAAAAGCTGAAGGTGGGGATGGCCTTTGGTGGAACAGATTATTGGGGTGGGGTAATGCTAATGGATAAGGAAACGCATTCTTATTTTTTTTTTTGAAAATTTTTCTTTATTGAAAGAATTTTTACAAAAAGAAGCTAACAGAATGGATCCAATTGCCTTGTGAAACCCCAAGTCTCCATCTGTGGGAATGCATTTTAACCTGGGAGTACAACAGATGCAAAGTAGGGGAGAAGAGTGTTGAAGTTGGGAGAGGTTGGAGGCCTGGGCACTGGTCGGGACTGGGGGGCCTTTGAACTGAGTTTAAGGAGTTTTGATTTTCTTCAGGGCCACGGAAGGCAGTAGAGGCTTTTGTGCTGCGAAGAGGTGCTCATGTTAGCATTTGAGAAGCTAGCCCTGGCTGCCTTGTGGAGTAGGGAGTAGATTTGGGGGGACCAGAGCCAAAGTTCCAGGCATAGTCGCTGTGTCTGGAAGCCAGAATGGATGCTGGGGCTCCTCCGTGACTGGGGATGGGAGGGGTGAGGCTCAGCGAGGAGCTCCAGTGGTTGGCTGGGTGGACAGAGGTACCTTTCTCCCAGGAGAGGACCAGAGGACGGTGATGAGGTGCAGAGGAAGGAGTTCAAGATGCTTCCGATCTTGAACATGCTGGAAGCTGGGGAGTCACCAAGTATGAACGTCTGATGGGCAGGTGAAGCCAGAGAAAGAGATTCGAGGGCCATTACTGTACGGATATTAATGAAGACCGAGAGGGAGGAAAGAACTGTGGAGTGAGCAGAGCACATGGGGAGGGCGTCGAGGACAAGGACGTTCCAGAGTTAGACGGGCCTGCGTAAGAGCACAAGGAACCGTCAAGGGTGGGACAGCCATGATGCTGCAGTCTGAATGCTTATTTTTGCCCGAGATTCATATGGTGAAATCCCAGCCCCAAAGAGAAGGGTATTAGGAGGTGATAAGGTCATGAGGGTGGAGCCCCACAGAGGGCCGTCTGTGAACCAGCAGTCAGGTTCTCATCGGGCACCGAATCTGCCAACATCTTCATCTTGGACCTTCCAGCCTTCAGAGCCACTAAAAAACAAGTTCCTGCTGTTCGTAAGTCACCGAGTTCACGGTGTTTTGTTGGAGCAACCTGGATGGGCTGAAGACAGATGAAGCCAGGAACAGGGGGTTTCCGTGAGGTAGGCTGGTCAGAGCAGTTGAATGCTGCAGAGAAGCCAAGTTTGCAGGGACACCCGCCTCCCTCCCCCCATCACACTGGGAGGTGATGCTTTGGCATGATTTTTTCTGAAAAATTCTATCAAATCTCACTTTTGTCCGAGGGCACCTGTCTAAGGAATTCTTCAGCCATCTTTAAAGTTTTATACTTTCTCATAATGATCAAACATTATTCTAAAATAGCATAGGAACTTTTCAATAATAGACATAATTGCTATTTCAAAATTTACCATTTTTAGGTTGAAAGTAACTTTTGTGATGCACTTATCTAGCCCCTTAATATTGTCACTGATTTCTTCAGAAAACACTTGTTCAACCCTGTCATCAGTCAGGTATGTAGATTAATAGACCTTTACTTTATTGAGCTTATCAAGAGAGTATGAGAGTGCAGTTTTGTTAGAAAGTGTCATATTATGTGAATAGATAGAAATAGAAGTTCAACATGTGTTAATTTTTTTTCCTATTTGGGAGATGGAAACAAAAACTACAGGCATATTGAGTAAATTCTTCATGAGATTTTAAGCACTTCACGTTTGTTTGCCTTTATGTGTCACTAAGTTCCTGCTGTCGTCATTGCCTCATCTCTTGTCCCACATCCCTCTCTAGGCAGAGTCAGGCTTGGAACTAAGGCTCTGGGGCCAAGCAGAGTCCACTACAAGTGCTGAAGGCCCCGCCAGCTCACCCAGGATCCTGGGCACTGCCTTCTGGTCACTTTTAAGTCTCTGAGACCAACCGCCCTAAGCCAGAGTAAATGGGTAGAACAAGCTAGTGAATGTGGCAATTACTTGCCTCATTGGCACTTGTTCAGTCACTCAGTCGTGTCCGACTCTTTGCAACCCCATGGACTGCAGCACGGCATTCTTCCCTGTCCTTCACTATCTCCCGGAGCTTGCTCAAACTCATGTCCATTGAGTTGGTGATGCCATCCAACCATCTCATCCTCTTTTGTCTCCTTCTCTTCCTGCCTTCAGTCTTTCCCAGCATCAGGACCTTTTCCAATGAGTTGGCTCTTCGCATCAGGTGGCCAAAGTTTTGAAGCTTCAGCATCAGTCCTTCCGATGAATATTCAGGGTTGATTTCCTTTAGGATGGACTGGTTGGATCTCCTTGCTGTCCAAGGAACTCTCAAGAGTTTTCTCCAGCGCCACAATTCGGAAGCATCAATTCTTTGGCTCTCAGCTTTCTTTATGGTCCAACTCTCACATCCATACATGACTACTGAAAAAACCATAGCTTTGACTATATGGACCTTTGTCAGCAAAGTGATGTCTCTGCTTTTTAATACGCTGTCTAGGCTTGTCATTGCTTTTCTTCCAAGGAGAAAGCATCTTTTAATTTTATGGGTGCAGTCACTGTCCAGTGATTTTGAAGCCCAAGAAAATAAAGTCTGTCACTGTTTGCATTGTTTCCCCATCCATTTGCCATGAAGTGATGGGACTGGATGCCATAATCTTAGTTTTTTGAATGTTGAGTTTTAAGCCAGCTTTATTGGCACTGGTTATGACCAAACCTTGCAAACTTCTGGTACTCAGAGGCTCTTGCCTCTTCCCCTCATGCACATCCTCTGTGGATGTAGACCCCTTCCATGCTTTTCCCCAGACTTTCCCACAGATTGGAGCGGAACAGGCTTGCTCTGTCTTCCAGGTACCGTTTGTCTACACGTGTTTTGTATCATCATAATGTTATTATCATAAGAGGGGAGCACTCTGTTCTAGCCCTACTGCAGAGTGGGAACAGTAAGTCCCCCAAACCTCACCTCTACTTGGTCACGTTCCAGCTGTGATCCGTGCTGCCTTGAGGGCAGAGAAATGCAAAGCATGCTCTCCCTTGGCCAGCAGCTTCTCCCTGTGCTGCACTGGGTTTTCTTGCCCTTTCCCCAGATTTACCAACCTACTCAATTCCTTCTAAGGAACCTTGGTAAGCTCCCCTCATTAATAGACCACTGTCTGATCCGTAGTGCTCACTGTGGTTTATAAACTGATGTAGTTAATAAAGGTTGTTAGCAGCATTCCTGGTGTCATGATGAGGTATAAGAAAGAAAGAATTTAAAACAGAGCTGGCTGCATAGTGAGTACAATTAAATATTTCTTAATTAAACATTTTAGAAAGGAGCCAAGTTCTTGAGTGCTTCTTTACACAGTTCATCAACAAGCCTTTATTGATTTGCTTGCGAACTGACTGTTGTTGATGTTATTTTAATATTTGCCAACCCAGGGATAAACTCTCAAGTTATGTTTTGGAGACTGGCTGCTTCCATGATTTCTCCTGATGATAATATCAGTATTTTACTTTGTTCCTTTTAGCTTTTCAGTAGCTTTCAGTATTTTTCATTGCTGTATACAAGTGTCACAAAGATATGGAGATGAAGATGTAGTTTGAGCTGTAAGTTCAGACATGATGAGAATCGAAGCAGGAGGCTGCCTGGTGTGATGGTGTGTGCTATGATGAGATTTGGGCTTCCCTGGTAGCTCAGCTGGTAAAGAATCTGCCTATAATGCGTGAGACCTGGGTTCGATCCCTGGTCTTGGGAAGACCTGAGTTGGGAAGGTCCCTTTGAGAAGGGAAAGGCATAATTCCAGTCTTCTGGCTTGGATAATTCAACAGTCTTTTCAATTATCCTCATCCTAGATTTCGTAACTATAAAGAAAGGAAATGGAACAACATGATAACTCAGATCCCTGCCAGTTCTGAAGGTCTGTTGTCCTAGTTCTAGAGACAAGTCTGTTGATGGCTTTTTGTTCCTTCAATTGGCCAATAATTCCACTGGCTTAAGTATCTATTTGAATTCAGATTAGGGAGGGAGGGTGACTCCCAACCATGACTCAGCTGATCTCCAGAGACAAGTTCTCTTCTCATCTAGTACTTTACACTTCCCAGAAAGTTTTCTTTCATCATCCAGTGGTACAGAAAAATGTGCAGGAGTGTATGTCCGGGGTCACTGTTCAGATTTAGGATTCTTTCCTTAAACTTCCTTTCTGTTCTATGTCACTGAAATTCAGGTTCTGCTGTGTTATCAAGGTAAAAAAAATCCAATTAGGTCCTTTCATTGTGTATTCCATGTCAGGTGTTCCTTTCTCTACTAGGCTAGCAATCGTGTTAGTTACATAAAATTAATCCGGTAGTAATGGAATCATCAGATCACAAAATAACTTGGTTTTTTGAGTGGCATTGCAGCTTGCTCACCACAAGAGGGCAGCACAGGTGATTGAATGAAGGAAATGGCTTCTGCAGAAATCATGTTTCTCCTTTGTGACACTAGTTTCCAGTTTACAGAGTGTTTGCATGTACATGTGTGATGTTTTCAGCGGTTCTCTGTTATAGATAAAACAGGCATAATTATTAACATTTTTAGGTGGACTTCTCTGGGGCTCAGCTGGTAAAGAATCCGCCTGCAGTGCGAGAGACCTGGGTTCAATCCCTGGGTTGGGAAGATCTCCTGGAAAAGGGGAAGTCTGCCCATTCCAGTATTCCGGCCTGGAAAATTCTATGAACTATATAGTCCATGGGGTCACAAAGAGTCGGACCTGACTGAGTGATTTTTACTTTAGGTGGAGAAACGAAAGCTAAAAAGGCTTAAAGATGACTTGTGTGGCGCAGCTCATAATGCCGTCTGTTGGTGGATCCGGTCATGTCTTCTTACCTGGATCTAGGGCTTCTCCTGCCGCATCACCCTGCCCGTGGTGGTGCCTTCTCATCAAGCCAGTGAGCTCCTAAAGTCGAGCTAGGAGGGTGTACAAAAGCTAAAAAACGATCTGTTCTGTGGCAGCAGTTCTCAAATTTTTTCATGTGATACAGCCTTCCAGACCCTGCCATGTCCTGTTGCAGAAGGCTGGGGAAGGCTGGGGATGTTTTGCCTTGTAAGTACCACGATGCACAGCATCATTGTGATCCCTGTTGATTTTACTATTCTGTGCTATTATGTAGTGGGCCTAAAATGGATAGGAAGAGGGGAGGGTCATGAGAGAGGGTGAAGTGAAGGAGAAACTGCCTGGATGTACAGAATCCAAATGTCTACTTCAGTTTCCTTGGTGAACTTGGAAATTTCCCTGTGGACTCCCAGAGCTTCGCTCCTTTAAGCAGTTTTGAAGGAGACTACAGAGCACAGTAATGGCATGAGCAAGGCTGAATCAGAACTGAACCAAAAATCCCACTATTGAACACCCAGGTCAGATCCCCAAATGTCAAGTCCTAGCACTGGCTGGCCTGCCGACTGTCACACGAGTGATTTCTTTGCTGGATGACTTACATACAGAATTTATTCTAAAGGGATTTTGCCACCCTTTTTGTTTGTTTGTTTCTTCGTAGTTAGGGTGATTCTATCAGGTAGTTAATTTTAGGTGCTTTTATTCGTTTCTTGGAAAGGACAGAATAAAAGGCTCAGGTAGCAGCCAATGGTTATGCCAGTTGCCTGATGATTCATGAATTCAGATTGAAAACCAGAGTAGGTACAATCAATATGTGAAAAATCGGTGCTACCTAATTGCCTTTTTAAATCAGTAAAATAATTAAAGCCTTTATAGTCTGGCCAATTAATGTTGGCACATCTGTATGGTTGGCTTAATAAGGAAAATGCTTGGGAAAAATAAAATTACAATACCAAAAGCCACTAATAGTTGAAAAAATTTCCGAGTGCAATTGATTAATTAGCCTCCTCTTTTTCTCTTAAGAGACTAAACATTTAGTAAATCTGTATAGTTCCAGTTTAGTCAGCATTCCCATTGTAAAATGCCTGTGTGATAATTTTTCACTCATCATTTTCTTTTATTCCAATATTAGTGTCATTGTTATGTTTAATAAAAGAATACAAATATTTATTTTAAACGTTTCTTTAAACAGATTCTCGGTGGAGGGTAGCGCTCACTAATGCTCTGCAGCTGGGTTTTGGGTTTTAGAATTGGATGTCGTCTGCATACTAAGTCCTCTGCAAATACTCAGCCACAGAGAGCAAAATCCCACTTGACAAGAAATTTCTAGATATGGATTTATGCAATAGGTTGTAATGTTTACTTTGGACCTTCTCTGATCTACCTGGGAAATTTTTCCTATTATACATCTATTAAAAAGCTCTAAATATATATTTGTCCAGTCTTTCCTCATAGAAACATCTGTATAAGGCATCTTATTTCCAAAAGGGGATTTTTAAAAGGCAGAAAGACAACAATGGTGCAAGCAAACTAGAGAAAAGGTGTGGACATAGTTCATTTAGAACGAACACTCTGAATTCTGGCTGAATTTTCTGTTATCCGAACCAGCATTCAGTATCTACCTCTCATTCTTTTATCCTGAAATAAAACATTTGATCTGTCGGGGGAGGAGCTGGGCACTGGCTTCTTTTATCCTTTTTTTTTCTTTCTGTTTAGCCTGCATTGAACCTTTGGCCTTACCCCAAGTGTATGGGTGGTATATGGTTTAAAATTGATATATTAATGTTGAATTTTTATTGTCACAGTTTCTGTTCGTGCTCCTTTCAAACCTTTCATTTATTTGTTTCTGAACCTTGGATATCTCGTAAAAATGTCACCATTGTGGTTGAACATTAAGCACCTTCCCATTTTGCCCTGGGCCGTTGAAATAAATTTGGACCAGGTGCTCTGCTCATAATGGAGCCCCTTGAAGTGCCCTGATAATGAGCTAGGGAGCGGAAGCTGTCAGCCTTCAGCTGGCTTGAAGAATGCAATTAGAGCAGTTTTAATACTGTGGAGGGACCCCATCCAATCAAGGCCACTTGAGTGAAACTAAGTCTAGAATCCTAAACACTTACTTTTAAGCATATGAGCTTTGTCTCTGCCCTGAGAATGGGAGAAGGCATGCCTCCAGGATAGATCCCTTTTGAGTCAAAGAGAAAAAATACTCCAAATGCCAATGAAAGTTCTCTTTCCCTCCCATCTCTCTTGTCTTGTTATTGTAATCTTACTTATGATCTGATATCCCTGTGATCAAGATAGCTAGTGTTGAATTAAGTTTCAAATCAATCAAGACCACTTAGCTCAACTTTTTTTTTCTAGCAAAAAAAAATAATGGAGTCATCTAAATATCTATTAATATGGGGAATGCTTAAAGAAAGTATATTTACTTTAGGAAATGACTAAAAGTAATATTTTCTATTATATATTGTTGAGTAAAGCAAGTCATTTGCAGAATAGCAACATACAGTATGATCCTGTTTTGAGGGGGAAGACCAACCAACTACAATTTATACACTTATAAGTGTGTAGAAGAGGTTTGGAATAATGTATCATATGATTAATGGTAAACAAAAGAGGTGGAGGGTAGAGAGAGTAGGCTTTTTACTTTAAATATGTATGTGTTTTGAAATTATTTTCTCATTTATTTAACCAATTTTTTTTATATTCTTGGGATAGATTGGCTCGCTGTTAAGGTAATGACTTATTGTAAGAAAATCAATGATTTCTATGCAACAGGAGGAGTGGAGAGGAAGCATTGATTTTATTACTACCAGAGATGCTAGGATATAGTAATGAGAGAAGTTTCCCAAAAGGGAGAGCTTTCCATTTCAGATAATCCTTCCAAAAGGATTATCCTCACTCCACAGATACTAACACCCAAGGATACACAGGTTTCAAGAAATTGAGTGGTTTACCAGGTCACAAGTTTGAAGTGAGGTATCAGGATCTGAACCAAGATCAGCTCCAAAGACTATGGCCTTAACCCTCCTCTCCTGCCTGCTTGGTGTCTGAATAGATTTCTTTTAAAATCAGATTTTACTTTCAGGCTCACATTATCCTTTCACCCTGGATTTCTTTCCAGAAAATGAGGATATAATTCAGGAGTAGTTGTTGTTATTATTAATGACATTTCTTATAAACAACTCTACCAGTCATTAAAAAGTCTCATTCTGGGCCCGTGGGACTCACAGTGGGTCCTCCTGTGAGTGGACCAGCCTTTGTCCCCAAATGAGGCTGTGTATAAAAATGTCAGTTCAGTTTCAGTTGAAAAATAATTTCACACACAGAGGGGAAGGTGGGGGTTGGTCTCACTGATAAGAACTAGTATGCAAAATTTAAAGTGCACAGTAATTATGAAAATATTCTTTTATAACCTCCTCATTGCTGAACAGTAGCTTACTCACACAACTCATTTCTTCTCCCATGTTTATTACTTGATAGGCCATGAATCTTTTTCCATAAAAATATGAAGCTTATTTTATAGAAATATCTTTCTCACTGTGTATACACACATACACACACACACACACAGACTCATATATGTATTTCTGTTTTTCTAAGCCCAGCAAATTTCTTTGTTTTTTGGATCTTCTTTAGCTAATATTTCTGCTTCATATGGAATACTCCTTTTCTGTTGGCGTGTTATGCATAATATTTAAATCCCATTTCAAGTTTCAGCTCTATTCCACGACTCAAACTTTAGAATTATTCCTATGGAAGAAATAATTACTCAGAGACAGAAAGTAGACTGGCAGCTGCCTGGCGCTGGGGTGGGTGAGGGGAGTTATTATTTAATAGCTATAGAGTTTCAGTTTACAAAATGAAAAGAGTTCTGGAGATGGTGGTGATGGTTGTACAGTATTGTGAATATAATTAATACCACTGAACTGTACACTTAAAAATGGTTAAGATAGAAAATTTTGTTATATGTGGTTTACCACAATTTAAAAATTAGAGAAAAATGTACTAAATTTAGCCACAAGTATGCCTCATTCAGTGACCTGAATGAATGTTTAGTGGTCCTTCTGACATTACGACACTGACTTGTTAACTTATCTGGGGCAAAGTAGTGTATTTGGGCTAAATAGTTTAAATATCATCCTCCAGAAGACAGGGGGGAGAAAAACAGCATTGCATGGGTGAATATGAGACATTTTGAAATTTGGAGCAACACTTATATAATGCTGTTAGCTATATCTTTATACAGCGTAACAAAAGGATAGAATATATTAGATAGGAAAAGCATCATTTCTGATATTTTAATTGAAGAAAACTATTCTTTTTCAGCATCTACTCCAACAAATGATGGTATTTATGTGGCTTTCGGGTTCCTTTTTTGTATGCAGTTTCTTTTCAGTTATTATGTTATTATATTTTGCTTCCTAGCAGCCTATTTTGCCATGCAGCCATGAGGTTGTCTTTGAACCTGCTCTCCCTTTGCTGCAAAAAATTCACAAATCCAAGGCCTTCTATGAGTGGAAGATGAGTTACTTTGAAACCAGCCACGAGATGGTGGTCATCCCCCCAGGGGTGGCAGCCAGCCTCCCCCGAGGCTGGGAGCAGGATGCAGAAACATAAACAGGTAGCTTCAAGGTGAAGGGGGCGAGGATTCAGTTTTCTTCAGAAGGAAAGACACCTTGGTAGTTTTATACGCATCTGGCAGAATTGTGGTGGCTGAGGGGAAACTGCTTTAGGTCAAACCATTGAGAGAACAGTTACCTTGATTTAAAATAAAAATACAGCAAGATGCGAGAAGTCAGATGGGGAGAATGTGGTCATGACTTAGTTTGCCAGCTGTGAGCATTCCTGTGTTGGGGAGGGGGCTGTGGGCAGTCTGAAGTCACCACCCGAGGGACAGGCCCGGGGACAGGGCAGTGCGACTGGAGATGGCGGACAGCGCTGTGAGAGCAGCTGTGGCTGCCGTGGGTGGGAAGGCGAAGACCAGCTCTCCAGCCAGGGTCTGGGCGTGCGAGCTCTGCGTGTGTAACTCTTCCAGGCGTCGGTTGCTCATTTAAAAACTTAGCAGATTTCATAGATCTTCTCTTACTCTAATGAATTAAATCTAGAAAAGAGTAGTCTTGTATTTCACATGAAAGAAAGATTACAGGTTGCATTTTACACCCCTGCTCATAACAAAAATAGTGCTGATTATAAAAGTCACATGTCTCTATACTGGGACAGAGCTCAGGTTAGGAAGGAGGGGGGAATAAGGTGAAAGAAGTTGTCTTTCTGTTTTTCCTAAATATATATTTTTCTATGATTCACACAATATAATCTCAATTTTAGCTTTAAAAAAATATGTACCTAGAGACAAATCTGGAGAAGTATGTACATACGTATTAACTAGTTTTAAAAAATTAAAACCATAATACATGCACATGATAAAAAAATTTTAAATGATAAATTCATCCTCTCCTGATCCCTTAACCCCATCCCAACCTTTTGAAACAGCCCCTGTTATTTATATCTTTACTTCTAAATTGTTAAACACAGGGTTTTTGAGTGGTGGAAGGAGCTAAATTGTGGGTGGTTTCTATTTTCTTCTTTTATTTTCTAATTTCTACAATTATTTCTAGGCTGTTTTTTAAAACTTTTATACTAGAATTTGTATGTCTTGGGATATTTATTTTCAAAGAAGAAGCAATGCTAATTTACATTAAGGTCCAACTGAGAAATTCTTTTGTGATATTTAGGAATGGAATGGCATATAGTCATATCTGTATGTAAATATGGTAACCATTATTTTAAATGAACTTTATTCTTCAGCTTGAACAGATTAAATTCTGTAGTTTGCTCTTGCCATTTCTTTAATTGCATTAATTATTTATTACATACTACCATGCATACAGTTCAGTTGGTCTGGGAAAAGTTGATTATAGCAGTTTGTTTTAAGTCAGTTTTACACCCTGGGCTGACAACATTATCACACTTTCTCACTGAAATGAAAGAGCTGGACTAGTGCTCCAGGGCCGTTCTAACAGATGCAGGGTTAAGGTGCAAACTGTGTTTGAAGTATATCCACCCTGTTTGTGGTGGGATCTGGCTTATACAAGCAACATGTATTCGCTTCATGCATCTTCTTGGAAGTTCTTCACTTTGGCGGATTATAGAATGGAAGTGAAAAGTGAAATGGAAGATATGTTTCATGCAAAAACTGAGTTTTCTCATAGATTTCAGACGGCCATGTTAAACCTGCAGGATCACTAGTTTCTTTAACATTTTACGTCTTCTGATTTTAAAGTCAAAATCAGCTCCTTTCCATTAGTAGTAGTTTCATTCTGTATTTTTGAAATTAGAAAGGCTACTTAGATATTAAGTATGGGATCCCTTAGGAAACTGTGCCATGTCAGCATCTGAATTGGCCACCCTCTCTCTTTCTGAGCCCGGGCACTCAGACTGCAAATCGAAAGCAGCTCCCTCTGCGAATTTCTGCCTTTTCTGGTTACAGATGTGCCCTTCCATGTTGCCTGTTTTTGTAAACCAAGCATATTTTTGTCATCACCTCCGAACCCTTTAATCAGCTCTAAGTGTTGTCACTGGATGGAAGGTCCATTTGTGGGTCTGTATGTGGGTGGCAAACGGTAAGTGAAAGGTTCAGCAGAAATATTGGCGGATTAGGAGTTGGGTTAAAAATACTTTTACGGAAAGCAATAACACTTGTATATTAATATATTTATTGGAAAATCAAAACCTTTCCAAATGGTCCCATGAGAAAGAAAAGAAGTGAAAGTTTCACTATAAACGTTTGTTTGGGAAGAGGATTAAAGATGTTTTAGAGGACAGTCAAGGTGGAATTTTTCAGAAGAATCTGAATTTAGCAATTAAATTGTAACACCTTCCTATTGTGATTGATGGAGGTGTCTCAGCTAAAGGTGTATTTTCATGCAGGTGGATAAAAGCTGCAGAGAAACGTGCTGTAATCTAAACTCTTCTCTGAACATTTTTGGGGGCTTTCCTGCACCATATAAAACCCTGTGCACTAGCTCCGAGCTGCATCTAGCATGGAGCTTTTTGTACCACATCACCTAACTCACTGACATTTCAGATGCTTCTCTACATACGGGAGACGGACTTTGCATTCGGTGGGAAAACCAACCCCATGCCCTGTAAGGCAGCCGCATTCACCCTGGAGGCTTAATTCTGTTTATCTTGCTTTTACCTGGCACCCAGCTCTAGTTAAGATGCCTGCTGTTCATGGCCCTATTCCCACAAAGGTATTTGTAGCTTTTAATTCCAGTTAGTCAGTTTATTGAGTGTCTGCTCTGTGTGTGCAATATGCTGAATGCTGGGCAGACAAAGATGAATAAACACACAAGTCTGTGCCCTCCAGGAGCTCACATTTTAATAGGGGATTTTAGATGACTTTCATGCTTCAGAACATAGTAAGAAATAAGTCTTGTACTTGTGGAATTTAGGCTTTGTCAATGAATGTTATGGAGGGAATTTGGTACCTTCCTGCTGCCTTCACACTTTGCTGCTGTCCCTCCATGCTGTTCAAATGCCAGAGATGGCTTTTAGCAGGTAGGAAAAAAAATGGGGTAGGGGGAAAAGAAAAAAAAGAACTTGTTCTAAAGGATCAGAGGGGCTGGATGACTTGGCCCTCTGCTGACCACTGACAGCCTGCCTGGGGGCTGGACATCAGGCAGGATCACACAGCTCTGCAGCAACCGGACGGTGGAAAATTTTGCAAAAAACATCTGTTCTATTTGGATGGTCCAAATATTTTCAAAAACATTTGCTTAGCCAAAGCTCATATTTCATAAAACCTTTGCAAATATCTACGGGTTTTCTTCTTTTCCATGTGGACATGGAAGCAAAGGAGAGGGGAAAATGTGGCCACATGTATGTTTTCAACTTCTAATTTCCAACGGCTTGGCTTTTTTCAGGCATGAAAACCAATTGAGCAACTCTGCTGAGGGTATGCGGTGCCTCTAGACTGCTCTCTCCCTTTTGGATGGATATGTGAAGTCTTCAGTGATGAAAAATCCCCCTAAATGCAGTGTGGAGAGATTACAGTAATGATATCAAGCTGGAGTTTTAATTGCTTGAAAATAAATGAGGGAAAGGGTTCACAGCTGTTGGAGGGTGAGAAACAGTCAAGGACAGAGCAGCAGAAAAGCTCCCTTTTCCCAGGATAGCTGCCAGACCTCGGCTCTCTACCTTTTCCCCAGGCATGCTTCCCTGTGCGCAGGGAGGGTGAGACATCTGGGGAATAGGTGCAGGGGCACCCGGAGGTGAGGAACTTAGGTTCTGGCTTTATTCCAGGCCTGCAGGCCCCAAGGGTGGTGTGCAGACAGGCGCAACTGGCGGGGCTTTGGGTATGAGTTCCTTAAAACTTGGTAGGGTGTGAGGTCGGGTGCAAACTCCTCCACTCTTAGACCTGGGAGTGCTGTGAGCTGAGCATCCCAGGACACCTCAGAGCCTCTGGGAGAAAACTGTGCCCAGATCCAGTGCTGTGGGCCCCTGCATCTCAGTGAACCAGCTGGGTTGAAAATAAGTTCGTTCCCTCCGCCCCCACTCTGTTTCTATAGTTATGCATCAAAGATGAAAAAATGACTGGAAAAGACTCCAGCGATCTAAGTTAGAACTTAATCGTAAGAGCATGTAGCTGTGGTTCCCCTGATGGAGTTGAGTTTAGACCTGGTCCAGGTGTGCTGGACTTTGTCCCCCTCCATGGTGGCAGCAGCAAAGGCTAATATTGAGTCATCTGCAAGGTGGGCAGACCCCTTCACAGTCTTCATAAGCCCCGATAAGGTACATGGAGGCACAGTTTTATTTCCTCTGTGGTTCCAATTTGGGCATGGGGAGAAGCTTTGAGGATATTTTGAATGTGACACAGTACCATGAAACTGGGCCTCTCGTTGGTACATCTCACTTTAGCTGCATGACTCAGGTTTGCCCAGACTCAACTCACCTTGCTTTTGTGCCTGCACGCTAGTCAGCGGGCCAGAAGGAGATGCTTAGGGAGGCTGAGACATTTGTCCCTAAGACCATCTTCAGTGATTTGGAAAGTGTAGGATCTGCCTTTTTTCTTTGCTGTTTCTTGAAATTTTTTACTTTGTTCATTTGGCTGTGCCGGGTCTTGATTGTGGCATGCAGGATGCTTAGCTTCGCAGTGCAAACTCTTAATTGCAGCACGTGGAATCTAGTTTCCTGACCAGGGATCAAACCTGGGCCCTCTGCATAGGGAGTGCAGAGTCTTAGCCACTGGACCACCAGGGAAGTCCCTGCCATTTTTCATGTCCATCTTAAAGCAAGGAAAAATAACCTGTGGGACGTGAATATTGCATTTATGTCTGCTACTGAGATTTCTGGATTAAGAAGTAACAGTCATGAAGCATGGATCACCATATAAAAACAACTGGGTGTTGAGAAAATTTCAATTTGCACTAACACCAGGAAGATTAGGCAGTGAGATCAAGAGGAAAGGGCACTGAGGCAGAAGTGTGAATACCCGGGTGCTATTCCCAGCTCTGCCTTGAACTGTTACCCTGACTCAGACACTGGGGCTCTGCTCCCCTGGTCTGTCTTGATTAATGAGGCAGGTGGACAATGTGGAAGACCCCCACCCGCCTGCCTCCCACCGCTCCGAGAACCTGAACTGAGGACACAGCAGAGGACCTGATTTCCGGAGCCCTTGGGACCATCTTAGAAGTGGAGTGAATCCCATGGGACTTTCCCAGTGGAGGCCTTGATCGAATTTTGTAGAGCATTCATTCAGTGCAGCTGCCATAATGTCAGGCCGTGTGTTGAAACCATACCCAGGGATGACCCAGTTAAGGGCCGGGGCCATCTGTCTTCGCTGTCAGAGCCAGCTCTTCTGTGCTTCCAAAGGGAAATACAGGCAATTGTTAATACCCCAAAATACTTATATTGTCTTAAACAAAGTTGTCAACAGATGTTTATCAGTGACTCGTGTTTTCTTTTTCTTTTCTCTTCCTTTTTTTTTTGTAATGACATTTCCTTGACCTGTTATTTTCCCATTCTATGTTGTATATATGGAGATGAATCTTGAAACCTGAAACTTAACCTCTATATTTTCTGTAGTTACCTGGCTCATGAGATTTTCCTGTGACCTTGGTTAAAATTTTAATTTTTCAGTCAGATCTCATTAATTAATGGCATTGCAACAGTTGGGCACAGCAGTCATTGGCAAGGTCTGTAGGGAAGTTTGTCTTCATGCAGTTTAGGAGCCATTTTATTAATTAGATTAGTAGTGTAAGTAATATGACAAGGGGAATGTTCAACCTAAAGGAACCAATTCATTTTGTATACATCAGGAAAGAAGTGTTGACTGATCAATTACATGCCAGTTAGAGATCTTGTATTTTAAGGGGAAAACATTTCATGTTGTTCACCTCCTAGCCCAATGTCTGATAACCTTGAATGTAACACAAATAGTTTGTTCTTAATCAAGAGCAACAGAGTGAGCCAGTGGGGAGAGACTAAGGCCAAAGCACTGACCAGCAAGTGACTGTAAGTCTTTTAATTTTAATCTTTATGTAAAGCTTGTGACAGGGGTCCCCAGCCTCCAGGATCTAATGCCTGATGATCTGAGGTGGAGCTGATGTAATAATAACAGAAAAAAGTGTGCAATAATTGTAATGCGCTTGAATCATCCCAAAATCACCCCCCTCCAACCCTGATCGCTGAAAAAATTGTCTCTCATGAAAGGGGTGCCCAAAAGGTTGGGGACCTCTGCGGTGGAGACTGGAGAGAGCACCTGCTGAAGGCCCCCTTCCAATTTTTTCTAACACTGAAATTTTACTAATTCAAGCTGATTCCCATAACTTGGTTCCACATCATTAAGTCTTTCGAAGTGGCCAAAGCCCATCCTCCTTATTTTATTAGATTGGGTAGAAAAAAAGAAAAGATTTTCCCAGCCCATTCTCCATCACCTGTCTGTCCCCCACCGTGTCCCAGGGGCAGTTGTCAGATTCCCTAACAGCGGACCCGATGAGATGCTGATGGAGCCTCGATGTTGATGCCCCTTTAGTTGGTGGATGGTGGGAGGCCTGAGGTGGCCCCAGGGAGGGAGGGCAGAGCTTCAAAGGATTCCTTTGGGGGTATGGGCACAGGGGCATTTGCCAGCTAAGAGAGCAGTACTCCACTTTCTTAAACAGCCAGCACCAGCAGAAATTAGCCCTGCAGGTGCCCACAGTATCATTCCGTGCAGCCTCCCCTCCTTAACACTGAAGTGGCAGGGAAACATTTTCAGTGAGGGTATGGGTCTTCCAATTCAATTTTGTCTATACCCAGCCCTTCCTATGGCCTAGGAAATGACAAAACTCCACTTAGTTTGCTGAAGTGGACACAGATTCTGGCAGCGCCCTCTTTGGTTGTCATCCAGGTGGTTTCGTAGCTGAGGTGGATGGCAGAGAGACTCGTGTTCAAGAGCAAGGCAGGTGCAAAGGAGTTAACTGGCTGGCAGGAACGTGCATCCTGAATGGGTTCTGGCCCTGGGCCAAGATTGCAGAGGTACTTGCTGCTTCTCTTGTCTCTAAAGGAGTGGGGGCCATCTTTGGATGGATTTTGTAGGTTTATTTTTTGGTAAAAACCTTTCTTAAAAAGGCCATTCATCTCTGGGTCATAAAACAGAATCACACACTGGTTTTCCCAATTAGAGTCTTAAAACAACAAGAACAAAACCAGCAAGAGCAGCAGCCCTCTGGGGAGTGTTGCCGTGTCATAAAGGCTGAAGGGCACAGGTAGCTCTGTTCTGCACGGAGATCGAGTGGTACTTTGGTGCAGCATCACTGCAGGGCTGATGTTTTCCATCATTCGCTGTTGATGCTCTCCTCCCACCCCTGACCCAGACCGTGTCAGAGCCTTTGCGGTGTTAAGTATCCAGCAATTTTTGAAATACCTCTGGCGAAACTCCAGAGCCTTGGAGATTTAGTTCTGTAGTTGTTTGTCTTAGAATCCAGTGCATCTAAGGTGTTAACACTTAGGTAATGTGCGAAGCAAAAGACTGCATCTGCCTGGGGTCATTTCCTCGGCATTTCTTAGCCCTTGGTTCTTGGAATAAAAACAAAAACAGAGATAGAAGAACTAGCAAGTTCCGTGCTTATGTTAGCAGTCCTCCTGCGAACATTTAACTGTGTGCTCTTGGCAAGTCTGCAGCCCATCTGGTCCAGTATTTTTTGTCACAAGTAAAAATTTGCTTGATGGAGCTCGACTTTCCTTTTTATTTTGTCCTTCCATCTTTTGTGTAAGATCTAAAAGGTATGTTGTTTGGGAAAGGAAAGGAAAGAAAAATAGCCCCAGGCCGAATAGCTAACACAAAAATAAAACATGTCAGTTTTATTTTCTCTGCTTTTTCCCATTTAAAAGAAGGACAAATATAGGACCTACATAACTTACAATTTCCTGGGAGAGGGAGGAAAAAGTCATAATATGACTTGGTGATTTTTTTCTTCCCTCTAGCTATCACATCTAACTGTTGAGATTTTACTAACCTAGCTAACAAGATTTTAAGAATTAAAACATTTTTGGTAATTTTTCAAAATAGTTGCAAAATTTGTAAGTCATCTTGCACTGACTTTAGCACATGTTGAGATAGGATCGTGACATTTACGGTGTGCTAGTTGGCCAGGGAGGGTCTATGAAACTGTGATAAACAAAGCGTGCTTCTTCCATTCCCTCACTTCACCTCCAGAAAGCTCTCTTGAGGCTCTTCCCCCCTTCCCTCAGCCCACTTCCCTGCCCTGAGCTTTTACTCTGCTTACATTTGTCAAGAACTCCAAACTCCAAGTGTCTCTGACCCAAACCTGGTTCCCTTCTCGTCCCTCCTCTTACTCAAAACTTACCTCTTCTAAGTCTTATTCCGAAAGGATTCTGTATCAGCACCCATCTGAGTCATCTGATTCTTTGGCCATTTTCACCAGCACCACAATTAATATGCATTTTTACCATCTGCCAGGTTCTGGGGTTATAGACACCCAGTTGTTTTTGTGAGACATCATAACCTACGTGTAATTCAGATATGCACTTTGAATGAGTATCTGGGCTAATGATGTATAAATGCCCTTCCAACTTCAGATCCTTAGATCTAATGCACAGTCCAGTAGTCTAATGACACGATTCAGGATAGCCTTTAGGCTGCCCAAGAAATTGCACCCTATTTGTCCCACCTGTTCATAGGACCCGCCAGAGCAGTTTTTAAAGAAAAAAAGAAAAGAAACTTCTCTGGTCTTCGATTTCATAATCTGTTAGAGGAGCCTGAGTTAAGAGATAAGATCTCTTCCTGTGTTTCCCCACATTCATGGTATTTTGTTTGGCAAACAAAATATGGGGAGCTCTGCTGAATGACTTGAGTACTGGTGACAGTTTGTTTTCTCAACTGTCACTGGGTTAGTTTGAAACTTTACAGAATTTCTTTTGCAACCACTTTTTGAAATACCTTGCTTTAGTTTTTTAATTTTAAAAACTAGTTCTTTGCTGAGTGGTGATGAGCAGGCAGTCTCTTTTCATTCTTTTCTAGTTAATAATCCATTTCTAGAAATGTTTCCTGCTCACGTGGTGAGCAGGAAAAGCATTTGCTTATATAATATTTTCACATAGTTTCTTTCTTTTTAAATTTTATGTTGGTTTCCTGCTGGCTAGTTAAAGTAGAAAATGCTGAGGGTTGAAATATATTTTTGTGGGAAATTAACTTACTTAAAATTAAAAAATGGAAATAAGTGAACATATGACTAGATTTTTCTGGTCATTGAGGGGATATTAGAAAATTCTCTTTGCTTTTTTTGTTTTCTTGATGCATATAAATTTTGCCTGTCTCAGTCATTTCTATTTTTAAAAAATTATAATTTATAAGTTGCCTAATTTAAAAAAAAATTCTTGGCAGTTTCCTATCACTGTTAGACTGGTGTGACCTTTTAGAATTATTTGGGGGGAGAAAGAATAGAACATTTCTTGCAGTCTTGTTGAAGCTCTATGCAGACATGAGATGCAGCTCATTACATTTGAAATTCCATTGTGATAACTTTCAGATGGTGACATTTCTTGAGGCCTCCCTCACATGTCAGAGAGACGAGTATAGATTGGAAACTATTTACTCAGGAAATCTCAAATGTTACTGAAAATACAGTTGTAAAATGTCAAGTTATTTGCATTTTGGTGAGTTGGATGTCTAAAAAATTTTGTAATCCCAGATATTTGTTTCCATTACCAAGGAATAGCAGGAAATATTGCAAATGAAGCATGCCTTATATTTTCCCCCTCCAACTCTTTTTGTATAGAAAGTGCTATGTTGTAGGTAGTTTTATTTTTAAGTTTAACTCAGTTTCTTTATTTAAGAACTCAAGTCCAAATGGATGTGGTATGAAATGTTTACATTTTTATTCTTGAAGATATTTGATTCTTTTTTCTGCTGAATATACAGGTGTTTAGTAATACTTCAGAGGTATTTAATAATGTTTATTACTGATTCCAAGGGTAATTTGGGAACTGGGGAGTTTTTATCTTTGCTACTAAGTGTCCCTTCTTTTTCCTTTTTTTCACCTGCTTCTGGTCCTATTCCAGTGAAGAGAAGGGAGGATTCTTCATTTGTCTTTTTATGCCAGAGTAGCTAACCTACTAGGATCGTAAGCCACTAGCTAGGATTGGTCTAGTACTGGGTTCTCAAAGAATGTTGAATAAGTGAACAAACAATCTATATTTTCAAATGCACTATGAGTACCTTAGATGCAAGTTGTTACCCTGGAAGTAATTAGAATCTTCAAATTCCTGGGCTTCCCAGGTGGCTCAGTGGAAAAGAATCTGCCTGCCAATGCAGGAGATGCAGGAAATGTAAGTTTGATCCCTGGGTCAGGAAGATCCCCTGGAGGAGGAAATGGCAACCCACTTTAGTATTCTTGCCTGGAACATTCCAAAGACAGAAGAGCCTGGCAGGCTGCAGTCAGTCCATAAGGTCAAAAAGAGTTAGACACAACTTTGCAAGTGAGCACATGCAGAATAAGGCATAAGGAAATCTATTCATTATTTTGATATTATGAACAAAAGACTGTCTCCTCGTCGTGAAAGAAAGAAAAAACAAGGTGTGAAAAGAGGATGAAATAATTCATTTGACTTGATATCCTTGTGGAGGTGAGGTGCTGAGCTTAAAATTCTTTTGTATGATATAAGAAAATAATAAACTTGGAAGATATTCTGTGGCATATTTCAAGGATTTTCAAAACATATGAGGAGCGTGGTTGACCAGCATTTCAGTGGCGATGTACATCATTAAAAGACCATTTTTTTTTAACCACCAGGGTAAGGGGTCTGTGATGCGGAAAGAGTACCTGCATTCAGAAATGCACAGTCAACCACTGTATCAGTCTGAGTCAAACCAGGTGAGGGTAAACCCCAGTCATTTAAATAGGGGACGTTTAAAATAAAGAATGATTAAACTAAGGTAGGAAAGTAGCCATAAGGATAAAAAGAAAACTCTAATGGTCCTCTGGAGCCAAAGAAGAGTACCCAAAGAAGGACAGACTTGAAAGGGGGCCCCTACACCAGGCTGAGGTTCCTATCTCCTTAGACAGAATGGGTGCAGCCCACTGTGATGCAGGAGGTTTGCCAGATTGTCTGGGCTACCACTAGCCCAGGAAGTCCCCAGTTGCTGGACTAGCAGTAAACTGGCTCTCGGCACAGGCAAGCTGGTGCTGATGGATGTAAGAACCGCAGCACACAGGGTCTGTTCAGTAGGGCTTTGTTAGGTGGTTAGTAGGCCCAGGACACTGCTGTGTGGTCCCTGAAGGATTGTGTGCTCTGTTCTCCTGGCTGGAGCAGGGAGTACAGCAGATGTTATGGTGTGTTTGCAACACTGAGGGACCAAAATGATGCAAAAACGGTGTGCTGGAACCACTGCGGTGTCCCTGCAGCGCCCTCTACTGACAAAGCTCAGCATTGTACTCACTGTCAGGAGTGCTTAGAGTCAGGTTCATTATCACGGAGAGGCTGTTACAGTGTGAATTGGGAGTTTAGCCACAAGAAACTGTTATTTGTCATAGTCCCAAATTCCAGTTGAGCTAAAGGTGTTCTGTTTTGTTGTTGTAAAGAAAAGTGATAAATCAAAGGAGTGATTTCCCTTTGAAGCCTCACTCTCTACTTTGAAGAATCCATCAATGCTGACAGTGTAAAAATTGAGTTCATGATAGATTCATTTTGACACTTTATTTTTAAAAGGGGCACATCAAGAAATCAAGAAATGCTTGTTTTACAAAACTCATGTCTCTGATTATTAAAAGATTAAAGACATGCATAGGATAAGCCTTTTTACATTATTTGTAATATATTGGCTTTTTGCCTTTCTAAACATGTCTACACTGGGCCTGAAAACTCTTATGCCTCTTATTTGTGTATCTGCATCTCATAAGACTTAGTAAGAGCAAGGGATAATCATACTTAATAAACTCCAGCCCAGTCTCCCATCACCATGCCATGTGATTGCTTGTCTTTACATTTGATGGTAATAGCTGGCTCCCTCCATTCAACATCATCAAAATTACTCTTGGGGTCTTTTTAAAATTTATGTCTTCTAATTTAATTGTGTTCCTCTTTGGTACTAAATGGCAAAAGTGGATAAATTGGAGTGTTCCATAAAGTGTTTCTACCATTCACTGTTATGCATATATTTATGTGTACTGTGTACTTTCTTAAATAGAATCTTCCTAAAAACACATGGGCAGAAATGTAATTGGCAGAGTTTGATTTACACAATGGTAATACAAAGGACCAATGTTATAGAACAGGAAGTCAACGTCTGCATTGTAAGGTCTCATTGTGGCACCACCATTTAAGAGTAATAATAATGAAAACACTTTTTTATGAGTGCTGGCTCTAGCCAGCTGTGTTCTCAGTGGTTCACATGTGTTAATTCACATTTAATTCTGAAAACCCAGATATTGTTGTTCAGGCCCTAAGTCATGTACAACTCTTTGCCACCCCATAGAGGGCAGCATGCCAGGCTCCCCTGACCCTCACTATCTCCCAGAGTTTGCTCAAATTCATGTCCATTGAGTCAATGATGCCATCCAACCATCTCATCCTCTGCTGCCCTCTTCTCCTTTTGCCTTCAGTCTTTCCCAGCATCAGGGTCTTTTCCAGTGAGTCAGATCATCACACTAGGTGGGCAGAGTATTGGATCTTCAGCATCAGTCCTTCCAGTGAATATTTAGAGTTGATTTCCATTAGGATTGACTGGTTTGATTTCCTTGCAGTCCAACGGACTCTCAAGAGTCTTCTCCAGCACCAGAATTTGGAAGTATCGATTCTTCAGTGCTCAGCCTTCTTTGTGGTCCAACTCTCACGTCCATACATGACTACTGGAAAAACCGTAGCTTTGACTATATGGACCTTTGTCAGCAAAATGATGTTTCTGCTTTCTAATATGCTGTCTAGGTTTGTCATAGCTTCTCGTCCAAGGAGCAAGTGTCTTTTGATTTTGTGGCTACAGTCACCATAGCAGTGATTTTGGAGCCCAAGAAAATAAAATCTGTCAACAGCTTCCACTTTTTTTCCCCTGCTATTTGCCACGAACTGATGGGACCAGATGCCATGATCTTAGTTCTTTGAATGTTGAATTTTAAGCCAGCCTTTCACTCTGCTCTTTCACTCTCATCAAGAAACTCTTTAGTTCCTCTTCACTTTCTGCAGTTAGAGTGGGATCAGCTGCATATCTGAGGTTATTGATATTTCTCCCCGCAATGGTGATTCCAATCTGCAATTTATCCAGCCCAGCATTTCACATGGTGTACTCTGCATTGAAGTTAAATTGGCAGGGTGACAATGTACAGCCTTGTCATCCTCCTTTCCCAATTTTGAACTAGTCCGTTGTTCCATTTAAGGTTCTAATTGTTGCTTCTTGACCCATACAGATTTCTCAGGAGGCAGGTAAGGTGGTCTGTTATTACCATCTCTTTAAGAATTTTCAACAGTTTGTTGTGATCCACACAATCAAACACTATGCTTTAGCATAGTCAGTGAAACAGAGGTAGGTAGATGTTTTGCTTGGATTCTCCTGCTTTTTCTGTGATCCAGCAGAATTTGGCAATTTGATCTCTGATTCCTCTGCCTTTTCTAAACCGAGCTTGTACATCCATAAGTTCTCAGTTCATGTGCTGCTGAAGAATCTTGAACGTAACCTTTACTAGGCATGTGAAATGAGTGCAGTTGTATGGTAGTTTGAACATTCTTTAGCACTGCCCTTCTTTGGGATTGTAATGAAAACTGACCATTTCCAGCCCTGTGGCCATTGCTGAGTTTCCCAAATTTGCTGATATATTGAGTGCAGCACTTTAACAGCATTGTCTTTTAGGATTTTAAATGGCTTAGCTGGAATTCCATTACCTCCAATAGCTTTGTTGGTTGGAGTCAGACACATAGGTTAGATCATGAAGACATTTTTTTCTATGTATTTTTATAAAAATAAGGATGAAATCTTCCTTATATTGCCATTCATTTATTTAGTTTAGTTTTGTTTTTTTTTTAACTAAGACATGGGTCACCAGTAAAATTCAATCTATTCCAATCTTTGGTGTGTACAGTAACCACTGGACTTTGAGTCGTCAATGATGAGGGTCACAGCATGATGATTCACTAGAAACTGACTTTAATCTTACTTGGTATTGTTGAGAAATTGAGAAAAATGGCCAAATTAGTGAGAGTTTCTTTTTTGAAGTGTTGAAGAACAAATTTCGGAGAAGGCAGTGGCACCCCACTCCAGTACTCTTGCCTGGAAAACCCCATGGACAGAGGAGCCTGGTGGGCTGCAGTCCATGGAGTCGCAAAGAGTCAGACACGATTGAGAGACTTCACTTTCACTTTTCACTTTCATGCACTGGAGAAGGAAGTGGCAACCCACTCCAGTGTTCTTGCCTGGAGAACCCCAGGGACGGGGGAGCCTGGTGGGCTGCCATCTAGCGGTCGCACAGAGTCGGACACGACTTAGCAGCAGCAGCAGCAGAATAGCAGCTCAAATTCCTATCCCTTCAAGGCCCCAAAATTATTATAGGCATTTATTAATAAAGGATGGCATAGGTAGTCTTCAAATTAGTGGTGAATTGTCATCATAAGTTATTTATGGAGACATGGAGATAAGGGACTACAGACTTGGGAAAGGGTTTTAGGAGTAGGGGGATAAGAAAGTGTACTGGGAATTATTAGAATAAGAAAGGCAAAGAAAAGGGTAATGCTCAGTCATTCTGGTTATTAGTTCCATATAGTATTCTGAGCCTCATCTGAGGATAAAGCTGGAGAAATCTCTCTGATTTCATAAGCTGTTCTTGCTTTTAGTTTAAGCCACTAGTTCAGCACTTGTGATATGGTGGATATGATTCTTATGGAGTAAAATGCTTGGAATGGTTTCTTCTTCTGTGAAAGGTCATGCTCACAGTCACATGGTACATTCAATCTGGCCTAAAAAGATCCTTTTCTATTTTTTTCCAAAATAGTACAAGAAATGAAGCTGCCTTCAACATATTGTTGCCCTTTGAGCCCTGTAGTTAATTTTTGTACATTAAAGACTTGCACTCCCAGGAGCCCTGTCTGACACGGAGCTGTCCTCTACTGTCTTGTGTGTGTGGTGTGAACTGCCTCTACTCCTCGTTGGTGCTCACTTAGGTGTTACGGCACACTTCAGGTTTGTTTTTTGTCGAGAGACTTTGCGTCATACTCCCCCTGCCCCTTTATCATCTACCTTCCAGTATCTCACTGGATATTCATGGAGGCCCTACTTTGTGACACTCTAAGCTGGGTGTTTGAGAAGACGGAATAACTCCTCTCTCCCTCTCTCTCTGCTCGTCAGGAATGCAAACCAGGGGAATTTGGGGGGGGAATGGATACATGTATATGTATATGACTGAGTCCCTTCGATATTCACCTGAGACTATCACAACACTGATAATCGGCTGTACCCCAATACAAAATAAAAAGTTAAAAAAGAAATTGTTCCCCGCCCCTGTACTAAGAAAAGAAGAATGGAAACCAGAAAGAGAGGGCAGTGTATTCCATAACTGCGGTGTCCGAAGGTCAGTCATGGTGGCGCTGCAGTGTTTTCGAGGCAGAGGACACTGAGGCCTGACTCCTGAGCTGGAGGCCTTGGACAAGTCAATGACACCTCTGAGCTTTAATTTCCTCATCTAGACGGTGGGGCTTGTGTTAGATGTACTGCAAGGATATTTTGAGGAATATGATGTGTGAAAAAATGATATTTTGAGAAACGATATGTGCGAAGCACAGTGTGGGGCAAACAGGCTCTCATTCATGAAAGTTATTATCAAACGAGCAAATAATTGTGCGCCTGCAATGGGCCAGGCACTGTTCTAACCCCATGGATACATCAGTGAATAAAATAAGGAGCCCTGCCTTTGTGAAACTTATATTTTATGTGAGCAATTGTATTAGAACATTATTAACAAACTCATAATGAACAGGTATTTGCTGCTGTTACCATTGCATTATCCATCTAGAAGAACGTGGAAACAGATGGGTAGGGTCTTGACAGTCTGAGAAGGAAATGAGGAGGCGGAGGAGGTCCGGGAGAAGGCATAACATGAATTGAAGCATGAGGTGGGAAGTCTGCGCAGGATGGGCTCAGGGACAACGGCCGAGGGGTCTGTTGGGTGGCTGATCTGGCACCAGGGCCATTAGTACCAGACCAGGGGTTTCTAGACAGTAATAAGCTGTGTGAGCCATCGGAGATATTTACACTTGGGTGTGATTTGGCCAGATCTGGATTTTAGGAAATTTTCATGTTTGTGACTTATAAAGGAAATTGGAAGGGAGAGAGACTGGAAGTTGGAAAACTCAGGTCAATTGCAAAAGTTTAGTGAAGAAAAAACCCAAAAAGGAGTGATTTGGAACTAACCCCCTGTTATTTATTAAGTCTGTATGAAGAACTTTTGAAACTTAATGTTTCAAAGTCTTATTGGTACAAAATACTGAAATCCTAAGTGTACCCAGCTTATTTTTATAAATATATATTATATACATCCTCATGTGAACACCATCTGGATTGAGATAGAGAACATTACCGACGCCTATAATGGGGACTTTGAACTCAGAGAGCAGGGTGGGCACTGTTCGCGGTGGCCCCTTTCAGGATGGTGGGCAAGCCCACGGGTAAATCCCACCTAGCCAGCCGTCTTGTCAGCTCTCCAGTCCATCTCCCTCCCCTTCCTCCCTGAGCAGCCAGCTGCTACATTAACCAGACAGCAGGAAGAAAGGCAGACTGTGCCTCCCAGAGTCTGCACCTCTTCCTGAGTTAACTTTTTAAGTGGGATACACGAAGCACATTTACCCTAATGGCCCCAAACATGAGAGAATCACATTTTATACCAAGTCCTGGGTTTCCTAAAGGGAAACAGTAGAAATATTTACAAGTAGCTTTAGTGTGGCCAGGACCTACCTAAACAAACCACAAATAGAGATCCTGTCAGCCAGCACACAAGCATAGGGGGTCGCTGGGTCTCGGGTGTGACTAGGGAGCTGAGGGCCCCAGGTCAGCGCAGTTTGCTATCTCCTTCTCAAAGTAATTGTACAGTGTCCTCTTTATGCACAGGCAGGGGTCCATTTTTATTCCAATGCTGGTAGCTGCATTGCCATATAGTATATTGTGTATATTGGTTGTTGTAAAAGACCACTAGGATTGATCAAATATAAGAGGGTAAATTCTCTAAGTTGTATTTATTCAACTTCTGTAACTGTTGTCTGGTCAGTTTTACACCAAGGCAGATGGGCAATGCTTTCTAGATAAAAGGTATTAATTGAGCATCAAAGTAGTGTTTTGTATGTTTAAGTGATGCAGGAATATATACTCTGTGGCAGATGGAGTTTGAAGCTTTTGTTTCTTAATTGGTTCATGTCATAAAAGTTTACTTTTCCAAATGGACTTGGGAAATGTATGTTTGGGAAGGCACGAATGGAAAGTCAAAAGCAACAGACAAAGAATTGCATTGATTCCTACTGAACTGAATTTTAACACTGGGAGGAGCTTGAAGATTAGTGGTTTTCCTTTTTCCTCTTTATTTTTGCTGTAGTCATCATATAAAATAGATTAATTCCAAGCTGCTGTGGATGAGGTTTGGGGTGGGAAAGGTGACCAGGAAGGGTCCCAAAAAGCCCTCTAGCATCTTCCCAGGTCTGAATGGATTCAGCCCACTCCAGTTCTTGTGCATGTCCTCCTATAATTCAGTCTGTTATAATCAGATGTACGTAGGTATAGAATATTTATGAACCCTTCATGGCCTCCTAGCTGCCTGAGGTTTCATGAGGAAGCCCCTGTGGTTAGTTGGTATCCACTGTGTGCCTAGGGCACATGTGCAGGAGTTGGAAAAGTCTCTGTGGTTATTTTTGTAGCATATCTTTGACTTCTTCTGGGCATGTCTGCGATGGATTTAGAGATCAGCTTGCACATCCTTTTCTGTGAGGCCACCTCTCCTTGCTCATGCCTAACTTCCTACCTGACACATCAAATTTAAAAAAATCTTCTATACATCAAAGGAAGCAATCAAGAGAGTGAAAAGGCAAGCTATGGAATGGAAGAAAGTGCAAATTATATATCTGATAACAAAGTTAATATCCAGAATGTATAAGGAACATCTGCAAATCAACAACAACAAAGCAAACTCAATTAAAAAATGGGCAGAGGACTGAACAGAGTTTCATGGATCCTGAGTTTCATTTTTGCAAGGCAAAAATGTTCTACAGACCTGTTGCACACCAGTGTGAATGTATCTAACCCACTGAACTGTACACTTAAAAATGCTTAAGATGATAAATTTAATGTTATGTATTTTTTAACTACAATACAAAGAAAATAGTCTTCAGGCTTGTCCCTGTTTCTTTGAGCAAAATGATTTCTCCTGTTTCTGAGTGTCCTTTTTTCTAAGACTGCAAGTCAGGGTGATTTTTGTAGGTTTGATTTTAACATCCTGACTGATCAGTGTTTCATGTGATCTCAAGAAACACATAGCTTGCATGTTGCTTTGCTCTTCTTGTGAAACTGGAAAGATGATGATGATTTGTTGTTTCATAAGTTTTAAAAGACTTCGTGCTGTGCCAAACAGCTTCATCAATTTTGGACAAGGCTAAAGAACCCATTTACAGGTGAGGGCTTAAAGAGTAGATTATACATCTGGATGCAACATTCCTGTCCTCTGATGTACTTATGTTAAGTGACAATGTCCATTGGGATTGCTTTCTCCCAGAAGTTTTTAGAGTGGAATTTTATGCCTGTATTTCAATTATCGTATTATGAAATTGATTCCAGACTCAAATAAAATGAAAATGAAGTAGGGATGAAAAGGTACGTAGTTTCCTTGGTGCAGTTCAACTTAGAAGGGGAAGCACCCAATTTTTAATACGAGCAGTTTACAGCCACTCATGGTTAAATGGTTTATAGGATTCTTTGCAACAAAAGGTGGTCTAATTATCAAGGAGGAGAGAATAATGTAGCCAGGTTATTTACAATGTGTGACTTACTTAAATTATGATCCTGTTAACTATACAAAAATGACAAAAAGCAGAAACATCAGAGCAAATTAAACATTTTGGCTTTTCATTAATGATCTTGAATATAGGAGGTGTGCACAAGGTTAATTTTTTCCCCCTTTAAACATCACATGAGGCCTGCCCTCAGAATGAACCTGCCCTTTAAAAGATTCAGTGCATTAGCTCCTAAACAGAAAAAAAAAATGACAGTGTTTTTTCTTTTCCACTGGGCCACACTAGAGTGTTTAGTTTGTGTCACTAAATCACATGGGTAGGTTTCCTAATGCCCTTCTAGATCGATTTTAGGTGTGATTTCTTTCCTCATGATTATTGTTTTGCTGAGTTACTAGTTGATTTTAATTGTTCTTATTTGCAGGCTTTAAATATTGATGGCCTGTGTCATTTACGACTCTCTTTTCTGGTACTGACCTTTGTGAGTGTTTATACATATGAATCCCAGGACATTTTTTCAGCTCTTTAGGATGAAGGGGGGTTGTTAGGAAGATTTGTTAGCTATAAAACAGATGAAGAGTGTCCAAAGGAGCTAGAAAACTTATTATTCAGAAGCCAATTCATAGGAGAAAATACAGAATTTTACTAGATTAGAGATATTATGGTAAGTTTTATAATAGAGATATTATAGTTACTGTTAATTTAAATTTTAACAGTTTTTAAAAAAGCACAATCATAATGTTTCTCTCAGAAATTGTCCAGAGAATTAATAACAAAAGAAAACATATAGAAAATATTAATAATTCTTTATTTAATGGGAACATTAATATTCAACAAAGAGAGAACACATATTTAAGTGCTCAACACAAAAATCGAGGTCAGACCAAACCACAGAGAAAATCTCTGTACATTTCAAAAGTTAGACCCCATATGTAGTGTGAAGAAAAGTGGAAGTGTTAATCACTCAGTCATGTCCCACTCTTTCTGACCCCATGGGCTGTAGCCCACCAAGCTCCTCTGTCCATGGAATTCTCCAGGCAACAATACTGGAGTGGGTAGCCATTTCTCTCTCCAGTGGATCTTCCCAACCCAGGGATCCAACCCGGGTCTCCTGCATTGCAGATGGATTCTTTACCACCTAAGCCAGGGAAGTCCCCGTATGCAGTGTGCTTTCTTCAAACAAGCTATGATAATACTAGATGTCAGATGTCAGCCTTCCTTCAGTCTAACAACTCAGACATTTGAAAATACTATTCTTTATAACTGTTCTATTTGTTGTTTGAGATACAATTCACGTACCATAAAATATACCCTTTGAAAGTGTTCAGTTTGGTGGTCTTAAGTATATTCACAGAGTTATGCCACCACAAACACTGTTTAATTTCAGGACATTTTCATCCTCTCCAGAAGAACCCCGTTCCTGTTAGTAATCACTTCTCCTTCACCTCTCTCCTCAACTCTTGGCAACCACTAACCTACTTCTTTTCTTTCTTTATCTGCCAACTCCAAAGATTTCATACAGGTGGAATATAGAAGCATAAACTATGTATTCTTTTCTATCTGGCTTCTGTTACTTGGCTTGTTTTCAGGGGTCATACCTGTTGTAACATGAGTCAGTACATGATTCCTTTCTATGTAGCTTGATAATGTTCCATAGTTTGATCATGCCACTTTCTTTCCCTTCCCCATTCATCTATCAGTAGCCATTTGGGTTATTTCCACCTTTTGGCTATTATGAATAATGATTCTGTGAACATGCATGTACAGATTTTTGTGTGTTCATTTTTTAAACTCTTGAGTTAAAGAAGAAAATCATAACTAGAATGGCAGACTATTTAAAATTACTGAAGATGAGAATGCCCCATAAAGAAATCCATATGCTGTGGCCAAAGCAGTTCTCAAAGTACAAATTACAGTCTTTTTTTTTTTTTTCTGGTTGTAACTCTTTTATTTATTTTTTTATTTTAATTTTCTTTACTTTATTGTGTTGGTTTTGCCATACATTCACATGAAACTGCCATGGGTATACATATGCGCCCCCTCCAGAACCCCCCTCCCTCTTCCCTCCCAATTCCCTCCCCCTGGGTCATCTCGGTGCACCAGCCCCGAGCATCAACCCTGGGCTGGTGATTGATTTCACATATGATAATTAACATGTTTCAATGCCATGCTCCCATATCATCCCACCCTTGCCCTCTTCTACATGGTCCATGAGTCTGTTCTATACATCTGCATTTCTTTTGCTGTCTCGCATGCAGGGTTCTTGTTACCATCTTTCTAAATTCCATATATATGTGTTAGTATACTGTATTGTTGTTTTTCCTTCTGGCTTACTTCACTCCACTTCCGTCCACCTGAGTACAACTGATTCAAATGAATTTTTTTTTTTAATGCTGAATAATATTCCATTGTGTATATGTACCACCAAATTACAGTCTTAAAAGATATTTTTAAGAAAGCTTAAAATTGCTGAAAATAAGTAAACTAAGTATTCAAATCAATATTTGAGAAAAGAATAATAAAATTATCCAAAGTAAAACAGCATGAGTAATAACTAAGTTTTGTCTCATAAATTATATAAAATGAGATAAAAGGAAAAATCTTTACAGACTTTATTAATAAAATTGAAAAGACACTTCTTTGAAAACATTGATAAAATAGGAACACCTCTAGGAAGCTTAATTGGAGAAGAAAGAGTTTACAAGCCTTTCTTGTAAACCTTTATAACCAAAGGTTTACAAGCATTTTCTATGCACCTATCTTTTTAGTAATGAAGTAGAAATTTTAAACAACTATAAATTATCAAAATTGACCAGGAAGTACGTATGAATAGAAAATAAACATAGAAGAAAATTACTTTTCCATTATCCAGCCATCCAACCATTCATCCCTCCATTTCCATCCCAACCAGCCATCTAATTCTTTTTGAAAAGTAGCCAGTTTCCTTCCTCCTAAATACCACATACAGAATTTTGTCCTGGCAATTTATATACCTTTAAAGTGTCGATAAAGACAAGAAGCAAACAAAGTTTATACTACAAACCCACTTAAGTTATTTTATCCAAACCAAACAAGAATGTAACCAAGAAAATGTGGAACCATCTCACTTATCAATACAGATTCAAGCCAAGTACAGAAAAATAACAAAATAATAATACACAGCAGTGTTATAAGCTTAATCTAATCTAGGAGGAAAAGGGTAGTATGATATTAGGAAACCAATTTAATTCACTGAGTTAATAGAATAAAATACTAACATTCATATGTTCAGTTCATTTGCTCAGTGATGTCCGACTCTTTATGACCACATGGACTGCAGCATGCAGGCTTCTCTGTCCATCGCGTACTCCCAGAGCTTACTCAAACTCATGTCCATCAAGTTGTTAATGCCATCCAACCATCTCATCCTCTGTCTTTCCTTTCTTCTCCTGCCTTCAGTGTTTCCCAGCATCAGGGTCTTTTCCAGTGAATCAGTTCTTCATATCAAGTAGCCGAAGTATTGGAGCTTCAGCTTCAGCATCAGTCTTTCCAATGAATATTCAGGACTGATTTCCTTTAGGAGAGACTTTAGAAGACTCTCAAGAGTCTTTTCCAATACCACACTTCAAGAGCATCAATTCTTAGGCACTCAGCTTTCCTTATGGTCCAACTCTCAAATCCATATATACTACTAGAAAAATCATATCTTTGACTAGACGGACCTTTGTCAGCAGAGGAATGTCTTTGCTCTTTAATATGCTGTCTAGGTTGGTCATAGCTTTTCTTCCAAGGAGTAAGCATCTTTTAATTTCATGGCTGCAGTCACCATCTGTGATAATTTTGGAGCCCAAGAAAATAAAGTCTGTCACTGTTTCCATTGTTTCCCCATCTGTTTGCAGTGAAATAATGGGGCCAGATGTCATGATCTTAGTTTTTTGAATGTTGAGTTTTAAGCCAGCTTTTCAACGTTCATATGATCATCTCTATGTATGATAAATATTAGAAGCAGTCGCTTAAAAGCACTAAAGCTTCAATAAGATTGATTCATCATTAGATTATTAATCAACAAAAATGAGTCTTTTCCCATGTGATAGCATTAACCACATGTACAATATTGTGGGGGGAAAGATACTTCTCACATTTGTATCCCAATCTATGAAAATATAACTGTAAACTTAGCAGAAAATGTATATGAGACAAACAGTAGAACTTTTACTGAAGCGATGAGGAGATGCTGATAAATGGAGATGTATATAACTCCTGGCCTCAGTGCTACAAAGTACGTTTTCTCCAGATTAACACATGCAGTTCCAATAAAATCCTAATAGAATTTTTTTTTAAAGCTTGACAAATTGCTTCCCAAGTTCATACAAAAGAATAAATAAGGAAAAATGGCCCCAAAATGTATTTTAAAAGTAGTAATTGTTGGGCGTTTGCCCTCCTAGATTTTAAAACATGCTGTGGAAAATCTAGATCCATGTGTATTAGAATTTAATACATGCTAAAGATAAAATTTTTGTATCAGTAGGAAAGGATGGACTAGTTAATAGTATTAAGTCAACTGGCAGTTTCTTTGGGAAAATACGTATCTAGATACCTATTTCATGCCACACACTATATTTCAAATCTATAAAACCCTAGAGGAAAATAAATCAATATGTATTTATAGTTATGCAGAAAGCCTTTAAAAGCATGACAGATATCTCTGAAGTCTTAAAAAGAAAACTAACATTCAATTTTTTGAAATTATGGTGAAAGATTATAATGAACAGGATTAAGTGAATATACAACTGGGAGAAAACACGTGAAACTGTGTAGCAAATAAGGGTTAATATTCAGAATTTATAGAAAGCTCCCACAATCAGTATAGAATGACAATGGAATAGAAAAGTGTGAGGATGATATGAACAATTGCCTAAGAAATACAAACGGCTAATAAACATATCAAAATGCTTTCACCTTCATTTATGATCAAGGAAAACGGCTATTGGATTCAGTTTTTGTCTATCACATTGCCCCAGAATTACAATGGCTGATAATGTCTGGTACTTGGGAAGGTGTGGTGAGAAGGGCATACTTACACAGCCTTACTAGAAATTTGGATTTAAATAGCCTATTTACAAGGATTGCATCTAAGCCAAACTTAAAAACGTACTTTTGACCTAGCAGTTCTATTACCATAGCATAGAAATTCATTGTAGCAATATTTAAATAAACAAAACTCGAGGACACCTTAAATGCCCCTTAGAAAGGAACAAATTAAATAAATTTGGAATATTCTTTATCTGTTATACCATGCAGCCATTGAAAAGAATAATAAGCTGATTTTGTGTAATTTGACATGGATAGGTGCTAGATGTCAGTTAAGAGCCCTGGTCTGAAACAGAGTTGTCATCCGCAAGCTGGGTACCCTTGAGCAAGTTGCTTCTCTTAGTGTTACTTTACCCACCTGGAAAAGTGGGACTGTTTATAGTGCTCGCCCCCTAAAGGTCTGTGCGAATTAAATGGGGACCTCCATGCAGCGGTAAGAAGTGGATATAAAATGTAACACAGCAGCTACATAGTTGCCTGCATATTGACAAAGTCAAAGAATGTACCTATCACAGTGCTTGTGGTAATTATCCTAGGGGAGTTTAGGGATATTCATTTCTTAACTTCACACATCTGTGTGATTTTTAATTATTTAATGGTTTTTCCATTTGTAAAAAATCAGCAAATGCTGTTTTGTAATTTTGAGAGCTAATAAAATGGCTAAAAAAATCCCACCACCCCTGCCGTGGGGTATTTCTATCAGCATCGATCTCCCCACTATCCCTGCGTTCATTCTGATTGAGCAGTTTAGTGTATTGGGTAAACCAATAGGACTTTCTTATTCCCACACCCCTGAGTTTTGAATAATCGAGGACACAGGAATAGTAGTAAAGAAACTGTTTAATCTCAGTTCAGTGGTGCTTTTCTCTAAGTGTCCCTTAGAAGGTTTTTCCTTTCCTGGCAGCTTTTGTTGTTCAGCATGGGTTGACTTGCCTGAGGAAGAAAGGATGTAGCCGAAATAGTCAGAAGAAGAAATTTTGGATTTTAGGGAAAATGGGCTCTGAGTGAGGCCCTTAGCCATTCAGCAGCTTTTCAATACACGCACCTCTGCCTCCACCACCCCGACCCCTACATCCTGCCCCCAACTTCTTTGAAGAAGCAAAGCAGATTCTTTTCTTTTAGGTCTCTGTAATTCTCTCTTTCATCTTCCTTTTCCTTTCTCCTTCCTTCCTTCATATTCCTTATTCTAGGGATTGGTCTCACCTCATTCAGAATTTAAGAGGCTGATGAGCCCTGCAGTCAGAATTTCATCTCTTTTAGACATTTTTTTGAAAATTACTTGTTTTTCTAGCTATCGGAAGCATTAAACGAAAACCTGAGACTAAGTTCCCAAGAATACCCCATATTCCAAATGAGTTTCAAATAAGGTTGGGTCCGTCTTTTGCTCAAGTGTGATGATAAAATCTCTTAATCTGTATGTCCCTCGCCCGCTCCCCTCCCCGATGAGTGGGTGGTATGGGGAGACCTAGGAATTCTATGATGATTCTAACCTTTTTCACTGGACTGCCACACTCTTAGTACCACCAGCAAATGACATCATTTTTCATTACTATAGCTGCCTTCAGCCATAGACTCAGAAAGGTCAATTTTAATTAAAAATCAAAGAAAAATACATTTTGTGGGTTTTTTTTTTCCCCTTAGAAGAATAGGTTATTAGCTTTCTTTGTAACTCTTGCTATCTTGCTGAACTTTCCAAGAATGTAGACAGACTCTTAAAATTCTTTGGCAGATCACCTCATCAGCTGGCACGCTGCAGGCGCTTTGGAAGAAGAGGAACTCTCATCCGTGTTCCAATTCTCTTCTAGGGGGTGTCCATGAGTAGGATTTACATGATCCCAATAAATCATCTGTCAAATGTTAGAGCAGAAAAAGTTAGAAGATGATCATCTTAGTGCAGCTCCCAGTTTGCAGATGAAACTGAAGACTGACGGGTTTGCTTCACTTTGTCCTAGGTTCCTAGCAAGCTGGGAATGGAGAAAAGAGGGAGGAAGGAAGGAAGGAAGAGCAGATGGGCACTTGTATAGGCTAAGAGGGCTTCCTAGGTGGCGCTAATGGTAAAGAATCCTCCTGCCAGTGCAGGAGACCCAAGAAACACAGATTAGATCCCTGGGTCGGGAAGATCCCCTGGAGGAGGAAATGGCAACCCACTTCAGTATTCTTGCGTGAAGAATCCCATGGACAGAGAAGCCTGTATAGTCCACAGGGCTGCAAAGAGTCAGACATGACTGAGCGACTGAGCATACATACAGACTAAGAGGATTTGCTTACTTGGGTCTTTGGTGAGATTAGATTCACAAAGTTTTTTTTTTAATTAAGGTAAAATCACATAGCATAAAATTCACCATCTTAACCACTTTAAAGTGTACAATTCAGTGACTTTTAGTGCATTCACAGTGTTGTATACCTGTCAGCACTATCTAATCCCAGAACATTTTCCTCACTCCAAAAAGGAGTCCAGAAAGGACTCCTATACCCACTAAGAAGCCATTCACTCTTCCTCCCTCCCTGTGGCTCCTGGAAATCACCAATCAGCTTCCCACCTCTGTGGGTCTGTTTATTTTGCATATTTCATGTAAGTTGAATCCTATATCTGATCTTTGTGACTGGCTCCTTTCACTTAACATAATGTTCCCAAAGATTCATTCATGTTGCAGCATGTATCAGAATGGCAGAGTAATGCTCCATTGTATAAGTAAGTCACATTTTGTTTACTCATCTGTCAGTGGATATCTGGGTTGTTTCTACTTGTTAGCTATTATGGATAATGCTGCTTTGAACATTTGTGTATAAGTCTTTGTTTGAATACCTGTTTTCAATTCTCTTGGGTATATACCTAGTAATGGAATTGCCAGTCATATGATAATTCTATGGGTAACTTCTTGAGGACCTACCACGCTCTTTTTCACAGTAGCTGTGTGATATTTTTAAATCAGTGTTAACTGCCAATGTTTCTTAAAACAAACACTGAGTTATGTGCCAGGCCTTGAGAGCAAAGAGGAATATAAAGCAGCCCCCATTCATAGACAAAGGTTCTCAAGGAGAAGAAATAGTTAGGGTTGACATGGTGGAGGTGGGAGGTGCTGGGCTTAAGGAGGACAGGTCAAACTCTGGCTTGGCTGTGGCATTTGTCAAGGCTAGAGATCACATAGGAAGAGATGGACTTAAAATACTTGGGATTCTTACATGCAGAGAACACATCTTTTGGATGGAGAGAGCTAATGGTCCACCATTAATGGGTAGCCATCATTACAGAAGGCTCCCTGCTAGCCAGAATGTTGGTTTCCTAGCTTTTCATTGCCTCTAGTACTGACTTAGCTCTGCTTCTTGATGTGAACCCACTCTAAATAGTCCAGTATACTTCTAGTGAAACTCCAATCTTTCACAGCATTTTCCCACCCTCATATTTTTGCTGGATCATAGCACCCCAGAGGCCTCTGTCTGCTAGATGGACAAAGAAAATACACACACTTAATTGTAGACTATGCTGTAATACACATGAAACAATCAGGAAGACAGTGTTAACAAAACACCCCTCCTACCATGTGGTAGGTGAAAGGTGCCTGTTCTCAGTTGCTTAGTCATGTCTGACTCTTTGCGGATCCCACAGCCTGTAACCTGGCAGGCTCCTCTATCCATTAGATTCTCCAGGCAAGAATACTGGAGTGGATTGCCATTTCCTTCTCTAGGAGATCTTCCCAACCCTGGGATCAAACCAATGTCTCCTGCTTCTCCTGCACTGGCAGGCAGATTCTTTACCACTGGCCACCAGGGAAGCCTGGTAGGTGAAAGGCTGGTTATTTTGATTTTTTATTATCTCTGTTACTTGATCTTACCAGGCTTGGTGCACCTCCGAGCTCCCAGCCTGACCTCACCCCATTTTCCAGCTGCTGCCAGTGCTGTTTCTAAAATGCAGAGTTAAACATGTCATCAGGAACCCCACTCCCAGCACACCCTGAACTCAGAATTCTTCAGTGCATCTTTGTTTCCTGCAGGGTGATATCATACCCCCAGGGCCCTTCTGTGTGGTTCTGGTGTCCACCTCTTCTATAGTCTCATTCCTCCCTCTCCCCTCCCCCCGATCCTGTACTGTAATCCAGTGGGTGTGCATTTCCCCAGACATCACCCTGCTGTCTCACCTCTGTATCCTCACACCATTGACTGCTTCTTTGAAATGTCGTCTTCATCTCCCAACCCTCTTAACCTGACTAACTCCTGTTCATCCTTCAAAACCCATCCTGTGAGACTTCAACACATTCTTCCTCATGGTTATAATTCTTTACCCCTCCGCTCCCCGATGAGGGCTGTCTCTTTCAGGCACCCAGGGCTTTACTTTTGTGTGGGGACCCATCGTCTTAGATTGGACTAGTGAACAAGTTTGAAGGCCGCACTGCACGGTATGATTTAGATTCTGGCACCCATTCAGCGAGACGTCCTCTCCTCCTGTAGGATGAGAGCAGCCATCGTTCAAACTCCAACAGTTAGTATTATTCCTTGGCAGTTTCTCAGGAAACATGGTCCTAACTAGCATTTGTAGATATGAGAAATACAGTTTCTGAGGTTCTCAAGATGTGTTTTTAAGTCCTGTGTACTGCCAGACAGCTAATTACAGAGGAATTCTCTTCCCTCAAGATGTTAATAAAGAGGAAAGCGACCCTTTCCTAAATGTTGGCAAGGATACTCAGATTCAAAACTCTTGGCCCTTGTGTGTATTATAGTCATAATCCATAAATTCAAATAATCTGAAGTATGTAGGTCTCCCTTGCCCTCAGGCTGATGAAGGTCAGACGCAAAAATGTCTTGGAAAGTGAAGAAACACAAGATGCAATGATATTTTCTTGGCTTCAGAGACCAAGGCTTGGGAAGTAGATGCCATCATAGAATTTTGTGCTGCCTCATAATTTTACACTTGAGTAAGATGTCTAGATTCATTTTTCCCACGTCTGTGTCACCTTTTTTTAAAAAAAGTATACCAAATCCATCTAAATTTGAGCTGAAACAATCCCAAGTAAGGAAGCACAATCATTCGGGGCAGTGACTTGGCGAGGAGGTGGGGTCTCCTTCCCTCCTGCCGGCCAGCACCCCCTCTGCTCCAGGCAGACATGCATACAAGCAGACATTCACCGCCAAGCAATAGTTCTTTGTGTTGGTAGCCACAACAAAAAGTCTTTTGCTCCGAATTTCTATTGCACAACTTCTATTGCATGTATTTTAATTTTTAAAAAATGTGCCACGTATGTCTAGGGCACCTGTTGGTTTGCATTCTGTGAAAGAATTTGTGTGTTGAGAGCACACAAATCATCTGTTTTGGTTTCCCAAATGATTTTCTTTCCTTAATAGATGTTTTATGACTTGCTTACTATATTGAATTTGGTGTATATGACATTAAATATTGCTTGAATACATAGAGTACCTGCAGTGACCCATGGGATGGAATAAAACTGGCCAGAGAACTGTTTTCTACCTAATGTGGCTAGCACCATCCATTCCAAATTCCTCACTTAATGTTGGGTGAGCATATAATTGCTATAATTTGTTTTTTCTTATTTGACCCATTCTTCTAAGTGGGCATCACAAGTCTGCACACGTTTGAAATCGAGCTGTTGATCCCCACACCCCACCCTGCAACAGATACACACATTCCACTGGTTCTTTGCTCAGGTGTTTCTGTCTCGGGCCACGGGCACCATCCCCTGCCTTGTGGCTCAGTCACTGTGACCTTCCTGGCTTCAAACCTGCTGAGCTCAGCCTCACCCTTTGCCAGTGACACCATCCAATCCCTCTGAGGCGTTTATCTCTAGATCTTTGTGTGCCCCGCTTCTCATCCTTTAAGGCTTGATATAAATGCTCCTCCTGAGAGAGTTCTTCCCAATCACTCTTGCTCATATTATCCTTTTGTTTTCTTTACTGTTCTCATCACTCATAGATATTTTCATGTCTGTTTGTTGTTTGTCATTTTCTAATCTAAGCTATAAGCTGCACAAGAACAGGACTTTGCTTGCCCTGCTCATAACAGTACCTGCCTGTCTTGTAATTGGCACACAGTAGATATTTGAATGAATGAATGAAGTGAGTGAAATGAAATGGGCTTTAGATGTTTCATAGGAGGAAACTGAAGAGCCCAACTAGTGTATAAAATGAAAGCCTTTCTAAAAGTTGAATTCATTTTTAATAAAATGAAGGATTTTTTTCATGTGTAAAGAATACCCTTTAATAATAACTTAGATTTGCATTATCTGGACTCTCAGCATTTTTTAATATGTTGGAGTCTTTAGTTCGAGGACTTTCTGAAAGGCTAACTTTAATAACATCAGACCTGCCATTTCCACAGGGCTTAGAATAGATTCTAAAATGCCAGAGAAAATTAAATGCAAAAAAGCTCCAGTTAATTAATGTTTCAGAATAAATTAATGCTTTAGGTCTGACTTTAACTGACAAGAATGGTGAATTTCAGAGTTAAAACTGCCATCGTTTTCCCTTGTCTGTGTTTTGTGCTATATTCAGTCATTCCAGTTATTTATCTCCTTGGGGGGAAAAGGAAACATACTTAGTGAATTTTAAATTAAAATGAAAGACACAGTTATATTGGAAATTCTTAGGGGAATGGCTGTTAGCATTCCTCCTAACTCTAGTTATGTGATAATTCCTAAACTTTCAGAGTTGGGAACAGATTCCAAATATCTTTGTCTGTTGCGGCAATGCTATAACATACAGAGAAGAGAGGAAACCAACATTTTTGTGTATGTTGTGTTCCAGGGACTAGCCTGGCTTATTATATATATCTCAGTAAATTAATTTTTGAATGGAGTGTGCATTGGACATGGGGGAGGGGAGACATACTTTCATCTTTTCTGATTTATTTCTTGTTTATCCTTGGATCTCAGTCCAAAGAATAGAATTGGCAACAACTTGTGACATTTCTTTCTTTTTCTTCTTCCTCACCGCCTCTCCTTCACCTTCTGAACCCGTTTCCTTCCTTGTTTGCAGGATTAATGATTAATATGTCTGCCTCACAAGAATATTATGAGGTCATGAGATGATTGTGTGTGTGTGTCCAGTATAGTTCTTGATACTAAATTATTTGTTTTTAAATATGAGAATGTTCTTCGAGGATTCCTATGCTGAGGAGAGCGAGACAGATCTCCAGTCTTTAAACCTTAAGATTCTGTGATCTTACTGTACTGTGATTCATTGTAGTGCACCATCGTGAATCTGTAACAATTTAATCTTTTTGCCTCCAACTTACCACTGTTTATTAATTTGTTAACACAAATATTTCAGTATGAAATTATAATCAAGGTGCCAAGCAGTAGAGTTTCAGAGATAAAAGATACTCCCTATTTACATTCTACTTTGTTCCACAGAATGGTTTGAGGTAGAAACAAATGTTCATTGTGAACATTTATTTTTCTTGTATAATACTTTGTGCACCAAATACAGACAGGCTAGATATGTACTGACTTCTAAATGTGGTCGGCAAGTCTTTTGCTTTAAATAGGTACCTGTTTTTTTGTGTGTAGTTTCCTACTTTCTTATAAAAGTCATGTGGAAAGGACAAGTTCCAGGTAATTTGAATTGTGTTTGGTTGGGTTCCAGCTTTTAGTTAATCAAGAACTTACTGGAGTTAGGAAGTGTATGCATGTTGCCATTTTTGGAATTATAGTTATTTGATATTTGCAATTCTGGGGAACAAGCATTTCAAATACAGAATATTCACAAGAAATAACAATATTATAAAAAACAGATGTTAACTTCTTTTGTTTTTAACAAATATTCTCCACTTTTATAAGTGTTTGAAAGAAATAACAAATACAATAGTAGCATTGCCATCTCTTCTTTTCCTTTCTTTATCTAGTCCTTTTATGCAAATAAAATTATATGAATCATTTGCAAAACAGATTTAAATCTGCATAGATTTGTAGTATTAGAACCATAAAAGCCCTGAAAATAATATATCTCTTATATGATTAATAGGAACACATGGTTATTTGCTAGTCATGGTGTAGCCAGTGTTCTTATTTAAATTAAGCCTGTTGATCTGGTGTTTAAAATGACAGCGGCAACACTCATTGGTGGCCTGTTTTGGGCTAGGTAAATGAATCATGGACACAAACAGTATTAGAGTAATTCAGTTGAAAGAGAACATACAACATGTAACCTTGGGGGTAGAAAATGATTGTGGCCTTAAATGACTTACCTGCACAGTCTTCTTTGCATGGAAAATTCCCTTTCTGCCTGCACTTTGTCTGGTGTTGACCTGCTGTATCAGTTCTGATTTTTACCCCCTCCTTTGTTTAGTACCAGTTGTAAGAATTATCAAGTGAGTTTCAAGCTCTTTCCAAATTAAAATGGTGACCTTATGACATGGCAAGTGAAAATTCCAAAATCTCCCTATTCATTCCCAGTAAAGCAATTTAGATGTGCATGTGCCTAAAAGAAGAGTGAGTGATGGGTAGAAGTTACTGGAGGCATATTGTCAGGAGACAGATGTGCTCACTAGTGCTGTGCAAAAATGGAGTGAGTGATCTAGCAGAAGATCCCACGTTGCTGGAGGTGTACTGAATGGTTTAGAGTTGACCTGTAAGAGTTGGATTAAGCTGAGTAAAAGTTGCATTTTTAAACAATTAATGCATTCTTTATTCCCAAATAAAAGCTCTGGCAAGATGTTACACATTTGTACAAAGGTTTGGATGCCCCTAGAAAGTTCACAAAGAGCAGAAAACAGAGCCCATTGTGACAGGAATGCCACACTGGTCAGCAGGCTCACCGTGGTCTGCATTTGGCAAGAAGTGCCTCCTGAGAAGCCCCCTCCTTTCCTGGGGTGCCATCCAGAAAGAGCCCTGCCTCAGGGACACCTTCTGTAGAAAACCATAAAAACATAGGTTTTTATGGTTTTGTCAGCAAGTTTTGTCATTTATCTGCAAGTACTGCAAAAAGTAAATAAATAAAATATGAACCTAACAAAATGATGTAAAAATATGAACCTGACCTTAGCCCCAGGGCTTCCCTGGTGGTAAAGAATCTGCTGCAATGCAGGAGACCCTGGTTCAATTTGTGAGTTGGGAAGATCCCTTGGAGAAGGGAATGGCTACCCACTCCAATATTCTGGCCTGGAGAATTCTGCAGACAGAATCCTGTTGTTATTATTCAGTCACCAAGTCATGTCCAGCTCTTCGCGACCCCATGGACTACAGCACACAGGCTTCTCTGTCCCTCACCATCTCCCAGAGTTTTCCCAAGTTCATGTCTATTGAATCGGTGATGCCATCCAGCCATCTCATCTTCTGTCATCCCCTTCTCCTCCTGCCCTCAATCTTTCCCAGCATCAGGGTCTTTTCCAGTGAGTCAGCTGTTTGCATCAGGTGGCCAAAGTATTGGAGCTTCAGCTTCAGCATCAGTCCTTCCAGTGGATATTCAGGGATGATTTCTTTTAGGATTGACTGGTTGGATCTCCTTGCAGTCCAAGGGACTTTGAAAAGCCTTCTCCAGCACCACAATTCGAAAGCATCTGTTCTTCAGCACTCAGCCTTCTTAAAGGTCCAACTCTCCCTTCCTGTATAACTGTGTATATTCTTTCCATATATGTTTCAGTTGGTACCTGACTATACTGCCCTGTCCTCTCCAGGAACATAGCCTTACCCTTGACTATCCATACCCTAGAATACCAAAGCAGGGTTTGAAATCTCTGAACATCTAATAAAGGGAGATAAATGCCACTGGCCCATGTCAGAAGGTGGTTTTCCTTCCTTCTCCTGTCTGAGCACACCCCAAAATAATGTACTTACTAGGAGGAAGCCCCAGTGACCTCCAGAGATGATCTTGCCTCCTCTAAGCTATGAAATTTTTGTCAAGATGTTCTCTGAGTCCAAAGCTGCCTGCGGAGTGACATTGCATTTAGGTTTGCATCCTGGTGGTTCCCAAAAGACAAACCAGGACAATGATACCAGATCAAGAAGGAGGAAGAAGGAGAACTTTGTTTTACTAATAGTCTTGAATAGTATGGGTGTCCCTAAAAACAGTATTAAACTGCAGAAGGTTAGATACATTTTAGTTTGTTACTATGTCTGGTTTGTTAATAAATATTTATCAAATAGACTGTAACCTGTAGTTCATTCCAGGCTGGGCTGCTTTCCCAATAGACTTTAGTGTATAATAGAATCATAGTTATTACAAACAGTGACATGTTAAAATGACTGGTTTGGGGAAGATGTGATTTGCTTCCCCCTCCCCCCATAGTTTTTACACGCTCATGCATGAAGACAAAGACATGATTGTAATTTACTGAGAAAAATTGCAAAGGTCCTTAATGATCATCTCTCATATATTTACTTATAAAGGGGTTAAAGGGACTTGATTTGACTTTTTATGTTACATAGTTCAAAAAAAGATGCTCATCTTGCTGAATTGTCACAAATACAGTACACCTTCACTACGTTGAAGCTATTACATTTGACAGGTACTCTTATTTTTTCTTCTTTCTTTATCTTGGATGTGTTTATTGTCGCGCATGCCTGTGGTCTGTTCTTAAGAATTTCGGTTGCTGTTAGAGTTGAAACTGAGAATTGGCCAAGATAATAGTTGAAAGCTTTGGTGGGTTTTGGAACCCCAGAAGGAAAATGTATTGGTTTATATATTTTTTAGTTTACATTTTGTCGTTCTGTGTACTCTCTCATGAGCACAGGCTAAAAATCTCTCAGCATGTCATAACTTTTCTCTCTAAACCTTACGCTCTAGTTTATTCTTCCTGGCCCCTTCATCCCCCAAATATAACAAAAAACAAAATCAGCAATGAGGAGGAAGAGTTCTATGCCTTAATAGGGTAGCTCTTCTACTTTCTAGAGTTTATTCTCTCAGAAAATATATTCTGAAAAAGTTATTTTTGAAGGATGTGCTTTTTAATCCCATAAGTTTATCTTTTCTTGCTTCCCCCCCCCACTCTGCTTGAGATTAATGCCATCCTGATCTTTTTCAACAATTCAACAGATAAATTGGGGCTGTCTCTTTTTTATATATGTATATAATATTGCAATTTGAGGATAGTCATTGTTCAGGCTTTATGTCCTCTGCTTCGTGTTGTAAGTTCCTCTGTCTCACTGGCTGTGATGATATTTCATTAATACACAGGCTAGTAAAAAAATCACCCTTTGTTTGCAGAGGCCGTGGCATGTTTACCTTTTCCTCAGTAACAAATTCCTTTCTGAGTGAATAGAGGAAGATGGGTTTCTCTTTTGATATTTCATCCAGCCCTGTGTTTCTGTTAGGAGGTGGATGATGGTGTCATTTGCGTGTCATCCTAGAAAAGTTCATGGCATTTGAATTCAGAAGACCTGAGTTCAGATCCCAGCTTGGCCACACACCTGGGTCTGTGAGCAGGGGCCAGTCACTTTGGCAGCTCAGCCTTTATTTTTATCATCTGAGAATTAAAGTCAAGAAGTCTGTCTCTTTTGTAAATCCTCTTTGGAATGAAGCAGCCTTAGTATAATAAGACTATCTTCCATACAAGGATGTTGTGAATATTCAATGCAACATTAGATAAACTGTAAATCACTGTGTATATGTTAGTTATCTTCTTTCAGATTCGATTTTCAGTTGTAACTGACCACCCTCGGAGGCTGCTACTAATTCTCAAAATAACAAGTAGTGAGATAGACTTATTTGGGCACAAAAGAAACTGAAAGGATGTGTTTCAAAAATATTCTTCCGCTCTGCTGTTTGTTTTAAAGGCAGTGCGACCCCTGTAGGCAGAGTCATCTAGGTCTTGGCTGAAGGGAGGAGAAACCTACCTTAACCCAGTAAGAACTCATCAGTGTGACTCCAGGGTAGGCTTGGCTTTAGACACTTTTTGGTAAGAACAGAATTATATTTTCTCAAAATCATTGAATCAGTCATTTTTAAAAGATGTGTATAAACTTTGTACAGTTTGTGTGTTTTGCCTTAAAGCATAGAGCATGAAATAATTTGAATTATTATGTATTGTCATGTTTGATTTCAGAAAGATGAGTGAAAGAAAATCCTTTTGTGGGTAGAGATATTGGTATTCTTTATGCATCAAGACTAGCTGATTTTAAAAAGAGTTAAAAGTCCTTGAAGAGAGACCATAATTGTAAGTTCAGGGCTGTTTCAGAATTACAAAGAAAATAGTAAATTAATTTTAAAAATTTATTTTTCATTGAAGTATAGCTGAATTACAGTGTTGTGTTAGAAATGGTAAATTATTGCAATGTGGCATTCTAAAGAATTCTAATCCTTAGGATAGTATTAATCCTCTGGCTAATGTATTCTTGACTTTATCAGTTTGGGCAGGGTGGAGGGGGTGGTATACCCTAGGGTCACATTACAGTAATTCTCTCAGATATCCATGTGCCAGGCAGGCCCTTGGTGCTCACTTGTAGGATAGCCTCTTTTTTCCAGGAGTCCTGGTCCCTAAATAACTTTGTGAATGGCTGGAGGGGCTTACATGTGCAGCCTCAGCATCTCCAAGGCCCAGCCAGTTCTGAGTCCTGGGCTGTCTCCTGGATCAGAGCCACTGTCTGTTCCCCCTCTGCCCCAGCGTCCACTGCCATCCCCAGCCTGTCCCACTATCCTCTCTCTCTTGGCAGTCTCTCATTATTGCCCCACACCACATACTAGGCTCCACATTCTACATGCCCAGACTTTCTCTTCAACTCTTTAGAAATGTTTTCGCTTTTGTTAACTTTTGATCCCAAAGTAGAAGTTCAGTGCCAGTGTCCAACAGTCTCCTTATTTTTTTCTTCAGTCCATGCTTTATCAACTAAGTACCAAGAGCTTTCCTTTGCTCTAGGGATAAAAATGAGACAGATGAGCTAGGAGTTTGCCCCTTAGTGTGCTTAAGTGATTTTAGTCTAATGCAATATAACTTAGGTATTGCTGCTGCTGCTGCTAAGTTGCTTCAGTCGTGTCCGACTCTGTGTGACCCCATAGATGGCAGCCCAAGAGGCTCCACCATCCCTGGGATTCTCCAGGCAAGAACACTGGAGTGGGTTGCCATTTCCTTCTCCAATGCATGAAAGTGAAAAGTGAAAGTGAAGTCATTGAGTCATATCTGACTCTTTGCGACCCCATGGACTGCAGCCTACCAGACTCCTCCATCCATGGAATTTTCCAGACAAGAGTACTGGAGTGTGTTGCCACTGCCTACTCCAGTAGGATAACTTGGGTAGGTCCTGGGCTAAATGCAGCTGGTAAGACGCCACAGTCACAGCTTTAGAAGATAGAGATGGGGAGGAATCAGGGACCAAAGGAAATGTCTTAGGATGCTCAGCATTGTGGGGAGCTGAGAAGATCTGGGCATGGGCTGGGAAGGCAGAGACACAAAGGGAGATAGCAGAATGTCTGTTTAGAGTGCTGATAGTCAAAGAAGAGGCCCTTAGTGATGATATCCCCTCCTTATCTGGTCATGGGGTCTCTCCTTGATCACAGTTATCCAAACCTAAGTATTTAAAACACTCCATCTCTTCGTGTTGACTTTTAGACCTAGTTGGAAATGCATGAAGCACAGAGACGGTTCTGTTGCCTCAGGAAAAGCCCTGACTCATAAGATTTCACTTATCACAGATGGAAGAGACAGCCGGATCCAGTGAATTGAGGTAGTGGGTTTCATTCTCTCAAGCTGTCACTCACACTAGTAAAGTGAAATATGCTGTTTACAAACATGTTATTGCAGAGAAGACCTTCAGCAAGGCACAGCAGAACTACATCTTTCCTTTCTCTTTAATTCCCAAACTTAAAAGATACATGTATTCTTTGTGACTCTTAGAAAGATTGCCCAATAACGTTATTTTTAATTTCCAAATTACAGGCCTGTTTGTTTCATTCTTATCTAATTCTTTCAGAGCAAATATATTTCCTGTCTTTGCCTTTTATCCAAAGAGACTGTTTATTGATTTTCTTTAGAAATTTCACAGTGCCCATGTACAGGTTAAGAGGGAAAAAGAGAAGGTAAATGTGAAAGAAAGAGAAATCATATTGTGAATGATGTGTTTTGTGTAGTTTGGTTCTACATACCCAGGATAAACTCTTGCAGAAGCCAAACCCAGAACTTACATTAGATTTGTTGTAGATTAGAAAACCAACCCTCAGGCTGCATTTCTGAATATGTGACACTCCCGAGTGTTAGAAGAGAAGAGCTCCCACACAGAGGGAGAAATTTGATTCTTTGTCATTCCAAGTCCTCTGGTGGCTAAGCTTACAGACAACTGCCTCTCCCCAGGGGATCTTTATCAGAGAGAAGAAGCCCAATTTCTAAGTGAAAAATTATACATACTGACATAAACGTACAAATGTTGGACTCTATAGAACCGTGCTTGTAACCTGCGTAAGGTCTTGCTAGGTCACTAGCTGTTCCTCCTGCTCTCTGCTTCCCATACTCAGAAGCAAGCAGTCTGGGGCTGATGGGTGGAGAATTGGGAGTAGGGACTCTTCCCACAAAATGCCTTGTCGTTCTTCTCTCCAGCAACTACTCAACATCCATCCTCCCCCAAATGTTTGCTTTCTGTGAAGGGTCACTATGTGGACGCACAAGCCGAAATGGCCATCACAGAGATCCTCCCCGGACCCCTCGTGCCCATTATCTTCTGAAGACTGTTGTTCACAAAGTGGCCTCTCTTTCAGGATCTAATGAAGATGCCATCCATTGAGAAAGGCTGCAAAGGAAAGGTAGACCTGGGATGGATGTCTTTATAGCTCTAGAAGGCTCCACACCTTACCCATTGGAAGGATTCTAGGAAATGTTTATGTACTCACTCAATGTAAATACATTTCATGGAGAACAATCAGACTTTGCCAAGAAGAGTTACCTTGGGTACCTCTGTGAACTCTGACTACTTTTAAGAATAACTGTGCCCTTCTTGGCATGAATCAAAACACAAGAATGAAATCCTCATGTGGATATATGATAAGAAAATTTGTATCTTCATCATGGGAGCAGTTTAGTTCAAACTTGGCAACCTTCTTCGTAAATGTTTATGAAATCCTTTTGGTCAAGACCAAAATAGAAATCAAAACTTTTATTATCCTTTCCCTCTAAACCAAAAGAGAGACATTATTTAAAGTTTAAGTTTTAAACCAACACAAAGATAAATACAAACTATTTTAAAATCAAGATGGTAACTGATGACCTATGCTTCACGTTATAAATAGTAGAAAGATTCATAGTAGCTCATGCACTTTTTTTAATGGCTCAAGTCTCAATCTGACAGATAGTGTGAAACAGACAAGATCTTCTCTTCTCCCTTCCAAAAAGTAGGAAAGCCAAAACTTGAAAGGATTAAAGCCCTTGATTTTATATAGTGTTGTCCACAAGAAGCCACACTCACCTTAGAGATTTACCTGCACAAAAGCATCATTGCCTTTCTCAGAAGGGCACTGCCATTATCTTCCACGGTTTCATAAAGACCTATAATTGGAGTAGCCAGGCTGAAATTTTCCGTCTCCCCTTTTGGCAGTGAACTTGGCTACAGAAACATCTTAGCTGTACAAAACATTTAAAACTGTTTATCTCTTACTCCTGTCCACATTGATTTGTTTGTATTCCATGCCTGCCTTCCACAAGCCTATAAAATGTCGACTACACTACAGTCAGGGCTGAGGCTGCATTCTCTATCTGTATATTTAAACTGAACACTCCTTTTCAGTTCTTTAAAAACTTTATCCACCCTGTGCCAACTGCTTAAAGGGCTATCTTGCTCCTTCTGGTTTGCTTAGATCTGAATCTGAGATGCAAAACCTCTAGAGTCCTTGTTCTTGTTCTCTGAATTCATCAGCTCGCATGCTTTTATACCCTGATACTTTCGTAGTCAAGCTGTATTATTAATTCCTGCTATTTTTTAAGTCAAGTCAGAGTGCTCTAAACTATGTAGAACCTGAGGTTGGTGCTTTGACCAGGAAGGCTGTGTTTGACTGCAGATATCTAAGTTTCAGGGAATATGTATGAGTATTACTTAGTCTGAACCTTCCACCTTATTCCTGTGATTCGCTTTTCACTTAGAAATGAACTGCAGTCATTACTGAAGTGAATGTATAATCTTTACCTTGCTAGCGAGCTTGGTTCTGATTACTTTAAATGAAAATAACAGAAGTTAATACTGATTTCTTTTTTAAAAGCTTTGTACTTCTACTCCGGCTGAATTGCCTACAAGCCTTTAACTGCGTAGATCACAAGAAACTGTGAAAAATTCTTAAAGAGATGGAAATACCAGAACACCTTACTTGTTTCCAGAGAAACCTGTATGCAGGACAAGAAGCAATAGTTAGAACTGGATGTCGAACAACAGACTGGTTCAAAATTGGGAAAGGAGTACAAGGCTGTACATTGTCACCCTGCTTATTTAACTTCTGTGCAGATTACATCTGTGAAATGCTGGGCTGGATGACTCAAAAGTTGGAATCAAGATTGCCTAGAGAAATATCAACAACCTCAGATATGCAGATGATACCACTTTAATGACAGAAAGTGAAGAGGAACTAAAGAACCTGTCTCTTGATGAGGGTGAAAAAGGACAGTGAAAAAGCTGGTTTAAAACTCAGCATTCAAAAAACTAAGATCATGGCATCCGGTCCCACTTCAGGCAAGTAAATGGGGAAAAAGTGGAAACAGTGACAGATTTTATTTTCTAGGGCTCCAGAATTACTGTGAACGATGACTACAGCCATGAAATTAAATGCTTCCTCCTTGTAGGAAAAGCTATGACAACCTAGACGGCATATTAAAAAAAGAGAGACACCACTTTGCCAACAAAGGTCTGTATAGTCAAAGTTATGGTTTTTCCAGTAGTTATGTATGGATGTGAGTTGAGTGTAAAGAAGGCTAAGTGCCGAAAAATTGATGCTTTCAAATTGTAGTGTTGGAGAAGACTCTAGAGTCTCTTGGACTGCAAGGAGATCAAACCAGTCAATCTTGAAGGAAATCAACCCTGATTATTCACTGGAAGGACTGATGGTGAAGCTGAAGCTCTAGTACTTTGGCCACCTGATGCGAAGAGCTGACTCACGGAAAAAGACCCTAATGCTTGGAAAGATTGAGGGCAGAAAGAGGAGATGACAGAGGATGAGATGGTTGGATGGCATCACCAACTCAATGGACATGAGTTTGAACAAACTCTTGGAGATAGTGAAGGACAGGGAAGCCTGGAGTGCTGCAGTCCATGGGGTCACAAAGAGTCAGACATGACTTAGCAACTGAACAACAACAAATAATTAGCTTGTAAAATGTAAGTAAAGATCTGAATAAAAAGTTGAAAAACATTTTGTATCTCAGTTGTTTGAAATTTTTTAAATGGTTCTCATTTTATATAGCAAATTATTTCCATGGGATTTCATAGGTTTTTCCACTGTAGCCTTTCATTCTTTACTTAGGTCTTGTTTTGTAGTCATTTTTATCTATTGTGCATCCGTTTGGGCTAATCAAAGTTAGCGGTTGCCTTTGTAGTAACTTCCCACATGATTCCAGTATGTTCTGTTGCATGTTAGTACTTGATAGCTGAGGGATGTTTAAAGGACTTGCTTTTCATCTGTTAGCAATTCCTCTACAAAAAACAAGTGTGATACCTAAGATCCTCACTGTTGGTTGCATTGCCTCATCCTTACTCTTTTGCCTTCATTCTTAAGATATTTCATACGCTTCTGCCAAAGTTTTCTGAATAAAACATTGCCTCATTATTTAATGGTGTGGCATAAAAAATGAATTGTTGGTTTTATAGGAAGTAACTCTAACTTGGCAGGACATTGCTAAGATAAATCCTGTGCTGGGAACCATTTTCCTCCAGGGGAAGCTCCTCAAAAAGAATTCAGCACAGTCTTTTGAATCACCCCAATCCTCAGAGGTAAGAAAAACAAGATATTTCAGAAACATGGGTATTAACAAAAGATGTCTGTGTAATTTTACTTCAAGTTATATATATATTGTTTAAAATCTTTTGCAAAATAATTCTCTTGGTATAAAATAAATACTAAATAAATTTAAGCAGTTCATATGAGTTTCCATATATTATGGAAAGTGTCCAAAAGTGAAAATATTTTTAATTAAAGTTTTCCATTATAGGAAATAAAAACAAAAGTAAACAAGTGGGACCTGATTAAGCTTAAAAGCTTTTGCACAGCAAAGGAAACTATAAGTAAGGTGAAAAGATAACCCTCAGAATGGGAGAAAATAATAGCAAATGAAACAACTGACAAAGGATTAATTTCCAAAATATACAAGCAGCTCATACAACTCAATACTAGAAAAACAAACAATCCAATCAAAAAGTGAAAAAGACCTAAACAGACGTTTCTCCAAAGAAAACATACAGATGGCTAACAAACACATGAAAAAATGCTCAACATTGCTCATTATTAGAGAAATGCAAATCAAAGCCATAATGAGATATCACCTCACACCATCATCAAAACATCTACAAACAATAAATGCTGGAGAGGGTGTGGAAAAAAGGGAACACTCTTGCACTGTTTTGGGGAATGTAAATTGATACAGCCACTATGGAAGATGGTATGGAGATTCCTTAAAAAACTAGGAATACAATGTATGGCAAAACCAACACAATAAAGTAAAGAAAATTATTTAAAAAAAAAATAACAACAACTAGGAATAAGGCCACCATATGACCCAGCAATCCCACTCCTAGGCATATACCCTGAGGAAACCAGGGTTGAAAAAGACACATGTATCCCACTGTTCATTGAAGCACTACTTACAATAGCTAGAACATGGAAGCAACCTAGATGTCCATTGACAGATGAATGAATAAAGAAGTTGTGTAACATACACACAATGAAATATTACTTAGCCATAAAAAGGAACTCATTTGAGTCAGTTCTGATGAGGTGGATGAACCTAAAACGTATTCTACAGAGTGAAGTGAATCAGAAAGAGAAAGATAAATATCATATTCTAAAGCACATATATAGAATATAGAAAAATGGTACTGAAGAATTAGTTTACAGGGCAACAATGGAGAAACAGACATAGAGAATACTCCTGGATATGGAAGAGGAGTGGAGAGAGTGAAATGTATGGAAAGAATAACATGGAAACTTACATTCAGTACAGTTCAGTTCACTTCAGTGGCTCAGTCATGTCCGACTCTTTGCAGGTCCATGAATTGCAGCACATCAGGCCTCCCTGTCCATCACCAACTCCTGGAGTCCACCAAAAACCATGTTCATTGAGTCGGTGATGCCATCCAGCCATCTCATCTTCTGTCGTCCCCTTCTCCTCCTGCCCCCAATCCTTCCCAGCATCAGGGTCTTTTCCAGTGAGTCAGTTCTTTGCATCAGGTGGCCACAGTATTGTAGTTTCAGCTTCAACATCAGTCCTTCCAATGAACACCCAGGACTGATTTCCTTTAGGATGGACTGGTTGGATCTCCTTGCAGTCCAGGGGACTTTCAAGAGTCTTCTCCAACACCACAGTTCAAAAGCATAAAATTCTTCGGCTCTCAGCTTACTTTATAGTCCAGCTCTCACAACCATACATGACCACTGGAAAAACCATAGCTTTGACTAGACAGACCTTTGTTGGCAAAGTGATGTCTCTGCTTTTGAATATGCTGTCTAGGTTGGTCATAACTTTCCTTCCAAGGGGTAAGCATCTTTTAATTTCATGGCTGCAGTCACCATCTGCAGTGATTTAGGAGCCCAGAAAAATAAAGTCTCCCACTGTTTCCATTGTTTTCCCATCTATTTGCCATGAAGTGATGGGGCCAGATGCCATGGTCTTAGTTTTCTGCTAAATGCTGTGTTCTCTTTAAGAATACAGCTGTAATGTGGTATATGGCATTTTGGAAAGTACCAATAACAGTTACATCTGCAGATAATATAACTCTTTGGTCCTCATATTTTTAAAAATCTTTCCACTTCCACTCTGGTAGTTCTAAGGAACAATTGTTTTAGTGTATCATAACCATTTTTAGAAATAGTGACAAGCAGTTTGGGTTCAGATGGTTATAGAATCTGCCTGCAATGCAGGAGACCGTGGTTTGATCTCTGGGTCAGGAAGATCCCCTGGAGAAGAGAATGGCAACCCACTCCAGTATTCTTGCCTGGAGAATCCCATGGACAGAGGAGCCAGGCAGGCTACAGTCCATGGGGTTGCAAAGAGTTGGACATGACTGAGCAAGTAACACAAAGAAAATGAGGATGGCGGTTACTTGGTAATTTAGATTTGCCTGAATAATATTACTTTGAAGAATAATATGAGATTAGATGGATGTTTCATATTGAACCTATTTTGATAAAGGTCATTTCTAGAGATAAAGTATTCAAATAAACTGATAGCAAATACAGAGAGTAAACAAAATTCCACTGTAACCTGCTTGGGATCACTGAGTTTCAATAGAAATAGTTAACCTGGAAGCTTTGTTGTGCTGGTTCATTCCAGGCCTGAAGCCTCCCTGCTTCCCACCCCACACTGCAGGGAGAGAAAGCAGTCTTTGGCACTGGAGCCCAGCCCTCCATCAGGTATTTGGTGTCACCTCCATGAGTCCTTTGCACCAGTGCCCCTGCCTTTGTGTCCTTAGCTATAATATGGGAGATGTATCTGTTTGACAGAGCAGTTATGAGGATGATCTGAGATGGGGTCAGCATGGAGCCTGTTGGGCAGTAGGTCCGAGGACATCTGTGCTGCCTTCTGCTTCTTGTGTTAACTTAGGGCCATGCTATCCTGCACTGAACAGACCAAAGGTCTGAAACAGGTCTTCTCCCTGCCTCTCCACCCCCATGGCCATTTCTCTGCTGTTCAAAAGGCCTGGAATGGAGTCCTGGGCCATGATTCCTAGACTTCTGCCTTTCGTGGGCAAGCAGAATTTTACCGAAAACCTCCATCAATAATGATGCTTTTTATTTTGCCAATTGAAAATTTACCAAAAAAAAAAATAGTAATATCTACTGTCAACATCATTTCACAAACGATGGGATATTTTTATAACCCAGAGAGAGTATACACTGTAAGTAAGGACTGTCCTCATCATTGCTTCATCTCTCATCAGAGATCAGAAACAGTCCGGGCCCAGCATTTTGGAAGCACTTTTTCCTAATGCTCAACACCAAGAAAAATTATTTCCTTCTTCACTATGGGAGCAGCTCTACCTGCCAAGTGAGCCCCTGTGGCAGCATCCCCTGAGACTGGCCTGGGGATGGGTCAGGAGGCCTATCCATTCAGGCCATGTGTCCAGGACAGGAGACGGGCCACCACCCCTGACAAGCCTGCTCTGCTCTTCCCATCTAGGGGACTGACTCTGGTGAGCCTCGGGCTCGGAGACTTTCCCCAGCCCTACATGCCCATAAGTTAAAGTGTCTGTTTTTTTTTTTTTTTTTTTAAGTTTTAAAGAATTTCTTTTTTTTTAATTTTTATTTTTTTTATTGTTTTTGCCATACAATGTCATGATATCACCATGGGTTTACATATGCTTCCCTTCCAGAACCCCCCTCCCTCCTCCCTCCCCCGCCCCCCCCGGGAAATCTCACTGCACCAGCCCCGAGCATCAATCCTGGGCTGGTGATTGATTAGACATATGATAATTAACTTGTTTCAATGCCCTTCTCCCATATCATCCCACCCTTACCCTCATCCACAAAGTCCACGAGTCTATTCTATACATCTGCGTTCCTTTTGCTGTCTCGCATGTTGGGTTCTCGTTACCGTCTTTCTAAATTCCATATATATGTGTTAATATACTGTATTGTTGTTTTTGCTTCTGGCTTACTTCACTCTGGATAATATGGAATATTACTCAGCATTAAAAAAAGTGTCTGTTTTTAAACATGGGTAATGGAAAAACACGCAGTGGTGAATAGGGGGGAAGGTTAAAGCCCACTTGGGGCGGCAGATCAAATCAGTTCTGACTGATGCATTGGAAACCCGAGGTAAGGGGTGTATGTGGCTTCTGAGACTTCATCCACTCCATGGACATCTCTTTCCAATCACTCAGCATTGAGAGGCCCTTTGCTCCACTTCATTTCTGTTTAGTCAAGAAAACATTTAAGTAAGTGACTACTAGGTATAGAGAACTGTGTTAGGGGTAGGGTACTGGGTCTCCATTGTAATTATTATTATTTTTTTTATAAATAAGCAAGTTATAAAATCCACTTACATTTGCATCAGTAGACTTCAAAGAAATAGCATTTGCGTGGATGCTTTATATTGCTACACTAACAACATGATGCTGTCAGCAGGATTCCACTACCCCGAGGATGTCTCGTCACCGGAACATTCTAGGGGGGGTTCATTATTCAGGATACATCTTGTGTGTACGTTAGATGCGTTCCAGTCTGGGGGGGACAGGGAGCTGATATGGGCTCTAGAGCAGGGTTGGCCACAAGTGCCCAGGAACATTAGAAGTTTTGGTGCCTGAAACATTAAAAGTTCTGTGTCTGTGCTACACTCGTTTTGTCTTATCTTCATATCCCCCTCTGGGGAGGATATTCTCTTGGCCTGAGGTCTAGATACAGTAAGAAGTCAGTCTGCCTCTGAGGCTTAGGGCATGTGGTTTAAGCTAGCTCTGGGCTTTAGAGAAGAATGCTTTTTGTATTTGGTTCCCCACCTGCCTCGAAACTTCCTCTTTAGAAGCCACTGTTGCTGTTGGTAACAGGATGAGTTTGTAAGCCTGGAGACCAGAGCAGCCAGGTCTCTAGACTTTCTATAATCTAGGCCTTAAGCTAGAGGCTAAGAGAGCTTCTTCTGACCAGGGGGAACAGAAGATCTACTTCACCCTGGCCCAACCTGGATTCTGCGTTGTGTCCCCTTCCACTCTCCGAGGGGTCATGATGATTTGGACAGTAAGTTACATGATCACCCTACTCGTGAATCACTCACTCGTACATAACCCACTGTGTCTTAGCAGAACCACGGTGACTTTCAGTGCCAGGGCTCCAAATAATGACAGCGTGCGTGTGGCCGGAGTAATCCCAGCCCCACACCATCTCTCACAAAGCCGCAGCCGCTATGGAAGGCTGGCCTAGAATTTAGGTTTCCCCAAACCTAGACAGAAATCAATCCATTTCACATCAGTCCAGCTTCCGGTATTGTGAGAGCCGTGCTGACAAGACTAAATGCACTGCCAAACCAGAAATGAAGGTTTAGGAGTTGAGGGTATGAGATCAAAGTAGAATCTTAAACCCCAAATTAGGCCCTTGACCAGTGTTCTCTAACACACACAATATCCTCCAACTTGAGAAAGACCGTATATTTTCAAATGACCTGTTTTTCTTTCTGTGTAATTAAAATGACGTAGTAGAATGAGGCCGGGCTTGGTGTCATAATGGGGTTTGAAGCCTACTTGTATTCTGATTAGCCATGTGCGTAAATTCAAGCAGGACAGTTTACCTTTCCATGTTTTGTCATCTGCTTTGTGAGGACAGCCTTATCTTTTTCTCATGCTGGTGGTTGTAAGGATTTAGATGTGATGTTGCTGTACGGAGCCTGGGTATCTACACTGAAAGTTTAATTTCCTTTCTCTTCCTTACTCAGAACTTCCAGGGAAAGGGAATAAGGGGTTGGCTGGAGTAATGTAAAGAATGGAAACAGAATATCTTAGAGAAAACAATCACTCATGAGTGGCATTTTTTTTGTCAGCAGTGAGGTGATGAAGAATAGCCCTGGACAGTCACAGTCCTGAGTGGACACTGTTAGCAGCTGAGACCATGTCAGGACAGCAGGGCTATAGGGGGATGTGAGGGGTTGACCCTGTCATCTCCAGGTTGTCACACCCAGAGAAGTACAAGGCTGTAACTGCAGTCAGTTTCTCTGTGGCCTAGGCTTTCTTTGCCTACAGATGCTTGACCATCTTATAAGGAGGAGCCCCAAGTTATGATTCCGTTGGGCACAGGTCTTTAGGAAAAGTAGTTGGACTGTGGAATCTCTGCCAAGGGCTGCAGAGTGCTTTGGTGCCCTGATATGGTTTAGGCCTTGTAGATGATAAGTTCCTTAAGGACAAAGATTCTGTTTTATCTACCATATAATCCCTCAAGTTTCAGATTCAGGACCTTGAATGTCAGATGAAAGAAAGTGAGCCCTTAAATCTCTCTTGGAAGCTGGGTAAAGATTCCATCACCACTTCCAAACAGGCCTCTCTGACCTCCCCTCTAGACCCCCTCCCCACCCAGAGCACTCTCTCCATAGTACTTTCCCAGGGATGCAGAATTCATCTTGTTCCTCCCTGTACAGTATCCATTAACTACTTACTGTTTATCACCAGCTAATGTTCTCTTGTGCCTCGGTATCTTTTAGTACCTCTTAGTGTCTCAGACAGTTTTATGTACTAAATTTTACTCAGTAATTTTTTTGTGAAAAGCAAGATATTAAAATGTTTAGATTATAATAAGTGAAAAATGAAGACTGATTTTAAATTTAAAAATATATATGCAAAGAAGATTGAAAGGAAATACAGTAACAACATGAGTTGGACTGCATTCAGTAGTTGATGGTGGATAACTTCCATAATTTTCTAGATTTTTCCACTTTTTCTATAACCATCATTTTTTATTATGAACAAAACCCCAGAGATACTATTTTTTGAAAGAAGGTTTTCCTGCTCTATTTAATGTTAGAACCTATGGCAGGTAGGAGCAGATGTTGGGATTAAGCCATCTTACTGTGGCATGATTCACCCATTTGTTAGGATGATCAGAATGAGGTGGTGCCTACTGAATTTTGGGGGTGGAAATGTGAAAATATTTTGTCTGGAAAAGCAGTTAAGGACCGTGCTGCTATGGTATGTATTCGGAACTATGCCTAAGAACTGAGAAGTTACATGATGCTGAGAAATTAAGATGATAACCCAGTTTTCTTAACAAATTTCTCAGAAATATTTTAGTGGTGCTATCATGCAGTCCCCTCTGATTTACCCAAAGCATATCCATAGGTCTTTGAGGCTGGATTTCATAGAAGATAAGTGGCTAGCAAGTACGGCTCTGATAGCCCAGTCTGTCCCATGTCAAGTGTCACTTGCATTATCTCATTTCATCTTCACTGCCACCAAAGGAGGCACAGATCATTATTTATTCATCATTATTTATTCATATTTTATTGATAAGGAACCAACTTGCCAAAAGTGGACCAACTCAGTAAGGGGCCAAGTCAAAGAAAGTAAAAGTGAAGTTGCTCAGTTGTGTCTGACTCTTTGAGACCCCATGGACTATACAGTCCATTGAATTCTCCAGGCCAGAATACTGGAGTGGGTAGCCTTTCCCTTCTCCAGGGGACCTTCCCAACCCAGGGATCTAACCCATGTGTCCCGCATTGCAGGCAGGTTCTTTACCAGCTGAGCCACAAGGTAAGCCCAAGAATACTGGAGTGGGTAGCCTATCCCTTCTCCAGCAGATCTTTCCGACCCTGCATTGCAGGCGGGTTCTTTACCAGCTGAGCTATCAGGGAAGCCAAAGCTGGCTTATGGAGTGTCTGTTGTGCACGCCGCCGCCCTCTGCTGCGTGCACTGTGGTATGTGGCCCATGCAGCCAAGAAGCTGAACAAACCTCTCGAGAGGGGGGATATAAAGAGATTAAAAGACAAAGTGATGAAGATGCAGGGACACTTTGGGAGCAGAAGCAGCAAGAACTAGTCAAGATGCCTCAGCCTGGTGCCCAGTGACCTCTGCTCTCCCAACCACATACACCCCCCACCCGCATCCTTGTTCGTCATTTGCTCACACGCGCCTGGTATCAACAGGCGACAGTGGCCCCCCCTACCCATCTCTGCACCTGCTTCATCCTCCAGCTGTTGACAGCAGTCGTTAGCATTTGTGTGTCCTTAACGTGTGCTGTCATCACTTGTACACATGGTGTCATTGATTCGTCACAACTACAACATGAAAAGTATTATTCCTGCTTTTAAGGTGAAGAAAAAAAAGAGTTTGAGAGCTCAGGTAACATGCTCAAATGTATAGTTAGGAATTGACAGGCCCAGGAGTCCAGGGCTGTGTTGTCTGACTGCCGGGCCCGTGGCCTTGACCACCTGCTGTCAGTGCCCCGTGCCCACCGTTGCGTGGCCCATGCTGCCTCCATGGCAGCTTCCCTTACATCTGCCGCCCAGAACTCCCAGGACCCAGGTGTTCTTTTTCTGCTTCTCCTGTGCTTTATGCCAGAAAGTCTGTGGTACCAGGACCCATGACCACTTCTTGGCCCCAGTACTGTCTGGGGTGCACCAGGGCCCCCAGGCGCTTTGGATGCTGTAGACACTCCATCCAACCTGGGGTTCTGCAAGATGGAGGGTGTCTGGCCTCTATCCTTCCCCAGAAATCTCCTGGATACGCTTGGGAAGAGAAATATAACATTGACATTCCAAAGAACTGGCTTCTTTTTCTGCTTCCTCCCCTCCTCTCTCAGACTTCATGAGAGGGAGGTATAGTTGGCATTTGAATGCCAGTTCCATTTCACTTTTAAGTAATCGGTGTATTTCAGTAAGTCTGCTACCTGGAGTCTCAGGTGCCAGATAAGAAGCAGTGCTCACCCAAGAATTTCAGGTACTTGGAAACAGTGACATTCATCAGAGGTATTAGAACCGATACATCGGAGTACGAATGCCAGTATCACAATTAAACTGCCGGCCAGCATATATGTTCCTTGATATAGCAGCTGCTTCCTTTCCTCACTTGTGCTTCCGTGGTATGAAAACAGTGAGTTTGTGGTTTGAAAACATTGCAGTTCTTTAAATGCTGCGGAATGGCAGATGGTGGCAATATCAATAAGCAGATCCGTTTTGCTCTGGCACCATCTACATGTCATGATGCTTGTAGCCACAAGATGTCAGTGTGGTATCAGTCCTGGGCGTGAAAACTGCCGCCCTAAGCATTTAAGTCCAAAGGAGAAGACACAGTCCAGGAGCTTGGCTCGCCTTGCCCATTTCCTTGGGCTGCGGTGTTAGTCCACAGACTGCCTTTCCTATGAATTTTCCCTGTGCAGTTTTCCATTGGTTCACACCTCATCAGGAGGCTTTTCTTAGTTCTCTCTCTAAATGTAAATACTTTCCTCCCTCCTACTTATGCCCAAATAACCTCAGAAATCCCCCCCATTTTGGTGTCATCTCAGCACTTTAAAATTTTGCTAAAAGATATAAGTAACAGCATAGTTTTCTCTCTTTCTCAGGATGGTTTTTTAAGTAGTTAAGGATGAGGGGAGTAGTATCTCTAGTCATGGTACTGTTAGGGTTTTTTTTTTTTTTTCCTTAGCCTCTCTTTATTTTTTCACAAAAACTTAACCTCAAGAGAAAAAAATAAGATCTTGTGTTAACTGTGCAAAGGATACAAAAGAGGGACAGTAGAGCTCAGGGAAGATCACAGATATGTGGGAGCCCTGCTGTGCTCCTGCAGCGTTCACAGGGAGGGAGGTGTGTGATGGCCATTTTTCTGATGACGGAAGATGAGATATCCTTCCCAGGGTCAATTAACTAGTAACCAAGTGCCAGAGCCTGGCTTTGAACCTGGGTCTATGAGCTTGTACCTTCCCAAAGCCTGGTAACATTACTTTCCAAATTTTTCATTTTACTGAGTTACTGTCTTACATAAGTTTCAGTTATACGACATAGTGATTCATTATTTTAAATGGCATACTCCATTCATAGTTATGGTTGGTAACATTACTCTTGTTCGACTGTCTGCATCATAAGAAAATGAGGGAGGAGCCTGAAGAACCTGTGCCCACATTGGTCAGCAAATATCTGTTGAGTCCTGGCTACATGGAAGGTCCCATGTTGCAAATAATATCAAGACCTATTAAATACATTCTCTGCCGTTAAGAAGCAAAACAGAGTTAAGGAGAGGGATGGAGAAAGACCTGGGCACGTAGGTCAGTAGAAAACCATCAGAGGGCAGGGGCATTTCCTTGGAATGATGGAGGGCAAAGCAGAGGGCAGTGCCATGGTCTGGCACTAGTTCTAGCCCTTCTATGGGCTCTTTATTATAACAGCCTGAAATAAATCTGCTGAATGAAAAGAGTGTTACTGAGGTGGCCTCTACCTTGACTGTGGTTCCAAGATGGAATATGAGAAGAGGGGCTAATCCAAGCGGCCAGAGGTTGCCACCCATGCATGCCTTTGTAACCTAGACGTGGTAAGATTACACTTAATCCTCTCTTTAGGTGGTCTGGTCCAAGGAGGACAGGTGAAAGCAAGACAGGAGGCATGGTTTGGTGTGGCAGGGCTGTTTCCAGTTTCCCAGCCCAGGGCTCAGATGTGGAGAACAGACTTGAAGCTTCTGGAAAGATTTGGTAGGGGAAATAGAAGGGTGCTTCTGGCATACAACTTTAGAAGTACTGTGTCCGTGTGAAGAACTTGGCAAGGAGGAACAGAGGAGCCACAAGGATGGCTGGACATTTGAAAAATAAGACCTGAGAGGAGAGGTTAGAGAAACAGAGGTTATGTAACCCAGAGCTCCTCGGCGGTGACTCTGGCAGACTTCTTCTCGAACAGGGCTCACAGTATCTCAGCCCGGAGAGCAGGGACTGACCCTGTTTGTCCATATAGAGTGAGGACAGCTCCAGCTGAGCCACGAAAATTGTTGATTTGATCCATGAAAAAGTCTGCCCTCTGCGGCTGCGGTGAACACAGAATATATCATGGAAGGAAGTTGATAGAATTTTATTTTTTGCCTGTTAAAAAAAAAGATACAGTAAAACCTTTTATTAATTATGGTGCTGGAAAGCAGGCTTGACTTGATATTACAGAATTTGTTGTGTCGACTTCTGTTCTTGGTTTGAGAGGGACATGATCAACCTGGAGAATATCCGGTTTCATGTAACAATGGATCATGTTTGTTATAGTAATGGGTCTGGAGAGGATGACTATATCATTTTTCTTTGAATCTGTAACACTTTGGAGAGTGAAATGGGGTGCTATTAATAGCATCCTGAGGCATTAGGCATAAATGATATTGTCCTAACGAACTGATATGTGGTTACCCTGATCCTGGGATTATCTTGTTAAGAGTAACCTTCAAATATAAATTTCATGTGCTGTCCTGCTTAGACTCTTCTATCTTCCTCCCAGCCTCATCCCTGCACCCCTGTGCCCTCCCCTGCCCCTTGTCCTCTCCCAGCCTCATCCTTGCACCCTGCCCCCCAACTTCATCCCTTGTACCCGATCCTCTCCCAGCCTCATCCCTGCCCCGCCAACCTCATCCTTGCAGCCCTGCCCTGTCCCTGTACTCCATCCTCTCCCAGCCACATCCCTGCACCCCCACCCCCTCGCCTGCATCCCTAAACCCCTCCTCCTCCACCCCTATCCTGCCCTTTACCCAGCTGGCTTCTTTCATCCTTTACATCTCAGCTGAAACATCACCTTCTCAGAAAGGCTTTCCCTAACCTCCTTGCTGAGATTCTCCTTTTTACCTCCCAGCTTGTTGTTCAAGGAAGTGGTCACAGGTTGAAATTATTTCCTGTTGACTGTCTTTTCCACTAAAATGTACACATCCTGCGTGCTGGAATCACGTCTGGCTGCTTCACTGGGTCTCATCATGGATGCTGCCCCGGAGACAGGGATGTGATACAGACATGGTTCCACGTCCGCTCATCACTGTCCTGACTTTTCTCCATGCCCAGAAGATCTCAGGTTCTAAAGTAGGACTTGGCTGCATCATATTAATTATTTTGTTCAACATAATTTATTACCTGTTAGGTATACAAACCTGTGTTCAGAGAAGCCTAAAACCCCTGTCCTTGGATGTAGGGTATCTGGCTGAAGAGACAGTACAGAGACATTCACCAGGTTGAATAATAATAGTGCTACCTACACTTGCCGATGGAGGGAACAGAACCTTCCCCAGCCACCCTGCCCCTCTTCTTCCCCATGTTCTTCTTGATGTCATGTACATGTAGATGCACAGGCTACATGTCACTCAGGCATGCCTGACTCTGCAACCCCATGGACTGTGGCCTGCCAGGCTCCTTTGTCCGTGGGAATTCTCCAGGCAAGAACACTGAAGTGGATTGTCATGCTCTCCTCCAGGGGATCTTCTCCACCCAGAGATCAAACCCAGGTCTCCCATACTGTGGGCCTTATTGACCCTTTTCCTATCTAGAATGTAAAGTCCAGAGCAGAAAGGGTTTTTCTCTATTTCATTTGCTGCTGTATTTCCAGTGCCTAGAGTAGTTACCCACACATAGTAGGGTGTTCTGTCGGTGTTTGTAGAGTGAAAGGGTAAACGAGGTAAAAGCAAGCAGAGAACCCCTGGCTGCATTTAGGACTTTCATGGGCTCTTGGGGGAGGGCTGGACTTGACTCCGAGAGGAGGAAACAAGGTAATAGCACAGATAAGGACAAGGAGGAACCAAGTAGGCACACGCTGTTGGTCTAGAAATCAAACCAGTAGGCTTGCAGTTTTACTTCTTTAACTCCCAAGTGATGTCTCCTGGGCCTCCCTCCCCTCACTCGCTTGGTCTGGGCGAGACCCAAGGCGGAGGTGTCGGGAGAAGGCTGGCCGCCACACACATTCCTTGGTATTGGCGTTCAAACAGCTGAGTGAAAATAGCCCTCCTCAGGAACACGTGGGCAGCCGTGAACGCCCCACTATTGCAGGGATTAGATTCCAGTTTATGAGTGTCTTGGCCTTTTAGCCCCTCTTATCCTACCCTCCCATTCTAGCAGGTCCACCACCTGTTTTTAACTCCTTTGGAGGTTGAACAATGTAAGAAATCAGTGTGTTGATTTTAACAGCTTCAGAAATCATCGCTGAGTTAGGCTACTGGAGCACGGGGAATGGACTTTTAGTTCTGCCCAGATGCGATCCAGTCTGAAGCCAAGAAGGAATCTGGGCAGGACCTATAAGATGCAGGTGGCCCCGTGTCTGTCCCAGTGCCTTGAAATTCCACCTTTCAGTTCCCTCCTGTGGGCTGAGAGACTTTTCTGTCATCGTTAACAAGCCTCTGCTCTTTGGAGAGCCACATCTTCAGGCTGCTGGCAGGTAACACATGAAGGGGTCCAGCTGGGTTTCAGGCTCTGAAATGTGGGAATGTGAGATCAAACATGGAAGGCTCTGGTGGATGTGAGGAGAGAGGCAGAGGCTGGGATCCTGGGGAGCAGGTGGGACCAAGTTTATATCCTTCATAGTTTTCCTCAAGGGCACTCCTGAGATGGGGGAGGGTGTCCCCTCCACGGTACAGAACAAACAGTCCAAGGAGGCTCAGACAAAAGGGGATCCAAGGGAGCTGGTGGCTGGGGGTGTGTTTCAGGCCTGCTTTCAGCATAGCATCCTTATTGAAACAAACACCAGCCCCTTTGTGGGATGGGGATTGGAGATGCATGTGTAGTTTTCTTAGTTTCAGATTACATTTTAAATTAGGAAATATTTCAGAAATATTTTAAGCATACAGAAAATAATGCAACAGATACCTACGCGTGTGTCTACCGCCTTGCTTTAACAAATGTCTCAGAGTATCAGTGTCCTAATTTTTCTAAACAACCTCTTATTGTAGAATAATTTGAGATTGACAGGAAAATTGCAGACAGTACAGAGTTAGGTGTTCTCACAGCCAGTTTTCCCTCTTAGTGAACATCTTACTTTAGTATAGTATTCATGCATACTCAGTCGTTTTCGGCTCTGTGAACTTACGGACTTCAGCCCACCTGGCTCCTCTGTCCATGGGGTTTTCCAGGCAAGAATGCTGGAGTGGGTTGCCATAGACTCCTCCAGGGCTCTTCCTGACCCAGGGATGGAACCCACATCTCCCTCATTGCAGGTGGATTCTTTACCGCTACACCACCAGGGAAGCCCTTAGTATGGTATACTTGTCGCAATTATGAACCAAACTGATAATTAAGTTCATACTTGATTCAGATTTCCTTAGTTTTTAACCTATTGTCCTTTTTCTGTTGTGGAATCCCGTCCAGGACACCACGTGATATTTATCCATTACATTTTCTAGAACCATGATGTCACTATGGCTGAATGTAACTATATCATCTTTGTGTAGGTGAGTCCTCCACCTTCATGCCCCTCTCGTCCTAATAACAGAGGTCTTTTTCGGAAGCCACAGTTTCCTGTTTACTTCTGCTTCAGAAACTCCTTGCAGATTAGCTTTTTCGCAACCCGAGCGTATTTTGTTTTCAGACATCCAGATTTATCACTGCTGGCTAGAATCCAGAGGACCAGTAACTAGCCATGGGAGAGAACAGCCCTGCACAAGTCACTGTCACGATTCCATTTGTGCCGCTGTTCAGTGGCTTGTGTGATTGGAGGGCAGTGGGAAGGGTCGGCGAGCATTCCTCCTTCCCGTTCCTGGGAACCAGTAACCAGAACTCTCGTGGGAAAACCTGATGCACTGGGCATTTTCCTTCTTCCTTACCTTTGTCTCCTAAGAAAGAAATCTCTTAACTGAGAGCAGTTGAAGAAAACTTGCATTTTTTTTTTAACCCCTAAGTAATTCTAATACAGCGTCTAGTTGGGTGGCTATTAGAAGCTTGGGTTTTAAACCACTGTATTTTTACAGCTGTAGAATCTAGTGCTTGAGTTGATTTAACAAGCAGCCGTGGGTTTGTTTTCTGGCCGGAGTCTGCCACTGGTGCTCTGGGAAAATTTGATCTTGGGTCTCTGTTTCTAGGAAAGTGTTCTGTAATTTTTACTCACACGTTGATGCTGTCTATTGTTCTTGCTGGCCACACCTTAATCCTTAGTGGGTGTGAGCACCTGACGGATGATTCAGATACTTAAGCCGTGAAAATGAAAGACTCCCTGGGGGAGCTGGGAGTCCAGAGGGGTGGTGTCCTTGGCCCTGATCTTTGGCCAGCAATCTCTCCCTGTGACATTCCCCAGAGTACTACTTCCCTTCGCCACACAGCCCCAGCTGTCACGTGCTGCTACGTGTAGCTGAATCTAAGTTTATTAGGCAGCTTCGGTCCTTTATAGTGTGATGGTTCTGAAAGTATTTGTGTCACCTGGGAACCTGTTGGAGTTGCGTATTCTCAGAGGTGGGGCACAGCAGGCTGAGCTGTAACAAGCCTTCCACCTGACTCCTTTTCACATCCAATTTGAAGAGCACTGTTAGTGTATACCCCATGCCGGTGCCCCCTCCTGGCTTTACCCTCACTCTGCAATCATTGGACAATATTTTATATTCATTTAACTCATATTCAGTGAGCAGGCACTGTACTGGGTGCCAGGGTGGAGCTAGGTTAGGGGGGGTGGCGGGTCGAGGGTGAGCCAGCCACGGGGCATGTCCTCAGGGAGCTGAAGTCAGCAGTGGTTCTCAGTTGTGGCTGCACATTAGAGTCACCTGGGGAGCTTTTAAAACTCCAAGTGCCTTCATTTAGTGGATCTTCCATCTCGGATCAATTAAGTCAGAATCGCCCGAGGAGTACCCAGGTGTAAACTAGTTTATAAAGCTCCCCCACCCCACCACGAGAAACTCTGGCCTTGTGGGAGAGAACGCCAGTTGGGCAGCTGCAGAGCTTGTGGTGAGTGTGAGGTTGGGGCGACTGGAGGGGTGCACTGGGAGCAGACGGGAGGGTCACTTTACCTAGGCTGGGGTGGGAGTAGTAAAGTCGGGATATATCTGCGAAGTTTTTCTCAAAGTTTTTATGTAAAGAAAGGTAAAAACGTGGTTTAAAGGTGAATCCATGTGTGATTTCAGAATGAGTCGTAGAGGAGTTCAGGAGAGTTGCTTTCTCCTACAGTGTGTGTAATTCATGCTCCCTGTGTGGCAGGAGCAAAGGGCCACCAAGGGCCACACCTGGAGTGGCCAGCATACCCTTTCATCAGACTTCCTTCCCTGGAAACGCTTGTCCTAGCTTTGTCTCATGGTCCGCTCAAATGCGAGGGCTCCCCACGCACTCCTGTTTGTAAGAGGAGGCAGCTGAGGAGTACAGCCCACAGCCTTCGGGGTCTTCAGTGGCCATCCCATCAACAACCAGCTTTCTTCCCAAGGATTTTGATCTTTCTTTCCATGCTTTAAGAGGTTTTTTATTTTTAAGATGTAAAGGAGATGTTTATATAATAAATAATTCGTTATTCATGAGTCTCTCTACTTTTGATTCAGAAGGTCAGGTGGGGAGATTTAATATGAAATATTAGCTGTGTTTGCCAATTGCTGTACCCTGTTACCCTGCCGTAAGCCAGAAATAGAAGCGACCTGTTTTCAATGACAGATCAAAATTTAGTGCTATGCTGATGGTCCAGAATGAAGATTTTTTGACACAGTGAATGAAATACATACCAGTGTATTTCTGGTTGTGATTTAGCTGACCAAGTAGTTCAGTTATAATTATATTATTTTTACTCCTGGAGATCATTACTCTAAATGAAAAATGCTTCAATGTCCAGACTATTAAGATGTGGATGGTGAACATTATTTAAAACAAAATTATTATTATTTTTTTCTTTCTGGACTGTTAAACAGCTTTATGAGCATGTGGAGGCTAGAATATGGTTGTTAGCATTTAAAATTAAATGAAAACATGGAAATATTTTTTGGTGTAAAAATAAACTTGACTGTCAATTATTGTATACTGCCTTCTGTGACCCATCTCTCCTGGTTCCTTAAGCCCCTTATAATGTAATGGGGGAACGTGTCTAGTAAATATACAGTTGGCATAAATCTGAGGATATAAATATTATAAAAGGGCATTGAAGAGAAGAGCTGTAGGAAACAGGGCAATGGGTTTATCATTTTGTGTGAGGGACAATTCTCGTGGGGATTGAAGTATCTTTTAATAGTTTGATCTGATCCCTGACCACAGTGTTGTTTTCCATTGACGAATACTTCCCTGGCCTCTTATTACTAGCATGTTAGAGGAATTTTAACTATCTTCTCACCTTCATGTTTGAAAGGCTTAGTGTTTATAAGGGACAAAGATGGTGTAAAACTCTAGCAAACAGGATAGTGTTCTCATTATGACACCTCTCTCCCTGCATTTCATATAAGAAAACAGAGGCTGGTATTTGAGTTGAGGAACCCTTGAGCAAATCAACGTTTTCAAGAGACCCGGTATGAAATGTATTTCTCCTCCGTATCGTACCTTTTCATGCAATACAATTCTGTTAAGTAATACATTTTAGAACCCAAAAGTTTAAACTGAAACTTCAGTAGGAGTCATTGAAGTAAATCTGAAAGGTAAACTTTCAGGAGACTATAATTGAATAGATTTAACCTATATTTATGTAACAGAGAAATCTCTAGGTGATTATCTCTTTCTCTTCTCTAAGGACCTTTCTTAAACTCTGCAGGTCTGTTGTCTGTTGACTTGATTAATGAGTATTTATCCCACTAAAATTGGCCATTAATTATTTCTTCAGGTTGCAGCAATAATTACATCTTTCACATAAAATATAATTAGCATAATAAGCAGAAAACACCCTGCTAGGTAATGTGGGATTGTGAAGGAGCTAGTTAGTTACCGCCAGAGATAGACAGTGTACCACATGGTAAGGAGCAGTTTTCTGGAGCTGACTTCCAGCATTTATATTTAGAAAATACAGACTAGGTCGCCCCGGGCATCCCAGGTGGCTCGGTGATAAAGAATACGCCTGCCAAAGCAGGAAACGTAAGAGATGTGAGTTTGATCCCTGGGTCGGGAAGATCCCCCACAGAGGAGGAAATGGCAACCCACTCCAGCATTCTTACCTGGAAAACTCTATGGAGAGAGGAACCTGGCAGGCTACAGTCCGTGGGGTCGCAAGGAGTTGGACACGACTGAGCATGAGTATGAGACTAGGTCACCCCAGAGTGGGAATTTTGATGAAGTAGCTTTGTAGACACCACTGTTAGAAAATACTACCACCTGGCCTATAATTTTGGTGTCATTTGATAACTAACAGTTCTCTTACCTTTCACTCATTTATCGATCCTTTCAGTGATCACAGGTGCCAGCCTCTGAGCTAAGGGCTAGGGACAAAGAGAAACGGGTGGTGGCTCTGGAGAAGCTGAGTTTGTTGGGATGTAGATAATTTAAGTGTAATTCAGCCTCTTAACAGAGGTGTGTACTAAGGTGTATTCTATTAAGTAGGTTCTGGAGCACTTTGGAGGGGAGGTACCCCATGTAGACTTGGGAGGATGAATCCGAGCATGGCTCCAGAGAAGTTGGGAGGAAGTGTTCCAAGTTGGGGAAGCAGCCTATGTTGCAAAGCCTTATCAGCAGAATACATCTCTCACCCTCTGATTTCCCACTGGTGCTTTTCATTGGCTAATCCTGGCCAGAGAGCCTGGGTAGACTAGCTCAAGGCAGAGAAAATCAGGCAGTGAACCTGGGGAGGCAAACAGGATCATCAGAACATAAGGTATGGAGTGTGAATGAGGTTTGTGCAGAGGATGAGAAGAAGCTATGTGAAGAGAACTTGGGAAGATGTGTTTGGAGCCAAATCGGGAATGATCTTCTATAGTTACCTAAGTCTTTTGTCTTATAAACAATAGTTGTGTGGGGGGTGGGCTTAGTGCATGCTCTTATTGACTTGTAATTTAGCAAGAGTTACATTTTTTAAAATATCACTACTTGGGACTCATGAATGGTTCATAAAATCAATTTAGTGGGTTGTCCCAACATTTTAAAAAACGAAATAATATCTTGGTTGCATACAGTAAAGTTGAGTAATGTTTTGTGAGCCTTCTGTATATTTCTGTGGAGGGGGATGTACTGGTTCCAATTTAAAATATGTATAGCACCGTTGAAATGTTGAGAACACCCTGAGCTAGATCCTGGGTAGAGTGAATTGAAGGGAGAAGAGAATGACAGGCAGCATGGCTATAGACAGTCAGCAAAGAACATATCTATTTTAAAAGTGTATGTTATCTGTGCATTCCTTTTTTAATATCTTTATGATATTGAATCCATGTCTAGAGTATTAAACCTCATCTCCAGTAAGCTGAGAAAATCCATCAGCCTCCCTATGTTCCATTTTCTGGAACTCAGCTGATAGTAATGTTTACCAAATCCCTGAAGTCTCCTGAACCTCTCTGAGGAATCCGATGTCTTACAATTACTTTGATAATGCTTGTTTTACTTAAGCATTATGGGGAGTTTTGCATTTGGTTTGAATGTGTGATAAAATCATTTCAGTGTGTTTTGGTTTATAAATTGAAAGGCTTTCCTTTTATCTCTAAAGCACGTTAATTGATCACACTGTTTCTAGTTAGAGTGGCTTAATAAACACACTTGAAGTGAAGTTGCTCAGTCGTGTCTGACTCTTTGCGACCCCATGGACTGTAGCTTACAAGGCTCCTCTGTCCATGGAGTTTACCAGGCAAGAGTACTGGAGTGGGTTGCCGTTTGCTTCTCCAGGGAATCTTCCCGACCCAGGGATCGAACCTGGTCTCGCGCATTGCAGACACATGCTTTACCGTCTGAGCCAGAACTAGCCAAAAAGTTTTTCTCTCTCCACTGACAAGACATGTGACTCTTTGGAAGCTCAGTTAGAGAGCTTTCTGATGAATGTCCTTACTCTTGCAGGAGAAAAGTGATGCTGGCGCATAAGCGCATGCTTGCTAAGCTTCAGGAGTGAAGGCAGATGAAGTCTAAGCCCTTTATACAAAGAACTCAGGTCACTATTTCAGTGTATAATTGAAGCCTTCTCTTCCCCACATAGTATTTAAGATACTAACAAGTAAATAATGTTGCATCAGGTTATTTTTATTGGGGAGATAATACCTGCAAGGTCACCTTAGGTTGGCAGCTGGATGTGGGGCCTTCGCGTTTATACTGGAATCGCTCAATTCACAGGTGCTTCTTATCTCAAGCTTGTGATGGTGGTGTGCACCATCATTTTACAGGAAAGGAAATTAATTTGCTTAAAGCCGTAAGTTAAAACTAGGTGGTTTCCCTGGTGGCTTAGTGGTAAAGAATCCACCTGCCAATATAGAAGATGCAGGTTTGACCCCGGAGTCAGGGAAGATCCCCTGGAGAAGGAAATAGCTTATTCTCCATTTTTCTTTTTAAAAACACTCCATTATTCTTACCTGGGAAATCCCCATGGACAGAGGAGCCTGGCGGACTACAGTCGATGTGGTCGAAAAAGAGTCCGACAGGACTTAGTAGCTAAACAACAAGAACTGGTTAGAACAAGGACTAGAATCCAGGTCTTCTGGATCCAGATCTTGTGTTCTTTAAGATCTGTCATCCAGAGGAGAAACTGAATAGGGGATGAAGGTGAGTTACTGTTTAAGCCTGTGTTGCAGATTCTGGCTCTCATCACAGTTTCTCTGTGTTTTTCATTCCATTGCTTCCAAAGAATTCCAGTATTTTAGTAGAAAATACTGAAAAAAATAAAAATAAATGAGAAAAATAAAAAAGTAAAAACACTGAGAAAAAGAAAAAGCCCAGTCAGCAATTTGAGAACATTGCTTTTGAATAGTGTGACAGAACTAGGTGGTGTGTGTGTGCTAAGTCGCTTCAGTTGTGTCCGACTCTTTGCGACCCCATGAACTCTAGCCTGCCAGGCTCCTCTGTCCATGGATTTCTCCAGGCAAGAATACTGGAGTGGGTTGCCAGTTCCTTCTCCAGAACTAGGTGGTGGTCAGGGTCAAGTAGCTGCACCTGGCTGTAAAGTCTTATCTCCGAGCTGTGTGATCTGGACCTTTTCTAAGTCTTCTGTTTTCCTTTGGGAAAGGGGTAGGAGGTGTACCTCCCCTGCAGGGTTTTCATGAGGATTGCGCAGAGAAAGGAGCTCTTTCTGCATGGACTCATAGTAGGCACTCAGCAATGATAATCCTCTGAACTATCAGTTATCGTTGCTGTACATGCATGCTAAGTCGCTTCAGCTGTGTCTGACTCTTTGCAACCTTGCAGACTATAGCCTGCCAGGCTCCTCTGTCCTTGGGGATTCTGCAGGCAAGAACACTGAAGTGAGTGGGCCTTGCCCCCCTCCAGGGGATCTTTCCAACCCAGGGATCAAACCCATGCCTCTTATGTCTCCTGCATTGGCAGGCGGGCTCTTTCACCACTAGCGGCACCAGGAAAGTTCTCACTGCTACTTAAGAACAATTGATCGTTCACAAGTGCAGTCCAACGGTGTAAACGCTAAATGCTTTCAGACCTGACTACCTGCAGTAATAACAGGTATAGTTTATTAAGTATTTACCATGTAGCAGCCACTACGAGCTCTGTGCTACTTGTCTTTTTTAATCCTCATAATAATCTCATAATGTGTAGGAACTATGAATCATTGCCTTCACATGTCAGAAAACTGAGACCTAGCCTGAGAAACTTGCTCAGGTCACAGAGTTAAGTAGCTGACTGTGCCCATGATTATAATATTGCCTGACTACAGAAATGAAAGCCTTGGAGGAAAAAAAAAAAAGAGCAACAGGAAGTCTGGAGTTGCTTCCCCGACGTTCTTCCACAGAAGCCAAAATTTCCAGGGGCCATCTGCCATGTGCCAGGGCCTTCCAGGCCCAGATTCACACCATCAGTGAGACTGATCTGTGGACAGCCCAGCATGCCCCTCCTCATTAGCAAGTAGGAGGTGTGTACAACCCACACAGAGTGGGGAGGAATGAATCCCTGACATCTATACAAACTTTGTGGCCCTGGAGCCCGCACACCCTGTTCCTGGCTGTTATCTGGGTACAGAAACGCTATGAGGGATCCCGGAACCTGCCAGGCAGAGCTTTGCAGATCAGTCATCCACCCCAGTGAACTGTAACTGATGTGGGCCCTTATGTTTGATGGCTTTCAGGCAGAACAGCCAGGTCACTCTAAGTCCAGATGTTCAATTGTTTCTCTCTGTGCCTTTTTTTTTTTTTGAAAGCAGTGATTCTGCCTCTGCCTCCCTGGGAGATGAGAAGCAATGAAGGTGATTCCTTTTGCCAAATCCTTAACTGGCTTCCAAAATGCACAACGATTATGCTTGGTTATGACCTGGTTTCTAAGTGAGGTGAATAATAACAGCAAGGAAAACTGCCCTGGTTGGAGCCAGTGTGAATGACAGAAAATTCTGAGCCATAGAATACTTTAAGGAATGGAGTCTTACTATTTTAGGAACATACTGTGAAGAAAATCAGTGACCAAAAATAAAAGGTTGTGGAGGAGGGGATGGGGGAGTTCCTAGTAAGAGGGCTTGCCAGAACGCTCTTATGTAGATAAAAATTGCTCACAATTCAAGGATTGTTGGTATTTGGTTGGTTGTGATTTGTTTTTTAAAGATATGTGATACTAATAGTCAACATAATCATTAAGCTTAGCATTTTCTTTATAAAATTAAAAGATTGGGGTGGGGGTGGTGAGGACCTGAGCCTTAAGTCTGAATTCACAGACTTGGATTTATTTATAAAACTTTTAAATTATTTTCAATAAATCATTTACAGTTTTACAGTTGTCTTTTTAGTTTAGGGAAAAAATGCAAACTGATTTAATGACTTTCTAAACCAGATCTTCATCCGTTTTCTAATTACATGTTAGAATTTTTAGAGATGGGTTTTAGGCATCAGAATTTTTGAAAGCTACCCAGGTGATACTAGTGAGCAGCTCTAGTTGAGAAAGAATCACTGGCCTCTAGGTACTTGGTGGCATAGAAATGACTGAAACCATATGAGACAAACTTGCTTATAGGACCCATAAGCCTCACATCTTCAGAGTCAGCACAAGCGTTTCTTCTCTGCTTGGAAAAATCTATTCCAAGTGGATCACCTCTGTTTATTCCTGCCTTTTCTCGAAGTCCTTCCCAGTATTGAAATCATGAAACATATGTAAGCAAGGAGTGATTTCTACACTTCAGCAGGAAGTCAGTTTTGTGTGTGTGTGTGTGTGTGTTTTTAACATCAGCCCATTTTTATTATAGATCAGTGTAAGTCATCCTCCAGAGTCTGGTCTACTTGAGAACTGGGAGCTTGATGGGTGACTCAAGGGCCTTCAGTGCCTAGCATGCAATGCTTGACAGATATTTGGCCTCATGTAAATATCTGTTGTTAACGTTAATTATTATAATCTTGATTTTGTGTTTTCCTAATCGGAGCTTCCTTATCTGCTTTTTCTTCTCTGGAATCCAAGCATGCCCTAAATTTGTATTTTTGTCAAGGGATGAGGAAGGAATCTTCCTGAGGTGAAGATGAGAGGGATGTCATAGTGCATGTAGGTTTCAGGTAAATGTAATTCATGATGTCAAAGCTGCCCTTTAAAGAAGCGAAAAATTTGGCAGGTGGAGGTGGAATGGGTTACAGGGAAAAAAAGGAACAAATGGGAACAGATCTGCATTAATAAATATTCAGAGCAAGTCACCCTCTTATGTCAGTGTTTGTAGGTGATGTTATTACATGTGGTATTGGGTGATAGAAGTTGTGCACACTCTCATTTTTCACTTTAATTGCTTGCCTAAAAAGATCCTGACAGCTTCAAAGGTTACTGCCGGTTGCATTGTTCATAACTCAAAAATAATATGCATGTGCAATTTGCTTCATTATTGCCCACTAATAACCAATTCTGGAGAAAGTCCTAAAGCCACCAGAGGAGCCATAATTTGACATGATGATTTTCCCTTCTTTTTCCCATTCTTTTCATTATCCCAGGTTAAGAATGAGCCACAGATGGTGTGATGATATGAGTGTGATTTTACTCTGATTTTGTTTTCATCAGTTGGTATGTTAATTTTTAAAGAGAGTTTTTGAAGAATCTAAAAAAAAAAAAGGCAAGACATAAAATATTATATAGTTCAGATTAGAGCTTTGAGTCCAACAAAATAAACCAGCATTCCAGCTATTTTGTTCAGATTTGGTTTGGCTTCATATAACTGGAAAACCCTACATAGCAGTGCCTTAAGTGGAAGAGTTTCTTTCTTTCACTTTCAGAAAGTCTGGAGGGGGTCAGAGGTGGGGTGGGCATCATGGGATTAGGGATCCAGGCTCCTATTGTGTTGCTTAGCCATGTATGACCTCTATTCCCCAAATTATTTCATATCCAGATTAGATGCTGGAGGGGAAAATACCACACACAAAAAAAGCTTATGACTTTTAAATGGGGCTTCCCAGAAGTCTTAAATCCTATTGACAAGGCCTTAGTCATAGGGTTGCACCTGGTTCAAGGAATGCTGGGAAATGTAGTCTTTATACCTGTCAGCCATATTCCTAAGCATTATGAAGGAAGAAGGGGCTTCCCCGGTGGGCTCAGACGTTGAAGAATTTGCCTGCAATACAGGAAACCTGGGGAAGATCCCTGGGTGGGGAAGATCCCCTGGAGAAGGGAATCTTTTCCCACTCCAGTATTCTTGCCTGGAGAATTCCGTGGACAGAGGAGCCTAGTAGGCTACAGTCCATGGGGTCACAGAGTCAGACACGACTGAGTGACTAACACTTTCACTTTTTTCATGAAGGGAAAAGGGGAAAATGACTACTTGATGGTAGCCAGCAATCTCAACTACATTATACGAATGATGGGTTCTCAGATTCTCTGTGTATCATAATACCACTGACTATAAAATGAAGATAATCCACAACACTGCAGTTTGATTTCAAAATATTCTATGGGCTAAAGAACCAACGAGTAGCTGCACCTAACACATTGCTTATTTAACCCTCATTTCAGCCCTCATTGCAAAAGTACTATCTTTATCAAAATTGTAGATGGAAAAAACTAAGACTTAAAGAGGCTATATTGCTAGTATTGAAAGGCGGCATTTTGACTTGTGTGAGGGAGTTGCATTATAATCCTTGGCAACACCAAGGTGGGAGCAGGGATTCCCATGGGAGGATAATTACAGTAGTGAGCCTTGGAGACTTGGGTACTGAATCATTTAAAACACTGAACTCGGGGTCTGTTTCGACTCAGGTCACTTTTTGTCCCAATCTTTCATATTCACTCCCTGGTGAAGTTTACTGATTACTTGGTTTCAGATGCAGTGCAGCTTCTGGCTTTTCTTTATCCCTGGCAGAATTCTCCTAGATGTACTAGGTCCTCAGTCAGTACTTTCTGATGAATTGGCGGAGTTAATGTGATACCCAAGTTTTGACTCAGGATGGCCAGGTTTTGCTGTATATCGTTGTTTGGTTTGTGGTTCATGGTCTGCTTCTAGTGCCTGCTGGAATGTGGCGTTTTGGTGGGAATCTCCAGTGCTGCAGTCCCTATCTGTGTCCTGAGCCCTTTATCTCTTCTTCCTTTGAGTCGTCTTGCTTCTGCAAAATATCTGCCCACACATCAGAAGCAGACCTCCTTTTCTTGCCTGTCAAACCCTTTTCATTTTCTGATTACTTCCTTTTGGTAATGAGGCTGTCAGCTCTGTACACAAGAAAAAAAAAACTATGTATTCCCATTTCTGCTTTCACCAGATCTTATACTTCTTTCTTTTGGTTTTTTTCCCCATTTTCCACACCACCCCCCAGTTATTTTTCTAAAACATGGAACGTATCAGTTTACTCCTAAGGCTCTCTATTGTTCACTGGATTAAGTGCAGACTTTTGGAGAACATTTTAAACCTTCCAGGGTGTGGGCCTGATGTGAATTGCAAGACTCTGTACAGAGTTCTAGCCACACCTTCTTGCCCTCATCTCTGCTCGTTTCTGCTTCTGCTCAGACCATTTTCTGATTCACCATTTTCTCACCTTTTCTGACTGTATATTTAGTTCAAGGCTCATGTAAAATTTCCTTGCAAGAAGTTTCTCTGATGCTCCCTGGGAATCCTGTTTTGTTTCACCAACAGTTAGTATAGCCCTCTAGGCTGGCACAGAATCCCAGTCTGTCTTGGATTATTGTTGACTGTGAATTCTGTGGTCTTTGCTGCTCAGTTGTGAATTTACTGACAGAATTTTCCTTATGTAGCTAGTGCATGACAAGAGGTCAATATGTCTTTCTTGAAATGAACTCAGGTTCTTTGTGAGGAAAGTCCAAGCTCTTGTAAGTCCAAACAACCTCTTGTATCTTTTGTAGCCTCCTAAGCAGTCTTTTGATTTAGACCACAGAAAAGAAAAAAAAGTCTGGAAGCAAGAGCTCCATCCTCATGTAATATTCATAGAGCTCTAACACAGGGTTTCTCAATACCTGCACTGTTGGCATTTTAGACCAGGTAACTCTTTGTTGGGGGGAAGGGAGTGCTGTCCTGTGTGTGCATTGTAGGGATGTTTAGCAGTGTCCTTGGCCTCTACCCACTAGCTACCAGTGGTACCTCCCCGCAGTTGTCTCTAGACCTTGCCAGACATCCCAATAGAGGGTGAGGTGGGGGGAAAATTGCCCACATTTCAGAACCTCTGCTTTAAAATATCTCTATAAATATTTTATAACTAATGAATATTGGCTCTTCAGCCCTACTACCTACCTTTCCATAGTACCCACAGACTTCTTACTTGTGCTTTCTGCTTCAAACTTAATGCCATTTTTGGATCCTCTAGCCTCACCTATGGACCACTCCCTAAGCCTAGCTCCCTTTCCTTTAAAACCCAACTCAGTTCCTGTTCATCAGTGAATCCTTCCCAAATTAGTCCTTTATACCTGCCCTCCATTATTCTGAATTTTGCATTATTTTCTCTCCCTCTGTACATCTGTTTAGTTCAGTTCAGTGTTTCAGTCATGTCCAACTCTTTGCGATCCCATGAATTGTAGCATGCCAGGCCTCCCTATCCATCACCAACTCCCAGAGTCTATCCAAACCTATGTCCATCAAGTCAGTGATGCCATCCAGCCATCTCATCCTCTGTTGTCCCCTTCTCCTCCTGCCCCCAGTCCTTCCCAGCATCAGGGTCTTTTCCAATGAATCAGCTCTTCACATGAGGTGGCCAAAATATTGGAGTTTCAGCTTCAACATCAGTCCTTCAAGTGAACACCCAGGACTGATCTCCTTTAGGATGGACTGGTTGGATCTCCTTGCAGTCCAAGGGACTTTCAAGAGTCTTCTCCACCACCACAGTTCAAAAGCATTAATTCTTTGGCGCTCAGCTTTCTTTATAGTCCAACTCTCACAACCATACATGACCACTGGAAAAACCATAGCCTTGACTAGACAGACCGTTGTTGGCAAAGCAATGTCTCTGCTTTTAAACATGCTATCTAGGTTGGTCATAACTTTCCTTCCAAGGAGTAAGCATCTTTTAATTTCATGGCTGCAGTCACCATCTGCAGTGATTTTGGAGCCCCCAAAAATTAAGTCTGACACTGTTTCCACTGTTTCCCCATCTATTTCCCATGAAGTGATGGGACCAGATGCCATAATCTTAGTTTTCTGAATGCTGAGCTTTAAGCCAATTTTTCACTCTCGTCTTTCACTTTCGTCAAGAGGCTTTTTAGTTCCTCTTCACTTTCTGCCATAAGGGTGGTGTCATCTGCATATCTGAGGTTATTGATAGTTCTCCTGGCAATCTTGATTCCAACTTGTGCTTCCTCCAGCCCAGCGTTCCTCATGATGTACTCTGCATATAAGTTAAATAAGCAGGGTGACAATATACAGCCTTGACGTACTCCTTTTCCTAATTGGAACCAGTCTGTTGTTCCATGTCCAGTTGTAACTTGCTTCCTGACCTGCATACAGGTTTCTCAAGAGGCAGGTCAGGTGGTCTGGTATTCCCATCTCTTTAAGAATTTTCCACAGTTTATTGTGATCCACACAGTCAAAGGCTTTGGCATAGTCAATAAAGCAGAAATAGATTTTTTTCTGGAACTCTCTTGCTTTTTTGATGATCCAGCAGATGTTGGCAATTTGATCTCTGGTTCCTCTGCCTTTTTTAAAACCAGCTTGAGCATCTGGAAGTTCACGATTCATGTATTGCTGAAGCCTGGCTTGGAGAATTTTAAGCATTACTTTACTAGCATGTGAGATGAGTGCAATTGTGCGGTAGTTTGAGCATTCTTTGGCATTGCCTTTCTTTGGGATTGGAATGAAAACTGACCTTTTTCAGTCCTGTGGCCACCACTGAGTTTTCCAAATTTGCTAGCGTATTGACTGCAGACTTTCACAGCATCATCTTTCAGGATTTGAAATAATTGAACTGGAATTCCGTCACCTCCACTAGCTTTGTAGTGATGCTTCCTAAGGCCCACTTGACTTTACATCCCAGGATGTCTGGCTCTAGGTGAGTGATCACACCATCGTGGTTATCTGGATTGTCTGTGTTTACTGGTATGTATTTTTCATGTCAGTATATCTCTGTACTGAACAGTCACTTATGCTTGAGTCTGTTTTCCTTTGCTGTCCATCTAACCCCGTAGTGGAACAGACTGAGCTGGATGTTGACCTTGGTGTCTTTTGTGTTACGCGTGTATGGGACATTCATTTGTTTGTTCAGCCTATGTTCACTGACTATTTATAGATCACTGGACTTAGGGTTTGTGACCTGTAAAATCTGGTCCCTTAAGGGGCTTTTGTTTTGCTGGGGTGCTAAGACAGATTTGCAGGTGTGTGTGTAGCATAGTGCATGGTAGAGGTAGCATATAGGTCAATACCTTGGAGGACGAGTAGGACTTTTTGGCAAACAATGTTAGGCAGAAGGAGTTGAAGGTCTCTCTATGAACAGCCATTTTCCTTCCATCCTTCAAGAGAGAATTTCAAGAGTATAATTTTCCCTGCCTTTTCATTTGTCACTTAACCTCAGCCACCAGCAGCTCCCTTCTCTTCCACATATCTGCTTATAGGCTCTTCCCATGGGCATGAATGACATAGGAGATCCTTTATGATCTTTTGTATGACATGTTACTTGGATCCATCATCAGGTTCATTTCTCGGAAAAGCAGACACATCCATTTGTGTGTAAAAGCATACATGCGTGTAAGATCAAATGAGACTAAGTTTTGTTCTTACACCTGTATAGAATTTTATTGTTGTATAACCTCAGCACCCCAGTCTTCAGGGCTGCTGTATCCAAATGTACAGGTTGTGGGCTACATAAGCATTCCTGGCAGCCATGATGGACTCTGGCAGTCTCTTGTCCCAGGTAACAAGGTGGAGAATTTGGTTGAAGAGTAGTGGACTTGATAGTGTCATACGTATAAGACTCCATATCTTATACTCAGGAAAAATAGCTACCACTCTCAAGCAGTCAATAGGAGTTTGATGGGTTGGTGAAGAGTTAGAAAGCACTCTGGTCCAAACAGTCTATTTCTAACAACTTCAGCCCTCTGGCCATGTCGGAAACTGGAAAGGCTGCAGTATGCTGTGTTTGTTTATAAATCAGGCTCCTGGAGCATTGTCCAAACGGTTCTTGATTGAATAATGTTTATTCATTCACTTGTGGAGGAAAACTCAGGCTACAAATGGGAATAGATGGTGTTATTATACTGCACAATGTCCCCAACTTTGAGATATTTAACTCATAAAGTTTACAGCAACACTTAACTGCATCTGGATTTCACATTGAATTTGGAAAGGCAAGAATCTCACTGTAATTTGCACTGACTGCCCTGTAATGGAAATTATGGCTTGGGACAAGTTTCAAATGACGTGTCTATAAACGAAAGAAAAGTTGATCCATTCAAAGGCTTGTTATGGGCAATTGTAGGATTATTTTATTTTTATTTTTGGAAGGACTATTGCCAGCAAGAAATATTTATTTCAGCAGCTGAAATAAACTAGCTGTGAATTAAATGTTGGTCTTTGTAAATTGTAGGTTCATCAAAATTCAGTCCTAAAAGTGGATCGAGAAGTTGCAACAGAACTTTGCTGGGCTTTTAAGAAAGCTATAAAGATTGTATGGAGGCCAGTGTTACAACTGGATGGTAGTGAGAAGTTGACTTCAGAGGATGAACAGCCGTTTAAATGTTCAGAATACTGGCCTAATGGTTCTGAGGATGCAGGGCTTCTGGTCCTAGCCGTGCTGTTAACTGAGTTTGTGTAAACAGGCACGTCACTTAACTTTCCAAACCTCAATTTGTCTGCTCCTTTGCTCCTGTCTCCCACCATTTATTTTGGTATCTCCCAGTCATGTTCAAGACTTACCCTCCGATGTCTAAGGACCCTTCCTTGACTGCTCTTGGCTCCTATTTAAGACACCGAGACAATAAAAAGCTGATGGGAGGCTCTGGATAGAGGCTTGGATGAAGCTTGTTGCCTTATCTGCAGGGAAATCACTTAATCAGGGAATCGCCAGATGTCAGCATCTGGCCATGTCATCTCTGCACCCACTTAGCTTAATCGGGAGGCGCCCTCCTGCCTGCTGCCAGTGTCCTGAAGACCAGTGAAGTAGGTGCCTTTCTACTCGCATCTCCTTATTTTTCAGCCCTGTGTTTTCCCCACTCTTCCTTGATCTCTGCTGTGCTTGGTTTCCTGATCCAGTGTCTGTGGAGAATCAGCCTTTTAAACAGTTCTCCTGTTTCCAGCCCTGAACTTCCCCTTCCTTGCCTTTGGTAGCACCTGGCACCTCCAAGTCCAGGGCCTCTCAGGCTTCTACAGGGGGCTCCCCTCCTGACTCATGTGTTTCCCCTGCTGTGGGCACTGGAGACTATGGCTTCCTCTGTACTCTCTAGGTCACTCACACTCCTGCATGAGCTTTCCGTCTTCCAGAACACAGGTTGAAATCAGTTGTCTGCTGACGTTGCCTCATTTTTTTCTATCCCTGGAGAATTTGTAATTCCTATATTTCTTCCTTAGTGGGGCTTTGGATATGGGCTTCCCAGGTGGTGCCAGTAGTAAAGAGTCTGCCTGTCAGTGCAGAAGATGTAAGTTCAAGTCCTGGGTCGGGAAGATCCTCTAGAGTAGGAAATGGTAACAGTGTTCTTTCCTGGAAAATGACAGGGGAGCATGGAGGGCTATAGTCCACAGGGTCACAAAGAGTTGAATGTGACTGAACACGTGTGCACAGGACCTTGGATGGTGAAGGAAACAGATGCCTTTGATCCACCTGCCATGTTTGACCAAAAGTCTTCCATTTTTCACATCATAAAATTAGTGTGTCCACTTAATGATTATGCATCATCTCCTACAGGCCTGGCCCTGAGCTGAGTGCTGGAGAGAGCGAAGAAGCTGAGGTGCCTCACCTCTGAGAAACATGGGAAGTGGAAAGGCTAGGCCCAGAGTCCGTGGGGTGGTGACACAGAACAAGGACAGTGCTGGGGATGGGGGCGTTGCAGAGAAGGGCGGAGGGGTGCAGCGCTCAGCCAGGGATGGTGTGGGAGGCTCTGCAGCTTTGTGAGTTCAGCTGTTAGGGAGAAGGCTGAGAACAGCCTGTGCCCATTAACTGTTACCAGGTGAGTCCCCAGAACAGTGGGGTTTCCATCCCAGACCTTCAGTCTCCCCGATCTGGCTGGGTGGGCCTTTGCCTCTCCAGGGTCTTATCTTCAGAGGTTGCCTTCCCACCCACGTCGTCTCAGGCCTCCCACTGTTGCCCCTCCATACTGTGCACAGAGCCCAGTGTTTCGAGGATACAGAATTTGAGGAAGGCCTTCTTGGGGGTGTGCTATCCTGTCTCCTCCTCTTCTCCTGCCTCCCAGCCTACAAGTAGCTCATTGCCGAGAGAGGCTTCGTTAGTCTTGCTGAGAGACAGTATAGCTGGGTTTTTACTTTCTTACGTTGGAAATAATTCCAAAGGCGTATAAAATCTGAACAATGCAGACTAGCTGAAGCACAGCCAAAGAAAGCCCTTGAGCTTAGCCTCCACTAATTCAGGAAACAACCTTGAGTTTTCCTGGAAGTTTGAAGGCTCAACATGGGACCCGGATCCAGGCAGTTGGTCACCATGGTTCCCAACATCAGGGACAGCCATGATGAACACATGCCTCCATCATTGATCAGGGTGTGCTCTTGGCCCTTCTTTCATCATGTGGGAGTCAAGGTCTATCCAGAAGGGTCTGAAGGTTGTCCTTTTTTTATTCCTGCCTTCTGCCTGGTTTGTCTCTCCACCGCTTGAGAAGTGATGGGGATTGGTGCTGTGACGTCCGGCCTTTTGGCATCTGATTGAATCTGTAAAGCCGCAGGACAGTAGGTCATGTGAGCTACAGCAAGCTCCACTTTGTGTCTCGTCCTTAACTGTGGAGCAGTACGTTCAAGCAATTACCCCGAAAGAGGAATGGTACAAGAGGCACATTGCTGTCCAATTTAGAGGATACTGTGTTTTAGAGACTTTGAAGTAAGTCGTTAGGTTTTTATTGCTTGGGGATTTTAAAGTACATTTTCATATTTGCATTCCCTTAGCCTTCAGTCTGCTTGAAATCTGTGACTGTGCTGGGATGACGTGAGACAGAAAAGTCATCTCTTAGTGGCGTATTGTGTAGCCGTGAAAAATTCAAGTATTCCTGTCCCACAGGCCATTTACTGAGGTGGACTTTACCTCCGGGCAGTGACAGCCAGTGTTCCAGGTCCACATTTTCATCGGTACCGTAAGCAAGCCAGAGAAATACCTGGGAGAACTGTGTGCTATAGCCACTGCAGTTCCTATCACATTTCTTGTTGTAGCAACTTATGCAAAAAAAAAAAAATCTCATCAGTGTGGCACATGGTTTAAGGATGCTCTTGGTATAGTCAGTCATCATCTCCAGTGGCTAGAGTTGCTCTTCTCCAGGTCATTCTGCTAAATGACGTCCTGTCTTCACAAGGAGGACATCGTCATCCTGCTGTGAACACCCTATGCCCTTGTCACTCTAACCCTCCTGTGGAGAGTTTTCAGCATTAGACAGTTCCTTTTCTGTTAGGGAGGGAGAAATAATGAAGGCAGCTATTATACTTTCACTGAATGTGGAAGGCTCCCTGGTGTAATTAAATCCATAAAATGGTGAGTCATGATCACCACACACCAGTCAGCCAGGAAGCGGGTGAAGGAGCTGATGTTTATTCTCGACTGGCCCCTGATGCTTTTCCTCCAGTGGCATGCATGCAGACTTCTACTGACTGTGGGCTGATTTCGCTTTAAGAACTTGAAGATTTCGTGGATGTCCTACAGGTTGCCTAGGGAGACATTAATATGAGAAAGATGTCTCAGGCCTGGTGGACATCTGTCCGGAGGCTCCACTTCCTTGTTGGTTACAGAGTCTGCATTCCAGAAAAACAGGAGAATCCTGCTTGAGGTGCTTGCAGATACTGATGATGATGTTGTTATGGAGAGGTATTTGGAAGCTTCTGGATGTCCTTTTTTTTTCACCACTCATAATTTGAGGCTATGTGAGCATACATCTAGCCTAGGGTTTTGGAAGATGGTGGAATAAGCTCATAAGACAGTATCTCTGTAGGTCCAGTGATCTACGGACAGCCTCAGTTGCATATGTAATCGTTGTAGGAGGCAGAGGAAATGCTGAATTACTGATCTGTTCTCATTTGCACTGCCAAAAACCTCAAGACCCGACTTGATGGAGCCATTCAGAGAGCCTTTGTCTCTTGTTATAGAATTTGGCTTTCGTGGACTTGCTGTGGCATAGACCCAGGAAGCAGGATTTCTGAATAGTATGTCTCTGAAATTTCTTGGCATAGGAAAAACAATAAAGTGAACATGAGATTCTTAACTTTAACACCAAGAATAAAATTGCCACTACTGTCTGGTTTTAGTCTGGGAGTGGAAAGCATTTGTAAATTGATTTTTATGCTGTCATTTTTGCCACCCTTGCTCTATGCCACTGTGTCTGCATCTTCTACCCCCATCACCTGTTACCACACTTTGAAGTTAACATGTGTATCTTACAGCCACCACATGCAGTAAACACTTTCTGTACAAAGGTGCTGGAAACAGCATCTGTCATTATATCAAAGAAGGTGTTATTGCTGAATGCAGTTGGAAGAGTTCTGAAGATGAGATGGTTTTAAGCGAGGTTGTAATGAAAAGAAATCTGTGTGAAATGTCTGAACGTTTTTCTAAGAAAACAAAAATGTATTCAGTTTCTTTATAGTTTTACTATAGAAACTTTGTTTTTGTGTATATTTAGCTCAATCAGTTCTTTACATGAGAAACTTGAGAATATATTTATAGTTGTAAAAGTGCATTTTTATGTTGTGTTGGAGAAACACCGTTAGAGAAGGTTGCTATGGTACTGAATGCTGTCTCTTCAAAAAAAAACCCTCTGATGAATGTGATGTTTGTGGATTCTGAACCAGCATGAGAATTTCTGATCAAGAGTCTAGAAAAGTTATAGTAAACTCATTATACAATTAAGAAGGAGAAGCGTTGTCCTCTAGAATGTGAACCCAAACCTAGAAAAGTGTTCAGGGAATATGAACAATACTCAGTAGATTTTCAAATTGATGGAGCTCTCCAACGGCAACTAATTTGTTCCAGCATTGAAGTGAGCATAATTAACAGAGACTTTCTTTCTTAGGCCGATTAACCGCCAAAAACCATGCCAACATTGTAACTGTAAGCAGTGAAAACCAATATTTATGAGGGGGATTGTGCAGGGGTTTGTGTGACAGATGGACATTTTATCACTGTTGATGTTTGGAATTCTCTTGAAAAGTAATGCAATATCTTGTTATTTATGAATGAATGAACAAATGATTATGTTTTGCTGACTGAGGTTTCTTTAAAAAGTAGTCTACTAAATTAATTTTTTTCTCCATTTAGCCTCTGTTACGTTAGGTTAGGTAGCCTCATATATCCTGATGCAAAAGCTGAAAAATCATAATTGTGTTTTTATTTCAGATACAGATCCACGTGTTTTAGAAAAACAAGAATTACAGCAGCCAACCTATGTTGCCCTCAGTTACATTAATAGGTAAGCCATTTTCAGAATTTATAGCAACCTCATATCTGCCACATTTATTTTTCAAATGTATCTTTTTAACAGGGTAGGAAAAATGTTTTCAGTCTTCAAATATTTACAGGAGATTATTTAAAATCAACCTCTATATGGAATTTTCTTGTTTCTCTGTTGGGGAGAGGCAGGTTGTAGTTCTCTGTTCATGTGGTGGAAAACATGACTGATTTATAAGCTCATTCTGGAAGTATTTTGTATGCAGAGTTAGAGTACGCTCTTTTGACTTCATAGGGCAGTTTGGGAGATTAATGGATTTATGTGAGTGAAATTTTAAAACCTGGGGTAAAGAGGTGCTGTATGAATTTAGAACATTGTTGGAATATCAGAATATATTGGGATATAACAAATTGAAATAACTTAATATCAAAGTTACGTAGTAGCAACTCCTTTTAGGAAAAACATTTTCAGCAGACTCCTCTGTGTCCAGTCGCATGAGTTTTTCCTGAAACTGAACATGTGAGTACGACTTCAGAGAACTATTAGAAGTTGATATATCAAGTCTAAAAGAGGACTTGATGTTTCAGCCAACTCAAATAATTAAGGAGACAGGGATTTTTGAAGAGAACCTGAAATTAACTTACGTTAAGACAACACCCCCCTGCCCAACCTCCCAAGAGAAAAAGGCAAAGTAAAACTAGCATTGAAGTGAATTTTTAAGGAGAATGAAAAACTCTCTGCCCATAATTCAGTGCTTGAATCTCTATTGACTGTCCCTTTTTCATATAAGGCAAAGAGTGTTTCTGGTTTCTTGGTACCAGATCCTTGGTTCAGGATCTGAGGTAAAAAGCTGGGAATGAATTATCTGTACTGCTTCATTTTAATGCCTTTTTAGTAAATTAATTACATAAGCATTGTCTGGAGAGGGCTTTGCATTGGAGTCGCCATGCTCACTTTAAAGTTCTTTTATGAAGCATGTTTTTTAAAGAATTCATTAATGTAAACATCTGTTTGCATGTCCTCTTGGTTTCCTACTTATCAATCTGTTCTGAAACTGAGATAAAATAGCTGCAGTTTTTCAGTACCCATAACTTTGGGGATGTTTTAAGTGGAACACCTTCAAAGTCACATTAGATACAAATACATAAAGATGTATGTGCTTTTCTGTATTTCTCACAAAACCTGTGTTTCCTGAGGTTAGCATGGGTTTTGAAAAGACTTTAGTTTCTAAATTCTAAAGTATACATTAGAATTATGTGACTGGAATGTATGTGAGATAGCCTAGTAATATTGAGGAACAGGATGAATAGTCCTATAAAAAAAGTTAAATCTGGTATTGAATAGGATTTTTTAATAGCATGGCTATTGTGTTTTAGGTAAAATGTTGTCTATGTATGTACGAAGGTGTGTGCTACTAAGCCTTATTCTAATGAGAGTCTATGAGATTTTCACATTCCTTCTTCCTGTTTGTATTGTCAGCCAGGTTGGCAGCAGGGATCTGCTGATCACACAGGTGTTAAGCTCACTAAAGGAATAAATACTCTGCTGGGTGTGATATGGGACTTCAGTGAAGGTGAAGAGTAGGAACAAGGGCCTCAGGCAAAAAATCCACCAGAGAGTTTGAATCAAGTATGATAGTTTAGCATTAACTGTGCAGTAGAAGGTGCATAAATCCAAGAGAGCCAGGATGTAAATCAGTCGGTGTGAACTTTCTGAGTCTTCTGGGAGAAAATGAGTCATGTAAAAAAAAAAAAAAAAACCTTTATACATGTATACAATGGAGTATTACTCAGCCATTAAATAGAATGAAATAATACCATTTGCAACAACATGGATGAACCTAAAGAGTGTCATACTGAGTGAAGTAAGTCAGACAGAGGAGAAATACTGTATGGCATCCCTTATATGTGGAATCTAAAAAGAAATAATACAAATGAACTTAGAAGACAGAAAGAGACACACAGACTTGGAAATTGAACTTACAGTTGTGGGGGTTTGGCCATGGAGAATGATAGGCAGTTTGGGCTGGGGATATACAGACTGGTATATTTAAAATGGATAATCAGCAATTACCTGCTGTATAGCACATGGAGCTCTGCTCAGTGTTATGGAGTGGCCTGGATGAGAGGATAGTCTGGGTGAGAATGGATACATGTATATGTATGGCGGAGTCACTTCCCTATTCATCTGACACTGTCACGGTATTGTTAATCAGCTGTACCCCAGTTTTGTTGTTGTTCAGTTGCTCAGTCGTGTCCAACTCTTGTGACCCCATGGACTGCAGCACGCCATTCTTCCCTATCTTTGACTGTCTCCCGGAGTTTGTTCAAACTATGTCTGTTGAGTTGGTGACGCCATCCAACCATCTTGTTCTCTGTTGTCCCCTTCTTCTCCTGCATTCAGTCTTTGCCAGCATCAGGGTCTTTTCTAATGAGCTGGCTCTTTGCATCAGGTGGTCAAAGTACTGGAGCTTCAGCTTCAGCATGAGTCCTTCCAGTGAATATTCAGGGTTGATTTCCTTTAGGACTGACAGGTTGGCTCTCCTTGCCGTCCAAGGGACTCTCAAGAGCCTTTCTCAACACCACAGTCCAAAAGCATCACATCCCAATACAAAATAAAAAAATGTTTTAAAAAACCTCAACCATTAAAAAAAAAATAAGCTTTGTAATTATAGCCATTTGGAGGCATTGTAGAAAATTAGAAAATGTAAGCAAACAAAAAAATTTATTAAAGTATCACATTCCCACCACTCAACTAATCACTAGTGGTTACATCTTAAAACACATTTTTCAGGTCACTTTTAAAAAAAACTACATAATAGCATCTGTACTTCAATAAAAATAAATACATAAATAAACATATAATTTTTAACCAAAAGCTGTACTCACTCTCTTGCAGTCTGCTCAGTTTTGTCACTAATCTCTACTTTTTCAGTACATTTGCATCTTATCTAACAGATCATATGCAGGTTTCCCCAGATGATCTAAACAAGTCCATTACTGTAGTTTATCTGACCCAGTGTCCAATCCAGCACATCACATTGCACTTAGATGTTTTGTCCCCACAAGTTTCTTTTAATCTGGTACAGTGACTTGATGAAGAGATGGGCCCGCTTCAGGGTTTCCTTTAGATTGTCTCCATGAGGCCATTTGGCAGGTTCCTCTGTCTCCTTTATTTGCTATAAGCTGAAAGTTCGATCTGGAGAGGATGTGTCGAACTGGACATATCGTTGTGTTTAGAGATCTGATACATCAGAGAAGTCACCATATCATGTCCTTGCTGGCAGAGAAGCAGCTGTATGTGAGGGACTGAGACATTTACTCGTGATCTTTAAGTCAAGACAAGACTGTGTATGGAAGGCTGCCCAGGTTAATAACAACCCTAGTCACTGGGGATTCCTTTGTGGCCAGTGCCACGTACGTAACATAGGACTGAATACACGGTAGACACTCTAGATACTGGTTTGTAGGTGAGAAATAAAAACCTGGTAGTTATTTCTAGAGGAAAACATAGGCAGAACACTCTGTGACATGAATTGCAGTGATATTTTTTTGGATCCATCTCTTAGAGTAATGGAAATAAAAACAAAAATAAAAACTGAGACCTCATTAAACTTAAAAGTTTTGCACAGCTTTGCACAGCAAAGGAGACCATAAACAAAATGAAAAGACAATGTATGGAATGGGAGAATATATTTGCCAATGATGTGACCGACAAGGGAATTAAATTCCAAAATATACAAACAGCTCATACAGCTTAATATCAAAAAGGCAAACAACATAATCAAAAAATAAATGGGCAGAAGATCTAAATAAACATCTCTCCAAAGACATACTGATGGCCTACAGGCACATGAAAAGATGCTCAGTATTGCTAATTATTAGAGAGGTTCAAATCAAAACTACAGTGAGGGATCACCTCACACCAGTCAGAATGGCCGTCATCAAAAAGTCTATAAATAGTAAGTATTGGAGAGGGTATGGAGAAATGGGAACCCTCCTACACTGTTGGTGGTAATATGTGAAAATCTTTGTACAGTGAACCTTCACACGATATTGAAAAGCATTTATCCTCCAATTACAAATTTTTTGAATGATACAAATCAACTTATTTATGAAAGAGGCCCACAGACAGAGAAAACAAATTTAATATTACCAAAGGGAAAATTGGGGGGAAGGGGACAGGGATAAATTAGGAGTTTGAGATTAACAGTATTATATATAAAATATCATTATATATAATAATATATATAAAAAAAGGACCTACTGTATAGCACAGGAAACTATATTTTATATCTTACAATAACCTATAATGGAAAAGAATCTAAAAAAGTATATATATCATATGTATGTATAACTGAATCACTTGCTGTACAATTGAAACTAACACAACTTTGTGAATCAAAAATGAACTATATTCCAATTTTTTAAATATTGAACTTGGGGAGACATCTTAAGGGCTTTCGATACAAAGAGAAACATACTGAAATTCACATGAAGTCAGGAGAAATTCAAGAGAATAATAAGGGTTAGGTAATATAAAAGAACATCAGCTTAATGGCAATATACTAAATAGTGCAGAATACTAAACAAATGAGATTTTTCTCCCTTTACCTCAGGGGGAAATAAAATCTTAATTTTGCTATGCAGTGAAGACAGAAAAGCAATTAATATTTTTCTGTTCATAAATCTATTTATGCAATTCTAATATTCTTTGGGGCACATCAAAATTGAGTTAAAACTTTCTTTGGCAATAACATTGACTGAAATTGCAGAGTTAGGGTTCCTAAAGTGGAGCTAGCTTTTTGGATTAAAAAAAGAGAACTGAGTAGAAATTGGAGAGACTTTGTTTATACCGATTTTAAATTGCTTTACTCATTTGAACAAAATGTGTTGAACAAAACTTTAATTCTTTTACAAGCTGATCTGTTATAACACCTGAGCAACTTTTAAAATAAAAATAGTTTGATGAGAAAGAGGGAAAGTAAATGAATTAGGGTTTTAAGAGCAGTGTTGGCAGGGGGTGGGGGGGGAAGATGGATATTTAAAGACAGGAAGTTTTATTAATTTTGTGACATGAGAAACAATGACAAGTTCATGTTATAGGAAATCTAATTGCTTAGTCTGTATAGTATTTATACCCTTGGGGAAAAAAGGGCAAGAAGGAAAGCTAGATTTTGGATATGAGACAATAGAGAAGAAATAATACGAGAAAGAGCAAACATAGCTTTTTATGCCTTGAGCTCTATGCTAAGCATTTTTCACGCTGCTTGTTTCATTCAATCTTCACAGTGACCACATGAAGGTACTGTGATGATCTTCATTTTACAGGTTCACTGATTGAGACTCAGATGTTAAGTAACTTGTCCTAGGTCCCTGGATGGTAGGAAAATGGAGTATTGGGTTCAGACCTGCACAGTTAGGCTCCAGAACTTGTGTTCCTAATGGTTCTACAACCTTCCATGTTGAAATATCAGAGAGGAAGGTACTAGCTTAGAAAACTAAGAGGAGAGAATTTGGAAAACTGTTGAAAAAAAATCAGGTAGGACAGCTGAGCAGAGTTGGAATGCAGAAAGACATAAGAGTAATTTCTGCGCTGTAGACAATAGGTGGGTAACAGCCTAATCAAATTAAAACAATAGGAGACAGCAGAAGCCAAAAAAAATGCTGTGAGAGGGGTGACTAGGAACTCCTAAGGGATGTATTGTTACCAGGAAACTGGCTCGAGTGTGCAGAGCACATGCTGCCCTAGCAGGCTTCAGCTGGAGTGGGAAAGGATGCCTTAGCATCTTAGATGGGGAGAATAGAAAGGGCAGAGCACCGTGAGGGCACAGGAAACTGTCCTCTACCTCAGGGTGAAGTCAGGTATCTCCTTACAAAGGTTGATGAGAAGCCCTGGGCTGCAACTGGGTGTTTCCTTCAGGTCATTGTGACACAGATCAGGTAACTGCCTTGAGGGGACAAGATAGCTTATTAACAACCTATGACTCCCCAGAAATGGGTAACTGGGATGACTTAAAGACGTGATAACGAACAAGGCCATGGCTGTTAATTACACTATTTTCTCCCCAAAAAGTTTGATTAAAGTAAATGAAGTCTCCAAATAAACTCAATTTTTAAAATGTGTATATCATTTTGGTGTTAACTATAAAGGAATACTATGCCTAGGCACCCATGTACCTTCTTCAACTCAGTGCTTGTCATTTACTACCTAATAAAAAGGTAATAGTCTCTCGTTCCTGAACTACAGCTCTGCTCGAATCCTCTTTGTTAAGACTCCCTGCACTGTTGGGCAAAGCAGTAGTTAGTTTTGACCTCCTCTAAAAATTAATTTTTGTTTAGCTTAGTGTTTGCTATTAAACAGCAAATGGTAAAATAGGGTTCCTAGAGCAGTAATTCCAGTGGGTCTTAGCCAGCTCCTCCCTCTCTCCCTGTCTCTCGCAAAGCTCATTTATTCACAAAAGGGTTCTGTCATTTCATCTGGGGAAGTCCTAAGTTAACGTAGATTTCTTTACCACAGGTTTTAATCAGATCCTCTCCTACGCTGCGCTGCATTTTAAGTCTCCAGGAGGGATGGTATAATTTTCGTATGCACCTGATCCCAGAGCACTTTTTCTTGAAGCATCTGATGGGACTAGTTCTGCTATGTGGCGATTCCTAGAATTCAGTCACTTTCACCTACATCAGCAGCTTCCCCAAGGAACCGGGAAGCCTTTCATTCAGAACAGCCTGCTATTCTTTTTCTGATTCAAAATGCAGGACATTGCCACTTCCCTCATGTTCAACCAGGGAAAAAGAGGAAAATCCTGCACCTCTTTGCCAGCTCCATCAACTTCTACTTTGTGCCTATTTGAATAGTGATCTATTTGCTTCTCTCAGTCTTCCCAAACATCTAGATGGCTTCTGTTAAAAATGGAGATTTTTGGTTGTTTGAAAACAATCTCTGTTTCTCCCCACCCCCACCTCCAATGTCATTCTCCTCTCTCTTAGAGCAATGTAGTGGCTAAGAATGTGAGAGCAGTAGTGAGACGGATGAGGTTTAAGTGCTGTCTCTGCCTTGCATGAGCTGTGTGAACAGGTTGGCAAGTCTCAGCCTCTGTGTCCTTAACTCTAATAATAATACCTTCCTAACTGTGAGTGTGAAATCAGTATGGACAAAGCATATATAGCAGGGCCTGGGACATAGGAAGTGTGTAAGTAATAGGTCTTTTTATTATTCTTTATGTTCTGCCCATGCTGAGTCTCCCTTTTTCCTATCATCAGTAATTAGAGGAACAACTGCAGAGGAAGCATTGTTTTGGAGCAGGGCCTGCACAGTCCCCACCAGGAAATATGCTCCACAAGGGCAGGGATACTTTCTGTCTCCCACAGCTGTGTCCCCAGCTCCCAGAACAGTGTCTGGCTCATAGTAGACTCTCAGTAAATGTTTATTAAATGAATGAATATGAATTTGTATAAGGAACAAGAGAGTGAATAAATCATTGATTCTAGGGACAGGTCTATGAGACCCCAGGAATCTCTACTTCCCACATGCATTGAGAGGACTATGTGGTGGACTTTGTGGATGAGGGTAAGGGTGGGATGAGATGGGAGAAGGGCATTGAAGCATGTTAATTGTCATGTGTCTAATCAATCGCCAGCCCAGGATTGATGCTCGGGACTGGTGCAGCGAGATTTCCCGGGGGGGAGGGAGGAGGGAGGGGGGACCCGGAGGGGAAGCATATGTAAACGCATGGTGATATCATGACAATGTATGGCAAAAACAATAATAAAAAAAAAATGGAGTGGAGGACGACTTTTATTCAGCATCCATATGGAGTACAGCATAAAGTATGCTAAATGTTGGCCGTGGTTAGTTCTTCCACTGGAAACAACTGGACTGATGGGTGAGACGATGGTTTTCAGGCTCAGCAGGACAATATCGAGGACAATAGGCAGGATGATAGGCAGTACAAAGTTGATTGCTGAGAGAAAAGAAACTTAGAGATGATCCCCAGGGCCATCTGGCTCGCTCAGGACAGTTTGTACTGCAGTTGAGTGACCCAGAACCCAAAGAGTGAGAACAGAGTTGGGGCAACTTGAGCTGCTGGAACCTGTAGCACAGGGGCCCGGAGATGAGGTATCAGTGCAGAAAGGGGTCGCAGAAGTCTGGATGAGGGTTCTCCACGAGTCCATGGCCGAGGGTGGATACGCTCAGGGCAAGACTGTGTCTTACCAAAGCACAGCAGCTCCAGGGGTGAGAATGGAGCACCCATACCAGAGGCCAGGCAGTGCTGTAAGGCACTGCATTCTAGCCCAGCTGGCATGGAAACAGCAACCTGTTAACCCCCTGGTCTTTTAACTGAGGCGTGAGAAAGACTCACGTTAGAAATAAGGACTTTGTCCTAGAGGATGTGACCAGCCCTGGAGACACCCTACCTGCTCCTAAAATCAAGACTCCATGAGCTCTTCAGAGGAGACGACTTGGAGGTGAGTCCTGAAATGCTGAAAGATCACTTTGGGCTCTCCATGGCCCTGTTAAAGCCTATGTGTAGGCCTATGCAAGTTCAACATGATCAGCCTGAAACTGAGCTACCTGCTAGAATAAAAACCAATAGTCTTCATAGAAATTAAGCAGATACATAATGTCTAATGTGCAATAAAAAATTACTAGACATGAAAAACATAGGAAAGTCTTACCCTTAGACAAGGAAAAAAAATAGTCAATAGACACCCTCCCCGAGATGGCTCAGATGTTGGATTTAGGAAACAAAGACGTAAAAGCAGTCATTATAAATGTGTTCAGGAACGTAAAGGAAAAATATACTAAATAAGAGGTTGTTTTGAATGAAAACAAAATTAGTCTGGATGCTTTTTTTTTTTTTTTTAAAGAAATTCTCCTACCAGATTCTGAACTGCTTAATGAAAGCTTTCTTCCTCTTCTCACTTTCATTCCCACTCCAAAACCTCACCTAATTCCCCCAAACCCTCACTCATGCTGTTGCAGTTGGACTCGTTTCTGCCAGATTATAGTCAGTCATAACCTCATAAAAAATGTTGTAATTGGCCAAGTGTGTCCTGCCCTTCTATTTATTCTATACAAACAAGCCTGAAGCATTTGACTTTTTTAATCTTTCTGAAAGCAGTGGTTTTGTGTGTGTGTGTGTGTATGAGAAACCACCTGTTTGTGGTCTTCTGAGAGCAATCATATTTTTTACAGTACAAGACATGCTTTCCCATTTCCCTGCTTTGTCCACCAGATCTGAGGTTCTGCTGCATGCCCCAGCCCCAGACGAAAGTTTGCGGCCTAGTGCATGCTGTAAACATGTTGAATGCTATCAGATCTCAAACACCAGACATTGTGCTACCATTTGCTTAGCCTAGATTTTTATGAACATCAGATGAAACAAAGCCATGATGGCTGCCTGCCAAATTTCCCTTGTAATATCTCTAACCTGATATGCCTTGCTCGCTGTGTTTTGCAAGAAGCGTGTACTCTCAGGAGACATTGGGAAGCCGGAAAGAGCCCTTCTGTGACATTTTGGCTTGCTCCAACAGAATTAGCTTATGCTACTGGCATAAAACACATGGTAGGAGAGGTGGGTCTTGGCAGAACTGGGTGATATGATTTTCTTCTTAGGTACTGGGCCTCCCTGTATAACTTACTTGTCATCTACAGTTAGGGCAATCAGTATTTTAAAACAGACTGCTTATACAACTCAAATCATACCAGTGCATTTTTTCTTATTATTCATGTAATAATAATTATATGAATAATTATAATTCTTATCCATATTATTCTTATTTTCTTATGTCTACCTGTCAGTATTTGCAACTGTTCTTTTTGTGCATCTTTTAAGTCCATTTCAAAGCAGCATTACACTTTTTTTTTCAAAATCTTCAGACGTATTGATTGAAAGAGATTGAATGATAATTGAAATCATCTAGAAATAGTCTTAGATTTCTTCTTTTTCTCTCCTTTGTAGAAATCCATTTCCTGGACTTTTTCCTAAGCAAGATATTTTCAGTATCTCCGACTGTGATATCTCCCTGTAGATCAGGGTCTCTAGTGCCCCCGCTTCTTTATGCCCTCTTCCTGGTACCACGTTTACCTGGAGACCTCTAGAATCTCAGCCCTTCCTTTCTTACTTACTTTCATATTTGGGCTGGTTGCTGGGTCTCAGCGTCAAATTTATCAGTTTAGTTGAATTCCCTCTTTCCAGGGACCTTGCCCACTCATTGTCTTCAGTCTCAGCCTTGCTCCCCAGGCTCGCTGCTGAGAATCACTAACATGCCTTGCAGCCTGATGCGTCCCACCACCAACACCACCTTTCTCACCTCATCTGGACCCTCAAGACAGTCCTGTAATGCTTTCAGCCCAAGTTAAAACCTTGCTAAACATCATCTTGGTAAACATGGTATTATTGACCCAGTGGACATGAATTTGAGCAAATTATGGGAGATAGTGAAGGACAGGGAAGCCTGGCCTGCTGCAGTTCTTGGGGTTGCAAAGAGTCAGACGACTGAGTGACTGAACAATTATACTTAACTACAGTCAGTTTCAAGTGTTTCCCATTGTACCAGCATTCCTAAAGGAATTCCCAGTCCTCTCCTTAGCAGATCTTAGTTCCTGTACTGAGAAGATGGAGACCATTTCTGCGTCCTGTCTCAACTTCTCTTTTCCATCTCCACATTCATCTGGATTTTTCATCCATGTTCTGTTCATTCTTATTCTCCCTCGTGCAAAGCTGGCACCACAGCCTATGCTCCACATCTGTCTCTCATCTCTGTGGCCTCAAACTTCTTAATGTCTGGCTTCATTTAGTCACACTTCATGTATCCTAAGATGTGGTCTATCCTAAGCATCCCCTGTCCATTCTATTTTCTTTTCTTGGCTAACATGGCATCTTCCCTGAGACCTTCCCCTATTTGGCCTACTGAGTTTAATGCCCTTGTCCACTTTCTGCTTCTGAAACCTTTTCCTCCTTGTGCCCATTAACTTGTTCTATCCTGGTTCTTCTCCTGCCTCTTTGCTACACAGAGATTTCGCCCTAAGTTTCATCCCTTGTACTTTGCTTTTTCATTGGTATTCACTCCATTCCTACAGTTTAGCTCTCACCTCTGTGAAAAGGACTTCTGACCCTCTAATCCTAGGTCTCCTCCAGTTCTCATTTCTACCTGCCCGTTGGTACATGAGTGTTTAGTGCAGGTTCAACTCATCCAGTGCTGGACGCATTGTTTCACAACTCCCTCCAAAATGGCTTCTCTTTTTTGGGTTTGTAATGTTGTTTCATGATATCTATTCAATCATTGGGCTCCCCTGGTGGTTCAGGTGGTAAAGAATCTGCCCGTAATGCGCAAGACCTGGGTTTGATCCCCTGAAGAAGGGAATGGCAACCCACTCCAATGTTGGAGTATTCTGTGAACAGAGGAGCCTGGCAAGCTACAGTCCATGGGGTTGCAAAGAATCAGACACAATTGAGGGCCTAAACACACACCCATAGGAAGCTTAGAGTTTATTATTTTCCACCCATTGGTTTCCCTCACTCCCATTTCCAAATAACCAGGCACTAGATCTGTGCCATCTGCATCCTCCTGACCTTTTTGAACAGTTCCCCTGTTACTGTCATCACGTGAAACTCTTAACTCCCTGTTTTGGATTATCCTAAGAACTCATTCTTCTCCCTGCCTGCCTCCACCCTGAGTACCAGAAGTATCAGTCATCAGCATCAGGTACAGAAACCTTCCATGCTTCATTCTCAGCTTGCTGCATTCTCCTCTTTTCTCCACTCTTTCCTGGCTATGACAGTTGTCCTCTCCAGGGTTGACTTTTGTTGCTACCTATTTTATGAAGGTTCTCCACACTCCAGAGGAATTGTTGAAATCTTTAAGGTCCATTTCCAAATAAGAGCATCAACATACTTTGCTGTGAACCTTGACTCATGAAGTTTAAATTTGTGTACAAATGTATTTAAAATCAAAAGCTTCTCTTTTCTTTCCGTAACTCCCCACCGGTCCTCCTCCTCCAAAGTAACTAATGTTAATGTCATAGAGGGTATCCATCACAGGATACTTTGCTGAGGTCCAGACATGTATGCAGGGGTTTGGTTGTTGGTAACATTTGTTTTTATGAAATACAGAAGCCTGAGGATTTCCCTGGTGGTCCTAAGACTCCATGCTCCCAATGCAGGGGTTTGATCCCTAGTTAGGGAATTAGATCCCACATGCTGCAAAGAAGATTCAGTGCAGCCAAATAAAATAGATTAATAAATATTTTTTTTCAATGAAAGCCTGAAATAAATTATATATATTCCCCACGTCTCTTTTTGAGTTTCCATTTAACATCTTTCTGGGTCAAAGTTAGAGATCGCTCCAACTTATTCTTTTAATACATCCATAAAATTCCAAGATATAGATGTGTAGCAGTTCAGCTCTTCCACTGCTGATTAGTGGACATTCGGCTAGTTTCCAGATTTGTTTGCACGTGTTTGTGTTCTTGCCACTAATAACAATGCTGCCATGTGGTTTAAGCCCTGTTTATTCTACATGCCAAAAATTCTTTGCTTGTATTTCTGCAGAACCTAAGTTGGATTGCCTCTCTCTGCTGCCAGTGGCTTCCTGTCACACATGGAGCAAAAATGAAACTACTCACTGTGGCTCCAAGGCCTCTGTGATGAGTCCTCCCCACCTCTCAGCCTGACCCCTCACAGCACGGCTCCTGCTCCGGGAGATCGTCCTGCTCCCGGAGCGTCTCTTGTTCCCAGTGGCCCCTCTGCTGGGGCACACTCCCTCCCTTCAGAACTTCACACAGTTCTTCCCCGGCCTCCCACTCAGGTGTCCGGTCAGATATCACCTGCACAGCAGGCCTTCCCTGACTACCAACTGAAATAGTTCCCTGTCCGCCTGTCCCTGTGCCCTTACTCAGCTTTCTTGTTCTTCATGTCACTTGCCACCACCTCAAATCACAGTTTAATGAATTGCTTTGTTGTTTGTACCTGCCTCCCCCTGGAGAATGGGAGCTCCCTGGAGGCAGGGACTTTGTCTTGGTCATCACTTTGTCCTCAACTTCTGGAATAGGACCTGTTACATCATAGGTGGTCAGTGACTGTGTCTTGAATAAGTGTGTATCTAACAGTCATAGTTTTAATGTGTGTATTTTACATTGTCCTCCCGGTATGTGTTGTATTCATCTGTTTCTTGCCTCTTCACATCTGACTGCATGGCAAGTACTTTGTTTATGGTATGAGATGAGATCAAGGGACTGTTGTGCATGGTGGCGAATTTTTAACATAAGGGATGACCTTGGAGACGCACCTCCACCCGTTGCCATACACATTTACAAAATGACTCAAGGCACTACACCTCTCTTATTTCATTTGGAAATTCAGATCGCTGGCAGTAATCTACTTGATTTATCGTTTTCCCCTTATGTGCAGCACCTCAGAGTTAATTAAGAAAGCCATGAATCTTCCCTCCTTTGCTCTCACGCACTCCCCTTTGCTGGATGCTCTCATATTGCTGAGACTGTTGATTTGGGACTCAAGTTGAAACATTACTTAATTTTCTCACATTGAGGTTCATTATGCTGAGCCTAAAGACTAGTCTTGCCTTTGAAGGCCCCTTCACTGGCAAGCTTTAAAATAGCTTCATGTTCCCAGTTTCTAAATAACTTGTTCTCATTTCCGCTACCATGGCCAAGACCTTGCTTGCTGGCTCACTGTAGTGCAGCTGGGTCAGCCCCACGTCCCCAGAAAGACCTCACCATCCTCACAGAGTAGACACTCAGATCTGGTCCATGCGGAGGTTGTTTCCAGCAATAGCGATGCAGACTTAGAGAGGAGAGCCATACAGCTGGGCCCCTAAACACTGAAAAGGACCATCCATCCTGAATAAGAGAACATAGGCAAATCATGAGAAAGCATCAGCCTCATGTCCTTAAAAGACCAAAGCTAATTTTATTTAAATTATCATGTTAAGGAAGAATGAAATGTGTAACACAGGAAGTTACTTCCCTTGGCTCATCATTTTCAGCATAGATTAGCTTCTCGTAGTTGGGCAACTATTGTGTACAGGGCACAGGGCAGTGCACTTTACTCTGACATTTGTAATCTCACAATGACCTTGCCTCATAGCGCTACTCTCCCTTTTACCCCTAAGAAAATGAATCCCCAGGGAGCTTGTGGGACTTTTTAGTGCCTTGGACTCCTCTAGTGAGCTGGCAAAGCCAATGGAGTATTTCCCAAAATTGTGTTTTTAAGTTCATAAGCTATATACATATTTCAATATATATTTCTTTGCAATATATATATTGCAAAGAAAACCAATGATATTCAAACGCAGTTGTCAAAATATTAAAATTATGAACTTGTGATATGGTAACGTGCTTCTTAAGGCCTTAAATAAGAAAACTTGCCTCTTGAGAAATCTGTATGCAGGTCAGGAAGCAAAAGTTAGAACTGGACATGGAACGACAGACTGGTTCCAAATAGGAAAAGGAGTACATCAAGGCTGTATATTGTCACCATGTTTATTTAACTTATATGCAGAGTACATCATGAGAAACACTGGGCTGGATGAAGCATAAGCTGGAATCTAGATTGCTGGGAGAAATATCGATAACCTCAGATATGCAGATGATACCACCTTTATGGCAAAAAGGGAGGAAGAACTAAAGAGCCACTTGATGAAATTGAAAGAGGAGAGTGAAAAAGTTGACTTAAAGCTCAACATTCAGAAAACAAAGATCATGGCATCCGGTCTCATCAATTCATGGCAAATAGATGAGAAACAATAGAAACAGTGGCAGACTTTATATTTTGGGGGCTCCAAAATCACTGCAGATGGTGATTGCAGCCATGAAATTAAAAGACGCTTACTCCTTGGAAGATAAGTTATGACCAACCTAGACAGCATGTTAAAAAGCAGAGATGTTACTTTGCTACCAAAGGTCCATCAAGTCAAGGCAATGCTTTTCCCAGTAGTCATGTATGGATGTGAGAATTGGGCTAGAAAGAAAGCTGAACACTGAAGAATTGATGCTTTTGAACTGTGTTGTTGGAGAAGGCTCTTGAGAGTCCCTTGGACTGTAAGATCGAACCATTCCATCCTAAAGGAAGTCAGTCCTGAATATTCATTGGAAGGACTGATGCTGAAGCTGAAACTCCAATACTTTGGCCACCTGATGCAAAGAGCTGACTTATTTGAAAAGACCCTGATGCTGGGAAAGATTGAAGGCAGGAGAAGGGGCTGAGAGAGGATGAGATGATTGGGTAACATCACTGACTCAATGGGCATGAGTTTGAGTAAACTCCAGGAGTGGGTGATGGACAGGGAAGCCTGGCATGCTGCAGTCCATGGGTTGCAAAGAGTTGGACACGACTGAGCAATTGAACTGACTGACTGACTTAAGAGAGCTTAGGCACTGAGTGACTAGTTTACTAATTTCAAGTTAGCAACAAATATAAACAGTATTTTGAGATATGTGTTACAATTATACGGTGATATAAAAATATCTTGGACTTCTTTGGATGTAAAATCATAGATTCTGCAAAGATACTATGATTAGTCACTTCTGTTCATAATGGAAAGAAATGCTGTGTTTCAGTTAAGTTAGGGAAACATACTCTTTTTATCCCAGATCTCCTGAGCTCTATCCATGGCTCCTTTATGTCCACTGACCCTAGTGTTAAGAACATCTCAGGTAGTTGCACTGTTACTAAGTAGCTTTTAGAGGCGAGCTTGCACCCAAAATGATGCACTTCCAAAGTCTGCTTTTTCTTGTACATCATGGTGCCCACCCCAGTACCATTACCTTGCTTTAATAAGGAATTTCATGTATTTTACTCCTCGTACTGCCCTGTAGGGTAGGTCATGGCACAAGCAAATGATAAAAATTAAAATGTACGTAATAGAACTTTTTTTTACAAGAAACTTTCACAGGTAATTCAAAGTAGTCTCATTTCTTCTGGAGTCATACATTTACTCCATTGAGCCGTGATTCTACTATAAAAATTGCTCTGACCTCATTTTTTACAGGGATCAGAGAAATTCAGTGACTTGCCCACATTCACACAGCTAGTACATGACAGACTCTGGGTTTGAACTCCCAGATCTTTTTGTCCTGTAGTCTTATCATTCTTCATGATTACCTGGATACCATAGTAAAAACATGTCAGTTTCTCTCAAAAAACAGCATGGAATCCAGGCAGTTCCAGGATAAGGCCCACATCTCCTCATCTCCACCTTTTGTCTTGCTTCACGCACATTGCATCTAAAAACTTAATGCTCAGAAAACAACAGCAACAACAAAAAAGCCTACAGCTCAGAATTCACTCACATAGAGTTCTTCAATTGGACATGCAAACCATGTGTGGTTACCAGACTTGAATAATGTAAACGCTAGCTTGTATTTTATATCCTTGTCTCCAGTTGCATGTAAAATCCAAACCACAAGCAAGGAGGGTTTTTCATTCTACCCTGAGCTGGTGGTAATTTAATCTCTGGTCATTGCAGTCCTGTTTGTTCTGTCCCAGGGACTCTTCTCCCTTGCTTGATGCCAGTTAGTACCTTTTGCTTGACATTCTGTTCACTCTGCACCGTTGCTCAGACCGTAAACGTGATGTCTGACAGGCAGAATGATTTTCAGAGAAGCCTTCCCTGGGCTTCCACCTTTGCGTGATCACCGAAATTTCCCTGCATATTAAGGTGACAACACGGGCCCATGTTATTTACATGTGATAGGGCCAGTGTACAATCAGTTCTTGCCAACCTTCTCTCCTCTAATGAGATATGATACGGCATGCCAAGACCACAAATTGGATCCGGTTTTTGGACTTGTCCCTGCCTTCTCAGCAGTGTCTTGTACTTGTGGTCTTGACTCTGCCTGGCTTAGCCAACTGAATTTTTTTTATTTCAGGTTGAGAGCTTAGCAACTGTCAATACTCAGTCTCCCCAGGACAAATTGCATGACCAACCCTTTGTGTCAGATATTATCTGAGTTTGTCTTTTGCCCAAACTCAGGTTAGCTGGAAAGGATAATTGGTGTCATTGTCCCTACAACCAGAGAAAGAACATGCAGTGTTCTTTGGCAGTGTGTGTCAACTGCACATGCCTCTGTGCAGAAAAAATAGAATCCATTGTTGGTACAAAGTTGATTTATTTTTTTCATTGTCCTTATTAGGGCAGATTCATCTGGAGCAAATAAGCTTTCAAGTTGCTTAGACTTGTTCTTCATTGTGCCCATGCAAACATGCCTCTTTCATTTATTGCCCATTTTATCATTGTGTTCAACACCAGCCACAGTCAGTGATGTACAGTTCTCCTGGGCCAAACAAGTATGATGGAAAGCTGGTTTCTGTATCACATTCATCTTTGCTAGATGGCAGCCATATTTTTGGAAACTCAAAGCTGGAATGCTTTTAATTAATAAAGGCACATTATGCTCTTAGCTCATTTACCCTTTAAAAAATTTTATGATCTTTGACATAGATTTCTCTAAGGCATCAAGTCTTATTTTCTAGAGTTTTAAAGGGGCAGGCACATACTTATGTATAGTATCAAAGTCAAAGAAATCTTAATTTTAACCTGATAAACTATTGTAAACCCTTCAGTTTCTCCCCATAGGTCACACAACATTCTTATAGCCTCTAAACGATATTGCATACAAAAGATAGGTCCTCATTCTAGAATTCCACCTGATATGCCTTCAAAATAACAAGAGCTTTGCCCATGGCTGTCATCTCTTCCCATCCATTAGTAAGTTTATCACGTGAACTGTGAGTTATGGAATAATTCTGTTATGTATAGAATAATACTGTTTATGGTAATGCAAATTAATCAGAAATTTCGTGTGGACTTCCATTAAATTTCCGCTTAGTGTTGTATCTGGTTTCTTTTGTTCAGCCTGTACTTTTGAGATTCATCCTTGCCATGAATGAATGAACTAGTGCATGTTTTGTTTTTGCTCGCTGTATAGTCTTCCATTTTATGAATTACTAAACTTATCCATTCTCTTGTTGATATTCTTTGGCTATTACAAGTAGAGAGTTCGTCAGCATTTTCATACCAGTCTTTTTGTGGTTACAGCATTCATTTCTCTTTGGTGTATTTCTAGAAGTGGAATTGCTGGTGCATGGTGTAGTATGTATTATTAAGCTGTTAGAAAACAGCCAAACAGTCTTTACTGGCGGTTGAACCACACCACTCTCCTACAGGCTAGGAGAGTGTCACCAACACTGTACTGTCAACCATATCAGTTTTAGTTTTAGTCATTCTTCTGATTGTCTGGTGGTATTGAGAACAACTTATCTTTGGTCCATGATACCTCTGTATTTTTGGTGTATGAAAATGTTAAAATAGGAATAGCACTTAGATTTCATCAACAAACTCCTTTTATCTTGCAAGTGTTTACCCATATATTCAAAAACTTAGACTCTTTTTAAAGTTTGGCTTTGTCACTTATGTTTTTCCAGATTGCTATGCAATAATAGGTAGTTTAGAAACACTCTGGCTGATTTGCATCCACAAAAATGGGTGGTAAGAAGACAGTAGTCCATCTCTTGACAAATAAAAGGGAGAGTCTGTTGAATCCTTGCCTTTACCAATACAAAAGGGGGCAGGCAGTCAGCAAACTATGAGGGGGGATCACTGTATGCTGTCTTCTCCACCTGGGCCCAAGCAGAGAACCCTCTAGGTGTGTCTGAGCTCTTCCTGCCCATGTCTTGGGAAGGGATGTGGCCAGACAGTGCAGGGAGCCCGTAGTGTCTCCCAGAGCCTCATATACATGTACAGAGCCTCCACTGCCCTCCCAGAGCCTCATATACGTCTTCTTCTGCTAGTGGTTTTGACCCACTGCCCAAAGCCATGCTTCAGGAGGGCTCAACTATGTCAGGTCTTTCTTTGAAAACATGGGAATAGCTTTTTATTCCTGAGAGTAAAAACAGTGTGCCTAGGTATACAGAGGTACATAATAAAAGTGTAAAGAAGTACATGGCACAGAGAACTATGAAAACCAGGATTATAGTTATCTCTAGAGGCAGGGGTACCATGGGAGGGAGTAGAGAATGGGCTTCATCTGGGTTGGTGGCATTTTATTTCTTAAACTGGAGGTGTGTTTACCAGTTTTTGTTGCAGTGTTCTTTAAACCATTTTGAAATCTTAATGTTGCCGTCAGTACATTCTTGTTATTAATGATTTACATATCAATGAATGGTATAAAAGAGAAGTGAAACATCATCTACGTTTCCACCACCATGCACAGCATTCCGCACCATACAAGGATTTTGGCCCGTGTTCTTCCAGGATTTTGTATGTTCTACTTATTAATGTATAAATATTTCCACAATGAAATTTGTACATGTACACACATATAGAGAAAAAGTGTAATATATAAATGTACCATACTCTATACTCCATTTTTATATTCTTCCCTTTTTAAATAAATTTCATTGTATAAATATTTATGTATTAATGTAGCTATAGATAATCATTTAAGTGGGTATGTATTAGCCTACATATAGGTTTACTCTAAATTTATGTAAACCGGGCCTTTCTTAATGAACATTTAGTTAGTTTTCTTTCTTTTGTTGTTAATGCATAAACAGTATAGCAATAAACAGACAGAATTTACATCTTTTGCACACTACTGTAGTTATTCCCTTAAGATGAACGTCTGTCAGGAGAACTACTGAGTCTGAAGATGTGTACAACTGAAATTTTGATAAATTTCAGCAAAACCTCCTCTAGAAATGTGTTCCAGTCTAGGATACTAAGAGTCTGTTCTACCTTTCCTTATCTTCAATGGGAATTGGATTTTTTTATGAATCCTTGCCAGCTTAAAAATCTTAACCACCTAAAAGCATATTCTGTTGTTATAATTTTCATCTGTTCGATTCAGTATCTTATTAAAATAATACTTTTGTAAAGAGAAAAAAAATTATCATCTTGGTGGAAGCTTAGTAAAATAAACAAGATAATACACCTTAGATTTCTTCACCCAGAGTTAACCACAGTTAGTATTCCTGGGTATTTTCTTCCAGTTTTTGTTTCTTGTGCATATTTTTCCAGAATCATACCATACATAGAATTATGTCTCTACTTTTCCCACTTAAGTTTATTTTGGGCATTTTTTAGTCTCTGAATATTTTTTAAAGCGATCACTTGGCAGCACTACTGCCTAGAATTTACTCATCCATTTCCTGTGTTGGACCATTGGACGATCTTATATTTTTCAGTGCTGTGAATGATGCCATGATTACATCTGACTTGTTTCTAGAATGGGATTCAAGACTGAACACTTTACAGCTTACTGATACAGTAAATTACAGTAGAATTATTTCCATAAAGGATATAGTCATTTTGATCCTTACGAGTAGTGAACAAGCATGTTTCACTATTTACTTGCTGGCATTAAGGATTATCATTTAAAAAAAAACTTCTGCCAATTTAATACTAAGGAAAACATGTCAGATGGTATTGATGAATGAATAGTGTGGTAGCCCCCTATTTTTCATGTAATAAGACCATGGTACAGTCAGAAGAGGGCTGGGTCTTTTCAACACATGAAGGAAGTATAAAATTTCCAAATTGTCTTCTGGAATCCCTTCCAAAAGGCTACTGAATACGAGATCCAGCTTGGAAGCCAAGGTTTATAGCCCCAGACCCCACTGAACATCGATCAAATCATTCATATACATTATAGAGTCCCTTGTTTGAAACTGAATGACTGGAAAAACGTTTGTGTGGTTTCTGAGGGGTAAAAGTCCTCCAGTGTTTAGATTTGTTCCTTCTGTCTCACTGTTTGTGATCAGTCTGAAAACCCCACAGGTTCTAGAAGAATAGGGAGCCAGAGGGTACAAAGGAGAGAAGTATGCTGCCAGGTTTCTGGCCCTCTGTCTTTTCAACAGCCTCTCTCTGCCACCAGCCTCCCACCCTCTCAAAAAGAGCAGAAGTCTAAAGTGGGAGGCTAAATAAGAAATGTTAATTGGGCCTATTCAGATCTCTTTGTTTGGGATTTACGAAGAACCTGACTAGCCCAGTTCCTTAGATCTGTGAAATCCATACCATCTTGCAGTTAACCTGGGTGTCCTGGCCCATTTTCTTCTCTCCTCTGAACTTAAGCAGCTGGACATTTAAGCTACTGCCTCATCTTCACTGTTTGCACTGCTTCACAAGATACGAGATCAGAATCCCAGACCCCGAAAGGAATTAAGAGAGGACTTTTCAGGCAGGGCACCACGGGAAGGTCAGACAGTCAGGATCATCCCTTGAGAGTTTCCGAAGAATTTTGTTTATTCAAAAGCTTCGACTCATATAAAAGCGTGAAAATAAACCTGCCTTTCCCACCAGAGAGATTTGGCCACCAGTAACGATTGTGGCAGACTCTTATCCCACTTTTCCTCTGTATTTACAGAGGCTGAGAGAAGGGATAATGCATTTTATGGATTTCATCTCATTACAGGCCTGGCCACATTCCATATGTCATTGGTGCCCTTGCCTTCCAGGAGTCTTTCCTCCCTCCTCCCCCACCACACCCACCCCCCCTGCCGCCCACGAACATAACTATGTCCAGGGTCAGCTTGAATTGTGTTTTTCTCACTTGTGACAGGAATAGAATTTTGCATCTCACTCTCCACCTCCATCCATCGCCAAACCACCTCAATTCCCTCATCACCACTTCAATCTGCACAAAGTGAGGTTTCATTACTATATTTGCAATAAAAATACTATAAATCATGTAACGCTGCTGTAAGAAAGAGTGGGTGGGGATTACACTCTCTTCCCAAGTTAAACTCAAACCCAGCATCTGTGCAAGGTACCTTCTCGGAAGAGCCTGGCATTGTGTTTGCAGGAGTCTTACCCTTCCATCTAGAGTTCCTGAGTGTACTGTATAGTGTTAATGTGTTGAATACTTTTTCTTTTAGCCAGTCTTCTAGAACTGAAAAGTGATGCCAGCATTCTGCTCATAAAGCATTAGCTTTTCCTGATTACATTTCCATGTTTTGCAGTTGCAGGGGAAGGCGAATTTAGATCCATCCAGTAGCTTTCCAATTGAAAATACATGACAAACTGCAGAAACATATGTGTCCAAGCGACATGTCACTTGACAGTTCATATTTTTCTGTCCCATCTTGTTTTTGTGTGTGCAGTGGACTCACTGGTCATGTGTTTTTATTCATGCAGTCATATCTTTATACCCTACCGCCTGACTTGTTCTAGAGATAGAACAAGACGAACTTCAGAAGTTAAATTCAAACAAGATGTGAGGGAATGAATTTCTTTTAGGGATAAGAGAGGAATGCCTTCTAGTCAGGAAGGATTTATGATTTTTGGCTTTGTTTTCCTCTTTCTTTTTTCATTAGTCTTTGGACTTGCCAAATTTGAATGTGCTCAAGATTTACAATGATCTTTGCTTTATTGTCAGGAGTAAAGATCAAGAAGGGTTAATCAGCCTGCATATACTAAATATATTCACAGGTACTCTAAAAAGATGTGTCATGTAGAAATATAACATTTTTTAAACAGAGATACATTTGCCTCTTCTTCCTGTAGTCAGATTTGGGGGAAATTTAAGGATATTTTGATTCATGGCCCTTATTCATCTTAAGCAGTAGTTTTGAGATATCAGAAGACTTGAATGATAGGCATTTATGTGTATTAACATTAGCTATAAGGAAAACATATGTATCTATGCTGTGTGGGACAATTGGCAATAAGAATAAACATGTTCAGATCTTCCCTGAATGCCAGTCACCAAGTTCTCCTTTATCTTAGGCTTTGCATAGAGAACGGATACACTTTTATTAGATGCCTGACATTTTGTTTACTTATTTGTATTATAAAAGAATCATAGAGCCAAGTTATCTTAGATGTACAGTAATGTGAAAAAATAAGAAATGCAACAATTTGGTACTGTCAAGAGTTTTGATCTTTGCTTGGATTTCGTGCCAAAGAGCAGTATGTACATATTTTAACCTTTGAGTCTGATATGTACTGAAATGTGCAGTGTCAGTGGCCTGTAAATGAAACCCTGTAGCTGTCACAGCTGTCTTGGCTTCTTCTGAAAAATCTACAGTGCCTTTCTTGTCATTCTCATGCTGATAGTGTTGGAAAAAAGAAACACATGCAAACATAGTCCACACACTCACAGACACAGATACCGTGATAAATTCCAGACCACAAGATAGACTGGGAAAGTCTCCCTCTCTCCCTGTTTTTTTTTTTTTTAATGAATTTTCTTGAGATTAGCTTCAGCATTTTAGCCAATATTTTAAGGACTAACAGACTTATGAGTTACCATCATTGGCATCTGAATGTGACCCAACCAACCATGTAAGTAGGATCAATGATCACTAGAAGAAGTGGGTTCCTTTTTCCTTTGGTTTCTTTAGTCATCTCCTACTTAGCTCCTTTAAAAAATTTTTTTTAGTAAGCTGTGTAGACCATTAAAGAAAACCTGGATTTCTCAGTTACTAAGGAAATCCTAGAGTAAGCTTTAAAAATGGTGGACGAGAGTTGAATCATTTATTTTCTACCCTTCTAGCACAATACTTGATGTGTGTTTCTTTCCATGTTTTGTGTCTCATTCTAATTTTATAGGCATTTGTGAAAGGTTGTCATCAAGACACACATTTAACTGTGTGTGTGAGCATTTTTTCCATGTTGCTTCATCTTCAAAATTACTAATTTTTTTCATGATCACGTAATATTTCATAGGGTAGAATTCACAGAAACATGCCATCCATTTTGTCATGAGGACTGCTTACAAGCTCTCATTATTATAAATTAAGCTGAAGCAGACCTTCATTGTGCCAATATTCCCTTTTAGATTATTTTCATATGACCTTTTCTCAGAAGGGGATGCTGTTTGCCAGTGGGTCTCTAACTTCTTCTGTCCCAGTATGCATATTTGCATAATTATCTTCATTACACATTACCAAGGGAAAACTTAGATTTGCACTAAACCCCACCAAAACATTTCAGGGAGAAGTCTCTAGGTCAGTGGTCCCCAACTTTTTTTGGCACCAGGGACTGGTTTTGTGGAAGACAATTTTTCCACGAATCAGGGAGAGGGATGGTTTAGGGATGATTCAAGCACATTACGTTTATTGTGTACTTTATTTCCAGTATTATTACATCAGCTCCACCTCAGGTCATCAGGCATTAGATCCTGGAGGTTGGGGCCCCCTGGTCTGGTTGAAGCCCTACAGAAATTCACACTTGCCATCACTGTTTTATGTGTACACGAGTAATGTATTCATGTGTAGGCATTATTCTCCACTTAAACAATGTTTTCAAGAAAGTACTGTTCACATGAGGCTAACTTAAACCTACTTAGGTTTGTTAAAAATGGAGTCATTTACAAACACTAGTCCCTGTACTATCACTTGTAGAATTGTTTATGACACAGTTGAAACCTGTGCAAGATCCCAGGATTGACAGCCACTGACACACCACCCTTTTCACTTAATAGGAGTAACCGAGGGAACCAGGGACAGGCAATTCAGAATTTAAAACGAAATACAAAACAAGTGTTTTCTCCTCCGAAAATGAGCTCTGATCCAAGATGTAAATTTGGGGCTAACTGAAATTTAGCTGTGATAGAGAGAAAGGTGATTATTTTTATACTCCTGAAATTCTCTTTGACTTAACCAGTAGAAACTAAGTTTGCAAAATGCCATATCTGAGAATATTTTGCTGTTGTTCAGTTGCTAAGTCATATCCAACTCTTTGTGACCCCATGGACTGCAGCACATCAGGTTCCTCTGTCCTTCTACTTCCCAGAGTTTGCTTAAATTCATGTCTATGATGCTATCTAACCGTCTCATCCTCTGCTACCCACTCTTCCTTTTGCCTTCAATCTTTCCCAGCATCAGGATCTTTGTGAATGAGTTGGCACTTTGAATCACATGGCCAGAGTATTGGAGCTTCGGCATCAGCATCAGTCCTCCCAATGAATATTCAGATTGATTTCCTTTAGAATGGACGGGTTTAATCTCCTTGCAGTCCAAGGGACTCTCAAGAGTCTTGACCAGCACCGCAGTTTGAAAGCATTATTTCTTCAGTGCTCAGCCTTCTTTATGGTCCAACTCTCACATCTGTATATGACTACTGGAAAAACCGTAGCTTTGACTATACTTGCCTTTGTTGACTAAGTGATATCTCTGCTTTTTAATACTCTGTCTAGGTTTGTCATAGCTTTCCAAGGAGCAGGTGTCTTTAATTTCATGACTGCTGTCACCATCTGCAGTGATTTTGGAGCCTAGGAAAATGAAATCTGTCACTGTTTCCACTTTTCCCCCTTCTATTTGCCATGAAGTGATGGGACCGGATGCTGTGATCTTGATTTTTTTTTTTTAATATTGTTTTAAGCCAACTTTTTCACTCTCCTCTTTCACCCTCATCAAGAGGCTCTTTAGTTCCTCTTCACTTTCTGCCATTAGAGTGGTATCATCTGCATATCTGAGGTTGTTGATTTCTCCCAACATCCTTGATTCCAGCTTGTGCTTTATCCAACCCAGCATTTCACATGATGTACTCAGAATATAAGTTAAATAAGCAGAGTGACAAACATACAGCCTTGTCATACTCCTTTCCCAATTTGGAACCAGTCTGTTGTTCCATGCCTGGTTCTGACTGTTATTCGTGTTGACCCACATAAAATTTTCTCAGGAGACAGGTAAGGTGGTCTGGTATTCCCATCTCTAGGAAAGCTCCACAGTTTGTTGTGATCCACACAGTCAAAACGTAGTCAGTGAAGTAGAAGAAAATGTTTTTCTGGAACTCTCTTGCATTTTCTGTGACCCAGTGAATGTTGGCAATTTAGTCTCTGGTTCCTCTGCCCTTTTTAAAGCCAGCTTATACATCTGGAAGTTCTCAGCTCACATGCTGCTGAAGCCTAGCTTGAAGGATTTTGAGCATAACCTTACTAGCCTGTGAAATGAGCACAGTTGCATGGTCATTTGAGCATTCTTTGGCATTGCCCTTCTTTGGGATTGAAATGAAAACTGACCTTTTCCAGTTTTGTGGCCACTGCTGAGTTTTCCAAATTTGCTGATGTATGGAGTGCAGCACTTTAATAGCATCAGCTTTTAGGATTTTAAATAGCTCAGCAGGAATACCATCACTTCTATTAGCTTTGTTTATAGAAATGCTTCTTAAGGCCCACTTGACTTCACACTCCAGGATGTCTACCTCTAGTGTGGTTATCCAGATCATTAAGACCTTTCTTGAATGAGAATATATTCCCCAGAAAAATTGCAGTCTTTACTATGTTCACTGTGATTTACAAAAACTCAATCCCAAAGAATCCCACTTTAAAGCATGATGTACTTTGGAATTTGAATTCCCAGTTCTGAAAACTTCACTGTGCTTCAGTTTGCTAGGTTGATTAAATTAAAAAAGTGAATGCTAACCCTGTACAGTGATGTTTTAAAAAAGATGGCGGAGAGAATCATTAATGTTCACCTTTGAGGAACTTTAGCCTATTGATTTAAAGGGGACAGAAAAGATTTGCAGTTTATTCCAGACAGGCATATGTAGGGTTATTCCACAACCAGGGCCAGAGATCAAATTCTCTACACTATTAGGGGAAATTCCTTCTTCAGCATGTTACTGCTTTAAAAAACAACTGCCTTTCTGGCTGATTAAAAGCGATTTTAACTCTAGTGCTAAATGCCACAATGAAGACAGCAGATAGGGAAGCGCTTGCTTGTCTATTTGCTTTCACCCTAAGCCTGGCCATTAAAGGTAATTAATTTATGGCCTGGCAAAGCCTGCTGCCTTCTTCTATGGATTTGTTAGTTCTACATGCAGGATGGGATTCCAAATGTAACTTGTATCCACCAGTTCTGATCCCTTTGGTTTCCCTTGTTCCTTGGAGATTTCAGGATTAGCATGAAAGCCTTCTGTTTTTAGAAAAGCAAGTCTTGACTCTGGATTGGGGAAGGTTATGAACCACCCAGTCATCAGAGCCAGTTGGATTCTTAACATGTAAGGCCCTGGGCCTCATGGTAATTCTCCAGATACTTCCATGAACACTCTCACCCTTTTCTAGGGTCAACAAAGTTAAGCACATTTACAATCAGAAAATGTTCAAGAAAAATTATTTGATACTTCTTATTGCCACGTATGGAGAAGGGAATGGCAACCCACTTCAGTTTTGTTGCCTGGAAAATTCCATGGGCAGAGGAGCCTGGCAGGCTACAGTTCATGGGATCGCAAAGAGTTGGACACGACTGAAGTGACTTAGCATGCACGCACACACTGCCACGTGTTTCCTTTCCTATGCCACTTGTCTCGTATCTGGTAAATTCTCAATAAGTGAGACAGTCCATTCTGTGGTAAAATCAAGTTTTTGGACATGAATTCCTGAGGAATTCATATCAACCAGAAGTTGATGTGCGGAAAGCAGGAAGGTTTACAATTATTATTTAAATACTCTATCATTATGGCTGAGATGCCACCTTCATTTTATAAATGAAACTGAAGCTGAAAAGAGGTTACTCAGCAGTAGTGAGCTGAGATTTGAATTTGGGTCTCTCACACCAACTCAGCACAGCATTCTGCTTCTGGGTGATTACAGTAAATCTTCGGTACCCATGATGGAAAGATCCTGCAAGCATCCTGAATCCCTAGATTCTTAAATCACATCATCCAGGCTTCTGATTAAAGTGCAGCGTTCCCCCGGCTCAGGCTCCTACTGGGGTTTTAATAGCATTTCCTTGTTTTATACAAAATGTCTAATGGACACATCCATATCAGAGATCCAAGCTAGCATTCCAGTCTTTTTATCCAAGAGTGAATTCTTCTGTAATCATGCAAAACCCATCTTTCCTGCCATCATTAGCTCTCACAGTCAGCTTTCTTTGTAGGGAATATTTTCCTGAAAAATAAACTGTTTAATGTCATCACCAGCATTCCTGAGCATGTGTCTGATGACAGACTAAAAACAGTTTCTCTCAGTTACGAGGTGGTTCAGGGCAGTCACTGGGGCCAAGTCACCCCTGTGGTGCTTACTCTCACATACCGGCCTCAGACAGCAGTCAGACTTGAGAGTCCTGCCTCAGTTGGTTACGTCACACATACAAGTCATCTGGGTTATAATCACATGCCATTTCTCTGGGAGAGAGTAGAACTGAATGACTAAGAACACCTCTGGGGACAGACTTGGTTTCAAATTTCATCTCTCCCTCTAATATGCTGTGTAGCCTTGGTCAAGTTACTTAACCTCTCTGTGTCTTAGTTTTCCTCATCTGTAGAACAAGGGTCATAATGGCTATCCTGTAGGCTGTTGTAAATACTGATAGATAATGCATGGAAGCATCTAGAACAGTGCCTGGCATATATCAATAGTAAGCACTATATAATTGATAGCTGGCATTTTTTCCTCTCAGTTTCTCACAGAAGCAAGTCCTCCAATGCCAGGTTTCTGTTCTGATGAAGAGGCTTTATCTACACAGCCGACTGCTCCATCACCTTCTCTCTCATGCTCCCTTTGTGATGCCCTCATTTTTCTCCAGCTGTTTCTTGTGTGTCATCCTTCTTTGTGATTCCTCTGGTTCTCAGCTGTGCCTGTTATCTGTTCTTCCTGCCTTCAGGATCTCCCAGGGACTCACCCCTTACGATTTCTTCCTTTTCTGCTTACCTTCTACCAGAGCTCACCTCCCAGCAGCCTTTTCTGCCAGGTCATGAGCTGAGGGGACAGTTTGAGGTAAAAAGGTGCTGACAGCCCCCCAGGTCTCCCTTGGAAGCCCAGCTTTCTCCTTCTAGAGTTCACCCTCTTGCAGCCGTACTCTCTACCAGGCTCCTCAGAGATTCATTCTGCAGATACGCCAACCCACGATTGTTAGGACAGCCAGAGCAGCCTCAGCTCTCTCTGCTGCCCAGGATGTGCGCACAGCAAGGCTGACGTGCACCTCAGGCCACAGTATAACTTCTTCATGTGCTGGAGACCACACCGGCAAAGCCTGCCTAAAACCGTTGAGCCCACCAGTCCTTGTCACGTTTAATACTGGGCCCCTTCGAAGTTTCATGCTCTTCATCGTAGGTTATCCCCAAATGACTGTAATCTACAGAAATGTCATAAGCAAGATAAGTGCAGCAACCTCCCCAACTCCCTCTCCTGCCACCACTGCCCAGAAAGGAGCAATATGCAGGTTAAAAATTAGCATGTAAAACCAGAGGTTCTCTCTCCAGAGAAGTAAATTGCCACTGCTGGACTTTTGGGGTACTTTCAGTAATGTAGTTTAAAAGAAGTGCATGGATTGTTAGCTATATAAAAATATCCAATGAAGAGGCTGTTGAGTTAAATAAATATGAATCTAAATAACCTAATTTAGGATCTGAAATTTTTTTTCCTGTTAGAAAGTTGCTCACAGATGTATGCCTTTTCTGAAGAGAAGAATTGAGGGATTCAAATGCATTGTTAACTGAGCAAAGTAGATGATGAGGTTACAGTATTTTCACTCCAACCCCACTTTGGACCCTCCTTACATTCCAGCACTGATTGGAGTCATCTGGCCTTATCATTTGTAAAATAAAAATAATATATGCCTATATAATGTTAAATACTTTATGGGAGACAAAAAATTGAAAATGTGGTCCATATGTTTAGGAAAGATGACATCCATGGAAACGTAAATAAAATGCAAAGTAGGGCGTTGAGCCTAGTAGCTCAAACTGGTCAGTGCTATGACTTCAAAGGAATTGAAGTAATCAGTGAAGCTTCATGGAAGAGGGAGAAGTAAGTTGAGCTTTGCAGTATACATAGGAGTTGGCTAGCTAGCGAGGAAAGAGAATAACATTCCATGTAAAAGGAATGGAAGAATAAATGGCTCAGAGGTATTTCCTGAGATTTGTCCAGAAGATCCTGAGTATGACTACAAAGTATCAGAAACATCCTAATTAAAATCTTAACTCTACAGTTTAATTTGTGGCAGTTAGGTTAGATTATAACCTCAGAGCCATAATTTTCTCATCTGTATCACGAGGATAATAAATAAAAACTACGTCTTTATAGTTGTGAACACTCAATAGCCATCTCCGCAAATGTTTGCTGGTATTCTTTGTGTTACTACTACTGTCACTATTCTGCCACCACTCTTTTTACTTTTCCTGTTACTGCTTTTACAATCCCTGTTTCTGTCAACACTACGCTGATTTCTAGGAGCAAGTTGCAACTCAGTTCTTTGCCCAGTTCTGTCCCCCAACTCACCCTATCATCGTCCATTCCCCCTTCTCTCCCAAAATTCTTCGTGAGGAGACCTGACTTAGACACAGCAAGGTGGGTCTGTCTGATGCAGGCCGGACTGAAAAATCAAATTCTTAAGATTTGGTGCAAATCGAAAACATTTGACATTATTCACAAGTTGTGGTGAATAATGGGTCACATGAAACCGGACCCCCAGGTTCACAACAAGAGGGTACTGGAGAACCTAGACTGGGCTGTGGGTTCCACTAGAGCTGTTGGCAGCTGGGCTGTGGGTTCCACTAGAGTTTTTGGCAGGGTGGCATCAGATGAGCTATACAATCTAGCCTGCTGGGGGCTGGAACGGCACCCTACGTGCACACTGGGCTGACCTGCTGATGGTGGTTGCATCTGATAGCTCTGTTGTCACTCTTCCTTATTTCTCCTTGATTTGGAGCTGGTTGTGTGGTGTTTCAAAAAATGTTTTTTATCTACTTGCTTTAGAAGGTACTTCCTCCCTTATAACATTTGTACTGGTCTTTAACAGAAACTAAGCATTAACCACCTTGATGTGTATTTTAAGCATTTTCTTGTAGAACTATCCTGAATATGAAATGCATCCTTTCAGAACATCAAAAAATGTGAAAGTATATCAGACTGGTAAAACTCATGCATTACTTCTTAAATATGCCTATATGCCATTGCAGAACAATGAATCTGTTAAGAATAAGAGGAGTAGATACGTATGAGTAAATTAACAAAGGTGACCCCCATTCCTTGCACCTGCTCCGTGTGATAAATAATAATAATTTCCAATTCTCATTCCTGATATATTAGGCCACTCTCAAGGTTTCTGTGTGATGACCTATTCTCTCATTCCTTATTTCACTGACCATGGTCTCCTGCTGCACAGATACGTAGGACTTGTCTGGTGGGTATGTTAGATACGTGTTTTATTGCTATATCTGGAGGTCTGGAATATTTTACATGCTATTCTTAGAATTTTCAATTAGCAAATTTTAATTAACTAATTGAGGTTTCTTATTAATAAGCTTTTATGATTTGTCATAGTAGTCTAGCTGTGTGTGCACCCTATTCTATTAAGAAACCATTAAATTCTTAGAAACAGCCTGTGAATTCATTAATCTTACTGCATAATTGTGATAGTCTGGGTATAGAGCACGAGTATTTTTAAGCTAGTGTCTTAAAATACGAGTCTCTTCTAGATGGTAGGACATTACAACAATAGAGCTGGGCTAGGGAAGAAAATATAGTACTCCACATAACCTGAAGCACCCCATTTGGATTTATTTTTGAGTCAGTTTTTATTCATCCATTTTTTATACAACTATATCCAGTGTTCTAGAAATTTACAACACTTTATACCAGCATCATGACTTGAAATCCTGCAGAAGCATCCCTATAAAGTAAACCAGCCTAAGATGTTGCTTCTTCCAAGACCACCTTGAGCATCATTCTTTGTGTCACCATTTCTTAGACAATAAAAAGGCACAAAATGGGTTTATTTTTTACATAAAACAAGCACTAAACACCATTTCTACAGTGCCACGTGAAGCCTAGTATTTAGGATACAAAAACTAGAAATTTTAGGAGTAAATATGGCCAACTGATTCAGGTCCTAAGCAATGTTCCTGAAGGTCGCAGGAGGAGTGCCTTGAGGCTTTAAATACAGTTCACTTATCCAGGAGATTGAGAGATTTGTGTGTCAGATGCAGGCAGACATTTACACCTAGATGGGCAGGGAGGGAAAATTCAACAGAACAGAACTGACTCATCGGCACACACTTCCCATCCACAAATGGCTTAATTTCTGTTAAAACTCAAAAGCGAGATTTGCCATTGTTCGTGTACAGCCTTGACTCTATGACATCTCAGATAAATAAAGTTGGCTTAAAGCTCAATGTTCAGAAAACATGATCATGACATCTGGTCCCATCACTTCATGGCAAATAGATGGGGAAATAATGGAAACAGAGACTTTATTTTGGGGGGCTCCAAAATCACTAGAGATGGTGACTGCAGTCATGAAATTAAAAGATGCTTGCTCCTTGGAAGAAAAGTTATGACCAACCTAGACAGCAAGTTAAAAAACAGAGACATTACTTTGCCAACAAAGGTCCATCTAGTCAAAGCTATGGTTTTCCCAGTAGTTGTGTATGGATGTGAGAGTTGGACTAGAAAGAAAGTTGAGCACCGAAGAATTGATGCTTTTGAACTGTGGTCTTGGAGAAGACTCTTGAGAGTCCCCTGGGCTGCAAGGAGATCCAACCAGTCCATCCTAAAGGAAATCAGTCCTAAATATTTATTGGAAGGACTGATGCTGAAGCTGAAACTCCAATACTTTGGCCACCTGATGCAAAGAACTGACTCATTTGAAAAGACCCTGATCCTGGGAAAGATTGAAGGCAGGAGGAGAAGGGGACTACAGAGGATGAGGCGGTTGTATGGCATCACCAACTCAATGGGACATGAGTTTGAGTAAACTCTAGGAGTGGATGATAGACAGGGAGGCCTGGCATGCTACAGTCTATGGAGTCGCAAAGAGTTGAACACGACTAAGCAACTGAACTGAACTCATAAGGTACAAGAGCACAATCACAGCCATATTAATATGTTACCCACCCTGATAGCATTCCCATTTGAAATTATTTTTTGAATGCCTGAATCGTAACCCCAAAGATCTCGATCTCAGTAGGGATCTTGGGACACATGACAGAATCAGTGAGATAAATGATTGAGTCCGAAGACACTGTGTTTTACATGATTTGCTGGTTGTGTGCTCTCAAGGGACTGCCAAGGGTAGTGAGTAGATCCAGATGGGGACCATGTTAGCCAGTAGAGCGCCTTCTACACTGGATTTCATGGCAGCTCTCAGAGCCAGATAAAGGTTCTAGTCCTTGCTCAGTGCCCCTTAAGGTCTGCTGCACCTGATTCAAGACCTTTCATGGTCCATCCACTCTACACGCACTTGCCCCATCAGAACACAAGTTCTGCTGATTCTTCCAGTGCTCCGTTAGGTCCCCAAATGAGGTCTTCATTCATCCCATGAGATACTCTTCAGAAGAAAGATTTTATGGTCGAGCAAGTTTGGAAAATGGTGTATGTTGTAGTTACTTATTCATAATGCAAGTTTGAAAGGTTCACAACATAAAATAAACTGATAATTTTTTTTCCATTAAGATACTTAATTAGCCTTGTTAGCCTAGGGGCTTCCCATATATTTGACTATAGAATGCTTTCAGGGAGTGCTAAATTAAGGCAAAATTATTCCTAGTCGTGGCTTCAAGTGTTAGTACCATTCCAAGCTGACATTTTCATGTAAAATCACGCCTTTTAGTGACACCCTCATAATAATTTGTAAAATGAAAAATGCAGTCAAATCACTGAGCAGGAACGAGGGGAGGAGGTGGAGAGTAGAAAAGGAAGCCTGTCTGATGTAGGCTCACCCAGTTTCACAAAACAACAGTTTATTCCTGACCCACAGAGAGCCCGTAACTCAAAGAATCTGAGTCACCTTCTTGTTCTTTTTTAGAAGCCAGAAAACTTACAGGGCTTTGGGGAGGCAATGTCCATCAGGAAAACACTCTCTAGAAAGCTAATTAAGAGTCCTTGAGTACTAAAAGCGTTTCAGGGAAACAAATCATCCCAGGCCCATTTGGAAAGGTCTCTGTCAAAAGCAGCCAAGAGCATTAACTTAGCACCATTATAAATGAAATGATATAAATTACACCTCTTTTTCTCAAAAAAAAAAAATATATTAAATTCAGAGAACGCAGTTGGCTTCCTTTTCATATGAGCTACAAAGGATGTGTTTCACTTATTACTGCTTTTTTCTATTACTTCACAAATCTGGCAGAGACCAGTGTTGAATATGTAAAAGACTAATATGTGTTTTAAGAAGCGTATGGAGGCCAAACCACAGGAATTTATTGGCCAAGCCCCTTAATTGTCATGGATTTAGAAGAAGTCAATTAAGAGAGTCCTGTGTGAGCCCAGAAAGTTAAGAGTGGTGCTCAGAGAGTGATCTCGGTCCCAGATTGCAGCGGAGCCTGTCTGGCCCTCCAGCCTCGAGTTCATGCATTTAGTTTCCACATGGTGGTCACTTTTACACGTGGCAGCTCAGCACCCGAAACCACCTTTCTTTGAGTGGATTTGGCCCTCACGTGTGGGCTGAGCAGTCACGACAGTGGAAGATTGCTGGAGTCATTAAGCTGGACTTCGTGGGGCAGGACGTGGGGGTTAGAGGATAGGATTGATAGCGCAGGTGGACAAGGAGAACCCATAAAAGCCAGCATCCTAAAGAAGCTTTCCCTGGATTCAGTGATCATGCTCACTGCCCATCATGCCCCATCCCACGACCAGCATCCCTCTACAGAGGGCGGCGGGCACTGAGCTTCTCCAGGGACATCTCTGTCAACACTGCCTTTAATCAGTGGGACTTCACCCGCCCCCAGCCAGGCTGGGCAGTGTAGCTGGGGAGGAAAGTCGGTGACGGGAAGCAGGGAAGACACGATGGCACCCACAGACCAGTGTGTTTACTGATAGGAGCTATAAGGGTGGACCCCTGTGGTGGACTCCTAACAGGGACAGAGAATGCCTGTCAGGAGCTTCTGAGATGTCAGCAGTTAGAAATTGAAAGCTTCGTCTTTACCTGGGAGGGGCCAGCTGAGGGTGAGTGCACACACTGCCCTGGCAGGATACCAGGGCAGGATTTAGAGGTCCTGAGAGCCACCAGCTGCAGCAGCTAGCATCAGGGGGTACTACCTATTTCGTCACACTAGGGCAGTGGTAATACTGTCACTGTAGCTTCGCTGATGACATCTCTGGTGAGAAGCTGAGTGCGTTATGATCATCCAGGACAAACAATCCATCTTCTTCCCAGGTCATTGGAACAGCATTCATTTCACTGAGTGTGTGTTAAGTCACTTCAGTTGTGTCTGACTCTTTGTGATCCTTTGAACTATAACCTGCCAGGCTCCTCTGTCCATGGGATTCTCTAGGCAAGAATACCGGAGTGGGTGGGTTGCCATGCCCTCCTCCAGAGGATCCTCTCAGTCTTGGGATTGAACCCACATCTCCTGTGTCTCCTGCACTGGCAGGCAGGTTCTTTACTACTAGCGCCACCTGGGAGGCCCTCTCACAAATTCAGTCCATAACTTAAATGGATGTATTTGTGGGGTTTCATTTTAACAGATTTTTGGTCTGATCTGTAATGAGATATAAACATCAGTTTCAGTGTGTTTGTTTTCTAGTTGTTCAAGTTAAGATTCTTCTTTTTTAATCCTCCCCATTCCCCTAGCCAACAGCAACATGGATGTGTATGTACATGTTACCTAATTGGAGCCTTATTTAAAGATTCCTGGGATCTGGACCCTTCTGGTTAGGTCAGTTCTGAGGTCAGGCACCCCAGCCAAACCACAGAAGCTTTTGAAGCCTGCTCCTTCCCTCTCAACCCTCAAAGCTGAGCTTGCAATAAACTTGCAGGCACTTCAGCTGAGTGAAGTGTCAAAGGGCTGGATTTGTCATTTGCCTTTGGTGACTAAAACAGCACATTTTAGGTTCACCTTTGAGTTTATAAATCCTTTTTATACACATAAATTTTAATCTCAAATGTTACCTTCCAAATGAATGCCAGAATTGGGTTTGGACAGTTTTTACCTCTTGGCTGAAGTTAACACAAAGCCCACACCTGAAAATGTTGTTCAAGCTTAAAATTTATCCGCCTACATGTGGGATTAGAGGGGCTTGAAAAATGACCCGTTGGCAGGGAGTATTTTAGTACATGGGGCTATATGGCCTTGTATGACTTAACTTTGTAGACTGTGGTTTGCCAGCTGGAAAAACTTGAGTTTGGTAGAACTTGAGGCATCATCAAATATTTGTTCCATGCTTTTAAAATAAAGTAAGCTCAGGATTGTGCTAATATCCCGTGCTACTGCCTTTGGAGCCACAAAAAGAAGCTTGCTTCCCCCCCCCCCCCTGTGCTAAAGATGATTTTGTTTAATATTATGAAATCCTCTGTTGATCAGGATGTGGTTCCATTTGGTAACATTTAAGGGATCAAATAGGTAAGATTTATATTGAATATTAATAGCAGGTGCCTTCAAATCCCTACCATGCTTATACTCCTATAAGAATAAGAATATCATAATGTGTTTTTTCCTGAACACGTTTTAAACATGCTTTAAATGCACTTCTGCATCTGTGCTTATAAAGAGAAGAAAACAGACTAAAGTTGATACCATCTGATTTTAATCAAAAAGGAACATGCTTGTCATGTAGCTCTCCCAGCCCCGTGGCTGCTTATAGTTTGCTCTAGTTCCTTTTCCTCAGTGATTCACAGTTCAGAGAGACAGCTCCACTCCCAGCTAAAGCTCTGGCACTTCGGGAAGGCCTAAGGGGATTTGATTTCTTTTAGCCAGATCTGTATTTCAGCTGTTGGTTTCACTTACGGGACCCACGAAAGAATGTAACAGAGAATCTATGGATTAGAGTGTAATTTTGTGCTCATGGTCCTGTCTGCTTTGGCAAACCCTAATCTTATGGAAAGTGGGAAGGGGCCCCTCCCTGGATTGGTGACACGGGTAAAGCATAGGAGCCATTTCACTGGGTGCCGAGATCAATGCCTTGATTCCTCCTTTCTATCTGATAAACTCCAGTTGATTCCTCAAAACCCACCTTCTCCCAAAATACTTCACTGAACCCTCCCACGCATACAGTTTATAACTGCTCTGTGCTAAGGGCTGCTGCTTTCTTCAGCACAGTGACTGTTTACCTGCCTTCCTCACTAGCCTTGGGGCTCCTTGAAGGCAGAGGCTGTTTTCTTACTCATAGTTATACCACAAGAACTGAGCCGCAAACCCATTGTTACTTTGAACTGCTGGCAATGTGGTTGCTTTGAACGCCCACCCCTCTTGCCTCATCATTCCCCAGTTTTTCATTCTATGAGCATTTACTGAGAACCTTGAATATTGAGATTTGGAATGTTTGCAGAATGAAGTAATTCATTATGCAGAAATGGGCACATTTAGATTTTTGTAGAGACAAAGCATGGAGAAGGCAATGGCACCTCACTCCAGTACTCTTGCCTGGAAAATCACATGGATGGAGGAGCCTGGTGGGCTGAAGTCCATGGGGTCGCGAAGAGTCAGACATGACTGAGTGACTTCACTTTCACTGTTCACTTTCGTGCATTGGAGAAGGAAATGGCAACCCACTCTAGTGTTCTTGCCTGGAGAATCCCAGGGATGGGGGCGCCTGGTGGGCTGCCGTCAATGGGGTCGCACAGAGTCGGACACAACTGAAGCTTCTTAGCAGCAGCAGCAGCAGAGACAAAGCAAGCATGATTGCCCACAGAAGATGACCAGAATCAGAAAAGTAAGCATACAGGTTATGCATTAGTGTCTCGAATTTGTGCTTTTGTTTTTATTTTCATGTACTGTGGCAGCAAATGCTCTAGAACCTGGGGAAAATTGCACTTTTAAATAGAGACTTTGATATTTTATTAGGGTAATAGTGTTCTTAGGGCTTAGCAGAGCTCAGGAATGCAGGGTAAAGACCCTTGTAAGACATCAAAGCGTGAGCTAGAATAGTATTCTTAAACAGAAGTTATCACACCCAGATTAAAATGAAAGAGCATATTTAAACAGAGAAGATAGGCTTAAGAAAAACAACTGTTTATTGAGCCCTTACAGTGTACCAGGCACTGAGCCTGGTCAGCGCCTGAGTCAGAGGGGTAAATGGAAATAGTCTGGTTTAGGTAGCTTACTGTCATAAAAGAATGGGCAAGGTTATAGAACACTTACAAACATTAATTTAAATACCATTTTTATAGGAAAATGTAGTAGCCTAATTTTACATTTGCAGAAAATTCGAGAAAGGATGAGTTTTCTTGAATGCAAGGAATATATCTTTTCTATGATTGAAGTTGAGACTGTTTATGCCATCAGTGCATTTTTAATAGAATCTTATTGCATTGATTTTGTAATTATTTTCATCCTATCATTGACCTTGGAATAATTAATGCATGGGCTTCCTTCATAGCTCAGTTGGCAAAGAATCTGCCTGCAATGTGGGAGACCTGGGTTCTATCCCTGGGTCAGGAAGGTCCCCTGGAGAAGGAAATGGCAACCCACTCCAGTATTCTTGCCTGGAAAATTCCATAGACAGAGGAGCCTAGCGGGCTGCAGTCTATGGGGTTGCAAGAATTGGACATGACTTAGAGACTTAACTAATACCACCGTAGTGATGACTACTGGCTATGCAGTGCAGTTCTGTGCAGTGCCTTGCTATAAATGATACTTTAAATGAAGTATCATTTATAGCACATAGTGAGTACTCAGTAAGACAATATAGAATTCAAGTTTTGTTAACTAAGTTTGGTTCGAAGTTAGAATGGCTTCGTAAACACCAGCCCAATGTTTGATCTGTAGTTTTCAATTCCTGTAGGTTAATGATTATTGAGGCTATTATTACAGAAAGCCCATTTGTTAGTAAAAAAAAATAAGCCGACTTAGACTTAAATCTGCGATGAGCACTGTAGTGGCCATTCGTGAATAGTCTTGCAAAGCTGTATTTTTCACCACACTAGTTGGGGTTACTGGACAATCCCAGCCCCTCTTGAGAGGCATGGAGTTCCAAGAATATGGTTCCAAACATAGCTAAAGACACTAGACCATCTTGAAAATGAGGCAGCTTTGCCTATGATTCTGCAGATGATTCACTGTCATTTGTCTTGGGTGGCGTCTGGGTGTCCCACTGTGACTTCAAACTGGATAGGCTCAACAACTATACCAAAAAAAAAAAGTCTTACATTCCAAGATCTGGCTGACCCAAGGAACCACTCCTGGTGTACTTGACAGATTATAAAGCGTTTTGGTATACATAATCTCATTCTCTATGCTCACAATGGTACCATGAAGGCTGGAGCCTTGACAATGTTGACAGATATCTGCGAAACTCGAATGGACTCTGATGTCTAACAAAGAGGGTTGGAGTAGGGGGTGAGGCTGTGTCAGAAGTGTCTCGGAGAGCAGGGAAGTGTCTCTAACATATGTCAGACCCCAAGTGCCCAGTAAACAGGAAGATATCCTCCAACCAAGAATCCTGGGACGTTTCTACGTTGGAGTGGAGGAGGCAGTAGGGAAAGAGTTTTGCCTAAATCTGCAGAGGAAGCTTGAGGTTCCTGACATACATTCTGTGAAGGTGAGAGAGATGTGAGGTGGAGCTTCTTTAAGACTGGCATTGGCAAGGAGACAGAATGTTAAAACAACCTCAAGAGCCATTTTATGGTTTGAGACCCATGTGGCAAAGGTGGGCCTTCCACTGAAAGCATGGTGGCATTTTCCCATGTGTAATTCAGATCCTGGGACTTACCATGCATTCTGAAAGCTAGCAGTGGGGGGACCTCAGGTATCAACGAGGGGAAAGGAAGAAAAAAATCTGCAGTGGCAGGTGGGTACAAGTAGCCGAAAGATCATGGCAGTCAAGGATCAGCCAGGATGTTTCTGTAGAGAATTGCCTTGAATGAAACTCCCTTTCCTTCCCAGTTCTCCCTAACCTCCCAGAATCCCAATATGGAATAATGTTCTGAAGAATTTTTTCTGACTGTGAGCTGGAGAGTTCCATGGGGGAGGGAGAAACAAAGAGTAACAATCCAGATAAGAAATCAGAGGATGTAACTGATGGAGGGAGCCCCCTTCATGGGATATTTTGCAAATGACAGCAGGGCCGTTGAACACAGCCTCTTGTCTAGCATTGTAAATCTGTGGGTGCACCTTTTAGCATATGTCATAGTCTCCCAGCTATTCTGAAAATGGATGTCTTCTAACGGCAGGTAGTTAATGATGTTAATCACCGAATTTTCTCATTGCTGGCCTAAAGTAGAACACTGACACAATTAAGGTGTGTGTTTAGGCGAGAAATCTTCAAAAATAGAGCACTCAAAGTCAAACACTACCTTCAAGTATGGTGTTTTAAATCCAGGAGTCTCTTTACTGTTTGTAATCACCAAAAAGATGGGATATAGCTTGCAGGAAGGACTCTAGCTTAGTTAATATTAATATAATCTTATTTATACTGATAAATAAGACAGAGGTAGATGTCTCTATAATTCGAAAGCTAAAGGAACCTATGATTACCAGCATATACAGACCATCACTGTATTCCTTGGCCATAAATGCTCTGACATTATCAGAAGCCTATCAGAATATGGGACATTTGGGGGACTTGCCTGCTGGTCCAGTGCGTAAGAGTTGGCCATGCAATGTGAGGGACATTTGGATCCCTGGTTTGGGAACTAAACTCCAGCATGCCATGGGGTAGCTAAACCCGGGTGTCTCAGCTACTGAGCCCACCCACTCCAAAACTCCATGCACCACAATTGGAGAGTCTGTGTGCCAGAACAAAAGATTCTGCATGACCCAGCCAAATAAATAAATATATTTTTTAAATGGGACGTTTTTGCTTATTCTAACCCCTTGACAGTACAAGCATATGCAGATGCTATGCCATCGCTCTAGAGGTCATTAGAGACTCTCACTAAGGTTCTCCTTGGGTTCTTTTTCCATAGGCCTTGTGATGTGATGGGAAAAGTTAATGTAGGAAAAAGTGCTTCATTTGCACTTTGAAGATTGTAATATTTACTGACAAATTTGTTTGACTAGACGAGACTTCTGTGAGGGGAAAAAAAATGAAACAGCTGCCTTCTGTATAAATTTTACCAGATAACCAGTGTATAGTTTTTATTTGGCCATCTTTGTGGTAAAAGATGTCTTTGTTGGGATTTCCTGGTGGCTGAGACGGTAAAAGCATCTGCCCGCAATGCAGGAGACCAAGGTTCGATCCCTGGGTTGGGAAGATCCCCTGGAGAAGGAAATGGCAACCACTCCAGTACTCTTGCCTAGAAAATCCCATGGATGGAGGAGCCTGGTGAGCTATAGGGTCCATGGGGTCACAGCGTCGGACACGACTGAGCAGCTTCACTTTGTGGTAAAAAGTTGAAGCATCAAGGCAAGCAGCAGTAAGTAGAACGCCCAAAACGGAGCACAGATGTTAGCACCCCTGCATCTCGTAAATTTCCCTGTGAAGCCCCTCAGAGATTTCCTCTTTGACCAGTGTCCCCAGGTCCCCTCAGTGGCCCACTCCTACATCAGTGAGCTACCTGTTGCCCACCAGCACAGCAGCACCCATCACTGTTATCAGCGGGAAGGCCTCCGTGAGCCACACCCACTCCCCACATTCTCCTGGGCTTTTTGGTGCCCTTGGCAACCTGTGCTGCAGGCTGGCTTAGGCAAGATGAGGAAAGAAATAGGAAGGCAAGTGGAGGTCAGCCCTGGAGGGTGGAGGCAGGGTTGGCCAGCTGCGATGCCCAGCTGTTAGTCATCAGAACCTCCGTCTCCAGCCCAAGGCAGCGCTGGCAAAGGGTACTGTGAGTGGCCAGGTGGGAATCAGTGGGCAGAGGCCTAATAAATTTTCATCAAGCATTCCAAGGCTTTGATCCACAGCGAGGAGTGGATGGTAATGGCAGTTTATTACCATATGTCACCAGTGATGTAAATAACCAAATAAAGGATCTGGGAGAAAAGAGTAAATTTGCTATATTTAGAATTTTATAGTTTTTTGTTTCTTCTTTAAAGATCATCACAAATCAAAAGGATCAAAGTATGGACTTCACTAAGTTACATGAAATGTCAAGAAATCAATGCTGTGTTAAAACAGATTCATATGAAAGGAGCAGAAACTCTTATAAGGCACAAACATGAAAAACAAAAAAACAGTTACTGTAAGGGGTAGATTTCTAGGAAACTAATTATTCCTATTGTGTTCTTTATGGGTGATTACTATGATGTAGCAGTTATAAATTCATTACGGGAAGAGTACGTCCTGTGATGAAATGAAATTGAACTGTCAACAGAGAGCAAAATAACACAAGACAGTTATTCTAATCTTGGAAGTATTTGAAAGCATTTAAAAAACTATTTTTGCAAGTGTATGACATTTACACATCCTCAGGCATAGTGATGAAGTAATCTCTACCCTACTAGAAAGCAAGAAAAATGGAGACTCTCTAGAGATAATCAAAATACATAATATCACTTGATTTATTAGGTAACACAGCACATGTAACCAACATAAGGCTTTTCTTTTCACCTCAGGGAAAATAGTTTGGGGATTCCACTCTCAAATGATCTAGTTTAACCAAATTTTCCTGAAAGCAAAAGATGCAGAACCATTTCTGATTAAATGCAGCGGGCATAAATAGCATGCATATTCTGAATTTTTTTTTTCCCCTCTTAGGTTAGTGGCACTTGTTGGTAGCACATACTTATGAATTAAGGGGATAGTCTGTCCACACTTACTGGCATAATAAATAAACCAACATAGCTTACTAAGCATATAGTACAACCTCAAGGACTGACACTTAGTCAACAAAACCCTTCTTGCCTTTGGAATCACAATTCTACCTCACCTAAATCTGTGTATCTGTGTGTGTGTGTTAGTCGCTCAGTCATGTTCAACTCTTTGCAATCCCATGGACTATATACAGCCCTCCAGGCTTCTCTGTCCATGGAATTCTCTAGGCAAAAATACTGGAATGAGTAGCCGTTCCCTTCTCCAGGAGACCTTCCCGACCCAGGGATCAAACCTAGGTCTCCTGCATTGCAGGCAGATTCTTTACCATCTGAGCCACCAGGAAAGCCCTTTAATCTTTGTGATGGAGGCTGAACAGCAACAGCATTCAGGCCACCTTTGGAGACACTCAGTCTCCATCCCTCCCTCAGAGTCACCTAGGGAGATCTCGAAGCACACATCCAAGGTTCCGACCTCAGGAGGCCTTGTTGTGGTCCAGGCATGTGTGTTCCAGTCTTCCTAGCTGGCTTTAGGAAACGTTGAGAACTCCACTTTCTCAAGGAGACTTAGCTGGTTATTTGAGAACCCCTGGAGACTCTTCACCTCTTCTCTCCAATAGAACTGCTTCAAGTAAAACAGAGGCAGCTGCCTCCTGGTCCCTGCCAGCTAATGCTGAAGAGGAGCCACTGCAGGATCCCAAAGTGCCTTTGTGGTTGCATATTGATCCGTATTCGGTGTGTGTGAGAACTAGAAAACTTAACTTCTGTTCCGGACAGAAGGACTAATTTTACTTTAGATGTAGACATAGCTCCTTGTTCACTAAGTAAAATGAATATGCCACCTGTGAGATTTTGAAAGGTGGGATTTGTTGATATTCTGAGGACTGCCCCAAATTCCTTGATGAGTAGTAAAGTCTGAGAAATCACTTTCCAGAAAGGTCTATCAGTTCCAGACCAGTGCTTCTCAAACCTAAACTGCATGCATACCACATAGGTCTTGACTGGAGTCCAAGAGTCTCCATTTCTGACAAGGGTCCAGGCCATACTGCCACTGCTGATCCTGAGGACCCCTAGCCAGGGCTCTGTGATGGACCAGGTATCTGAGATGTGTTGGTCTGGAGGGACTAAACTAACCATTACAAAATTGACAGGTGTAACCAGACCTGGTTGGGGAAATGACAGTCATTTCTGAGAGGGGGAGGAAGAACTGCTGAAAAGATCTGACTCACAGGAACCATGAGCCCCAAGGCTGAGAGAGGAGGTGCAGAGGGCCCTGCTGGTTTCCTTCAAAGCCAGAAGTTGGGAGATACCACATAGAAGCTCAGTGGGGATGATCAGGAGAGCGGTGTGGGGATGATCCAGAAAACAAGTGGCAGGAGTGGCTCACCCACTAGGCTTCCACACTATTTTGTGTACAAGCACTATCATAATTTTGTATAAAGCCAGTGCCCACACACTCAGTTGTTTGAAATAATATCTTCTTCTTTTCCTTTGTCTTCAAACACTGCACCCAGCAGCCATGTGTTTAAGCTCTGATTCAAAAAGACCTTTTTTTTTTTTTTTATAACTCAGTGCCCTAGAAGTACCAAAATGGATTCTCAAACACATCCCCCAAAAATCTGAGATGGAAGGACTGTTCTCTTTTAGGTCTTGTGATAGTTTTAAGGTGATAATACAAACAGGGGAGGTGTCATAGATTATTTCTTGAAATTCAAAATGTAATAGCTTCAGAGCTAATTATCAATAGGATCCCCCCTAAAAAACTGTAGTTTGGAGAAACAGAAACTAGACAAGGGGTTTCTTCCTGTGGATACAAATTCTCCAAAAGCTTTTTCTGCCCCTTGGAAGGACAGTGAGGCCCCAAAATAGAAATGAAGCTCCCTGGGGCTGGCTGTATTCACTCTGCTGGGGCGCTAACTGCTGACATGTGTTGTTATGAATGTCGTTGCTAATGGAAACAGCTTCGGGCAAATGACAGCACCCAAGATTCTCATGTGACCCATGCACGATTTTTGGAAGAACGTGACTTTACCAAAAACCATAAATGAAATCCTGCGTCCATATGTTTCAGGCAAATTCAGGGAACTGTATTGTTGGCCTGAGACCAGGACTATGAAACAAATAGCAGGCGTAATTAATTTTTAAGATGTGGTCATCATTATAAAATGAAAAAATTGATAATAGCAGCTCAAATCTGGCATCCACATACAAAACAAATTAGAGTCCACCACGTAAGTCACAGTTGGTTTGTCAGATTACTTGATTTTTCAGTAGAAATGTGTCGACAGGCATATCCTTCAAAATAGGAAGCCAAATGGTAAATGGTCAGATACCCAGAAGATTAAGGGATTGGTCTGCAGGCAAGGAGAAGCCTGTTTAAACCTCATGCACTGTGGACTTGGCCTTCAGGCCATACTTCCTGTTGAACTAGACTCATGCATAGAATAGTTTGGAATGCAGAGGATGCAAGTAGGACTCCATGAACACACTGGGTGCTTATCTTGGATTCCTTATTACTAATATGTTTGAAAAGATTTACTTCTCTTTGGAGTGTTCAGAGGGAGTTAAATGGTACCAGAGCATAGGACTCTGCCCACAGGGGCAATAACTTTCATGCTAAACTTGTCTGCAGCGGATGTGTTTCCATAGTTGCTGCAAAACCTTGTGTGAAATTTGAATGGATGTTAAGGATACACCGAGGAGAGAAGAGGTGCCCGATAATTTCCTCGTCAACCTCACACGGCATCATGGTTGTTGTTTAGTCACTAAGTAGTGTCTGACTCTTTGCTACCCCAGGGACTATAGCCCACCAGGCTTCTCTGTCCATTCCCAGCAAGAATGCTAGAGTGGGTTCCTTCTCCAGGTCCACATCAACATTGCATGGTGTCATAGGTATCATAGGACATGGGACGATCAGAGGAGAGACTTAAGCCCGGGGAGGTTTTATTCTCAACTGAAATTGGATTTACTTGGACAGAAGAGGATGATGAGAAGCTTTAGGAAGTGGCAAACAAGGCCACCGTGTACCTCTGTGGAACGTATTAAGCCTCAACAAGCACCCTAGAGGAAGAGCTTTTTATCTCACCCCAAATGACAATTAGCTGCAACTCATCAAAGAAAATGTGGGTGTGCTTACTTTATGGGGAAACAGTAAACGCTGGTGTCAAGAGCTGGAAAGAAAATTAGCCCATGCGGTATTGATGAAACACTTGATTTATGCCCTCATGGCACTAACTTGGCATCCTATTGAGGGGAAAGATTGGCTTCCTAATTTGAGATCATCTGTGAAGGAAGTAATGAAGCAGGGCCGAGGTGTTGGGAAAGAAGGAACACGTTTCAGAAGGAAATGATTACATTCCTTTCTTGTATCTCCCCGGATCTGTCGCCCCAAGACCCTCATCTGGGCCTCATTAGCCGGCCGGCCGCACAGCCTCTGGCGCGGTGAGGCCTGACACTGCCTTCCTTTCTCGCGCTGTTTTCCACAGCCCTGGACGCTCCCAGCAGGCCAGCCTAGGTGTGGCCACCGGGAGACATCACTTGGCCCCTCCCGGAAAAACAGGGCAGGTTCTCTGTCCCCTCCACACAGACCAGACAGTCCAGATGTAGGGAACATGGGCATCTATATTTCCGTAGGGGTTCGCTTTGATGGTGCCTTCTAATCTGGGGAATGTCAGAGCCTATTTTAAGGAAGTTGTTTCAGGTGGTGCTCAGAAACCCCTGCATGGCTCTGGGCTCCTGGGAGGTCAGCCCGAGAAGGGCAGGCAGGTAAGGCAAGAAGGCGGTGATGTGGCCAATTGGGCGGTGATGTGGCCAATTGGACAGTGATGGCTTTTCTCCTTGAAAGAGCACGCCTCCCTGGAGTCATAAAAGCCAGGAGAGGGGAGGCTTGTGTTCCCCTAGAATTACCAGCTGAGGCTGCAGATGCTTGAAGTCATGTGATGAAACAGTAACTCCTCTCACAGTGCTCCCCAGCACCCCTGCCCCCCGCCCCGAAGAGACGGAGCTGGTGTCTCTGGACGGAGTCCCTGCCCTGCAACTCTGCAGCTTGTCACTGCAGTGAACCAAAAAGGCACATATTATTTATTGTTCCTTATAATTAAATTGCCACATAACGGTGTAGTGTAACATGCTCAGGCTGGTGTCGGCCTCTCCAGTCCTTCCTACTGCTAGCCTGTGTCGAGGAACATAAACTGCATCCAGGCTCCTCCTGTTTGGGGAGGTGGGGGCTTTGACTCTCAGCTCAGTCCTGGGCTCTAAAACCTGCCAGTTATGGGATGTGGGGCAAGTCATCTCACCTCTCTTACCCTGTTTCCCAGTCCCCAAGGGGAAGCTGATGAGAAGGGAATTAAACAAAGGGGAGCACTCCCCGCAGTGACCAGCTCGGAGTAAATGCTCTGTCCAGTCAGTGCTGCTCTAACTTTTCAACCAGGGTAGGTTGAAAGTGTTTGTCTGAGATAATCTTTGGGAGCCTCTCATCTTTGGTTTTGAATAGTTTAAGGCATGTGTCCCTATAAATAGGAGGCTGTACTAAATGATCCTTGGAGATAGCCACAGCTCTTCTCTTTTAATTGACATAGATTTGACATACAATATTAGTTTCACGTGTACAAGAAAGTGACATTGTACACACTGTGAAATGATCACCCCACAAGTCTATCATCAGCCCAAGTTACCCCAGTATTCTTGACTGTATGCCCCAGACCGTATGTTGCATTCCCATTATTCTATTCAATTCTGACTATGGTAAAGGAGGAAGATTAAATGACAGATTAAATGCACATGTAAGACATTGTGCAGGGCATTTAGGGAGAGAGAGCCTCGTTTTAAATGTTACTTGTCGCTACTGTTAACTCCATCTGTCATCTTGGTCATGGGAAGAAAAGCAGACAGCACAAAGAAAATGGGTATCCATCACCCACGACGTGATGGGACCGTGCATGGTGTCTCTATACTTATTACCTCTTAGTCCTTGCCCCAGCCCCCAGTCAACGAGGGGGATGGTGCTGGCTCCCTGTTTCAGTTGAAGTGATTTCTTCCAAGTCACAGCAGGTAAGTGATAGAGCTGAAATTGAACTCTGATCTCCTTCCAGACACCCTGCAAAACTATAGAAAACAAATTTTGTAATTCTGTGCCTCCACCTCCCCAGTCCCAGCTTTCTAGTAGCTTCCCTCCTGTGGGCCATGCTTAAGCTCGTGTATATTTAAAAAAAACAGCTAATTCTTCCTGCTGGACAGGCCTTAAGTAAGATGCATCATAATTAGCTCTGTCTGATTGACCTCCTGTTGTCCTAAACTGTAGCCCCTAATTGTATGGTGGTGGGAGTTTTGCTGTGGCTAGTTTTATCATTTTGACAGTTTGCTAATAAAGGGTCACCACAGGTACAAAGCACTCTAATTTACATATGGCAAGTAAAAGGGCATTATGGGAAGTCAGCATCGAAGGTAGGCTTGGGCATTTGTTCCTATTGACACCCATGCTGAGATTCCATAATTGACAAGAAATGCTATTATTAAGCAGGTCTGTTGAGATAATTAGCACTCAGGGTTGCATTTTTAATCGGACTTGAGTCAGATAATTTATCACAGCAGTAGCAAGCTGTCAGGGTCACACAATAAATACTCATTAAGGCTGAATAAAGATTAACTGCAGGCTGAAAGAAAACTAGGCCAAGTAGTAACATTTGATTTCAATATTTACAGTGCTCATTTGGACTTATATTGGCAAAAAGATCAGATCCCCAAATCGAGCTCATTTATGAAGGAAGCAGAAAGAAGTGCTCTGTGGAGATGCCTAAGTGGAAGTCTTTTTAAAGCTTGAAACTGTGTTCCTAATTGATTGCCAAAGGTATTAATTTTGAAAGGCTCATTTGGTGTGGCTGCTCTAGGAGCCTTGATATCCCTGCATTAATAAGGTGACAACTCCAAACAGAGAAATTGTGCATCTTGAAGGCATGCCCAATTTGTTAGCATTAGTCAGATACTGCACTTTTAATTTAATGCAACTAACTTGTCTTTGATTCATACATGGGCATTTTATGGCACTTCAAGTTAATTAGAAACCCCTACCATTAAAACATGCAACATCTTTAAAAGGAAAAAGGAAGTCATTTCAGGCCACTATATTACCAGGCCAAGACATTTATGTACTTGCTGATAATTTACAGTATACTAAAGATAGGGAACCAAATGAGAACATTAGTATTTATGAATACAGTAAATTTTGTTGACAAAACCAGTGTAAAAGGTCAGATACAGAATCCACAGCAAATGTGCAGTTTGTTTATCAGACTGAGAGGCTTAAATTCTAATAGAAAATTTATTTCAAGGGCTGTTGCATTGGTGGAAAACTCTAGACCAAGGCAGCCCCAGTGAGAACCTGCCCCCACCTGAGGACCAAGCAGCCGGTCGCTGCTGTGGACTGTCATTGGCATCTCCATGCTGCTGTTAGACTTGAGGGATTTCAGCCAAGGCTCCGCCATCATCAGAGAGCTTAGGTTAAGCTCAGCTGTGCTTGTGGTCATTCTCTGCAGAAGGATGGAGGTGGACGCCTAGGATAGGGCTACTGGCAATGCTATTCTGTGTATTAGAAACACAGGCTGTAGAAATACAGCGAACTGGGCTGAGGCAGGGACTCTGAGGTGGGTCCCTGGTCACAGAAAAGGCACATAAAAGAGGGAGGGAACCAGGCTGAGGGTGTTCTCAATATCCAGACATCAGGAGCAGCGAGACAGAGGCTGGCCAAGAGGGGAAGCAGAAGAGCGGGCCCTGTGAAAGGTGTGCGGGCGTTTGGTTAGCCACAGCAAAGAGGTGTTGCCTTATTCCCAGCCTTCCTAGGGAACTTAGCAAACACAAACCTTCAAGAGGACCTTGTGTTCAGGGTTCATTTTGAATGACCCAGAGAGGGCATAACACTCTCAGACCTGGTGCTGCAAGCAGATGAGAGTACAGAGGGACAGGAGGGTCAAGTGGCAGAAGGCAGCCTTCCTTCTTCCTAGGAGACTGGGAGCTGCTGGGCACTGTCACACTGGGGCTCCCGACCACACCTGCATTCAGACCTTCCCATCAGCCTTCGTCCTTAAACCCTCCGCATTGTCCATGGTGGCCACACAGCAGGCTTTCAACCTTAGCTAGAAAGTGACAGGATTAATTAGAGACATATAGAATAACAGAGCCCCCAGTTCCAATCTATCCATCTCAGCAAACCTGGTGTATAGATGTGTGATGGGAATCCAGGGATGAACACAGATCTGAATCCTCACTGAGTTTCTCATGAAGTTGGGGGCCAGGCCAATGAGTGAGTAAACCCAGGCTGCTCTGGTGAGGGCCAGATGTAAGAAAACGTGTAAGGGTGGCTGACGGCAAGGTGGCATTTAGCCTGTGGCGTTGCATGCAGGATCACCCCACTTTAAAAGGCTACCTTTATTTCTTGTGTGAAGCTGCTCAGGACGGAAATTGCCTTACGAGGCAGGAGGAGATAGGCGCGAGGCTATGGTTACCTGGCTGGCAGGACAGGGCACAGGGCCGTCTGCTCCAGGTTTGTCCCCTGCTCTCTGGACCCAGGGACCCCCAAACCTGGCTTGGCACTCTCAGCGTGTATCGGGCTGAGGCAGAACCTGGGAGTTGCACCCTGGAGTGTAGCTGAGGCACGCTCTCCTGTCCTGCTCCACCCCCCACCGTCCGAGGCTTCTAGGCTGTTTCTCACCCAGTTCTGTCTTTCCCCATCCCTGGGGTCATTACTTCCACCTGTTTTGGCTTAGCTCCCTGTCAGCTCATCTTGGCTAAGCTGAGAGCTAATAACTGAAGGATGTTCTTCATCCCAGGAATCTTAGTATTTTAAGCAGTGAATTCCTGATAACCAAGTAGTTCCGAAGGCCCCCAAGTAATGAATCTCAAACTGTCGCATTTTGTTAGTTATTCTGGAGTGGAAAGGTCTGCTCTGTTCTCCTCCAGCCGCTTTGCAAGGCCAGCTGCTCCCTGGCTTTGCATCACCAGGGCTGTTTGAGAGATACAGCCCAAGCATCTGGATTCCAATTAAACAACCATGGAGATGAAAGAGGCAGAATGCTGTTACAAAAACAAGAGTGAGAAATGCTCCCCACATAGGGGCAGAAATCGATATTTTCAGGTCTTTAAAATAGAATCTTTAAAAGCAACCGCACAACTGTTAATAGTAATGGCTGCTATTGATTGGACGCTTATCTCCAGGCACTGTTCAGAGCACTGTGCATTGTGTTATTAATTCGTGTAATCCTCACCTCTGTATTATCCCCATTTCAGAGATGAAGTATCTGAGGCCCAGAGAAAAGTAACTTAGCCAAGGCTGTAGCACCAGTGAGGGGTGAAGCTGAGTTTAGTAGGCACTGAATCTCCACAGAAACTGCTGCAGAGCACAGAACTACTGAATGGATTGAAGGGCCACGACAGAGAGACAGGTTTTCAGAGCATTGTAACATAAATACCGATGCCCTGGTTTTTTGTATTTATTTCACAGGAGAGTGAATGTTGAAAAGTTAGAACAAAACAAACCATGTTCCTATGGATACTGTAACCTATACTTCCTGAAGAGAGAAAGACATAAAATAGCAAAGTTCACTTGAGGATGCATGTGGCCTTTCCAGAGGAGAAGGATGAAACTTGGAAGAAACTTTCTTAAATGTCCAGAGAATAGTTCAGGCTGTGAATCTGCTAAGAATTTGGCAGTGCAAGTGTTTGTGATGGAAAAACCTGAGAATAATCAAAAATGCTTTTCAGTTTGAGATTGGTTCAGTCAGTTGAGTGTGTCCATCCTATTTAAGGGCTTCCCTGGTGGCTCAGCTGGTAGACAATCTGCCTGCAGTGCAGGAGATGTGGGTTTGATCCCTGGGTTGGGAAGATCCCCTAGAGAAGGGAACGGGTACCCACTCCAGTATTCTGAGCTGGAGAACTCCATGGACTGTATAGTCCTTGGGGGTCACAAAGAGTCAGACATGACTGAGCGACTTTCATTAGACTTTCACTTTTCATCCTATTTAAAGCCATAGGATAGATTCACATGCACTGACCTAAAATGATGTCCAGGATGCTGAATTTAAAAGAAAAAAAAAAAACAATTTACATAGTGCTACAATCTTTTGTATATATATATTTTAAGTTGATAAAGAAAATGCACAGAGGAAATGCAGTCTGCAGTGTTTCCCACAACTGACAGTGGTTGGGATAGGACTGTGGGAACTTCTCTTTACATTACAGGTAATTCTGTGATGTTAGGATGTTTATGGCAAGATATGTTGCCTTTGGGAGAAGGAAATGGCAACCCACTCCAGTATTCTTGCCTGGAGAATCCCAGGGACAGAGGAGCTTGGTGGGCTGCTGTCTATGGGTCACACAGAGTCGGACACGACTGAAGCCACTTAGCAGTAGCTGCAGCAGCAACATGTTGCCTTTGAATTCCAAAGAAATAAAGAGATTTAAAAAAAAGTTTTAATGTACAATCCTATTTAGTGAGGTCTATGAGATTTCCTAATGGGATACAAACCTTTTTCATAGCATATTGATTCTATTGTTACGTATCCATAAAAACAAGAGGGAGCACTTATTGCTTAACTTTTTTCTAATTTTTTTAAGAAATTCTTAATTTTTTAAATTTGTAAGCAGTAAGTCTAGTGATTTTTGAGTGTTTTTCAAGTCAGTAATTTATTTTCCAGTTAGTCTATATGCTCTTGAAAGAGAAGGATTCTATTTTGGATACGTCTGAGCAAACCAAAGTAAGAGTACATGATGGAAGCATCCTAAAGACAAAAGTTCAGCAACCAAAAAGTAGCCACTGCCCCTACCTTACTTAATCCTCATGACTGCCAGATAGGTGCGTGTGTATTTTAGTTATGGGAAGCAGGCAGCTCTACAGTAAGAAGCATACACAGAGCCAGTAAGTGGTGAAGTGGGGTTTCAAACCTTGTCTGTGAGTTTTTCATCTTTGGGTTTTTTTTTTAGAAAATCTTTGTTTATTTATGGCTGCACGGGTGTTTGTTGCTGTGTGCGGGCTGCTCTGTAGTTGTGGTGCACAGGCTCCTCATTGCGGTGATTTCTCTCCCTGTGGAGCACGGGCTCTAGGCACGTGAGCTTCAGTAGTTGTGGTGCAGGGGCTTGTTTGGGGCACGTGGGATCTTTCCAGACCAGGGATCGAACCCATGTCTCTTGCGTTTGCAGGCAGCTTCTTAACCACTGGACCACCAGGGAAGTCCCCTGTAGTTATTGTTAACCATTAAACTTAACTGCTTCTCTGTGGAATAAATGGCTTGGGTACACGAGCCTTCTTCCTAATGCCAAAATCACTTTGCTCTCGAAGAGGTATACCCAGAAAGTCCAGTTGGCAAGGCTTCAGCAGACTCTAGTCGTTACCAAGCCGTTTAAGTGCACAAAGACACCCTAGCAGTGTTAGCAGAACCTTATGTGAAGACTTAGGAATGAGTGAAATGCTCATCTGGGAGAACAGATGAAGCAAAACTCAAGGTTGGAACAGTAAAGCCGGGCATCTATTTAACTTGCTGTGTAATGGGATCCTTGTTCTTGGAGTTACCAAGCCTGTCTGTGATTTCAAATATTTGCTGTGATTAAAGCAGGAAGTGGTGTGAAAGTATGTTTAGCTGAAGCTTGCAGTTCTTTCTGGAGGGGATAATAAACAGAAATTCTTGGGCAGCGGCCAATAAATAAGAACATGTAAATAGAAAGGCCAGCCTTATGAGCCATTTTGTGCCATCAACAGGCAGAATAGATAGTCAGGATTGACATGGGAGAGTGCTGTCATCCTTCCTCCCATCATCCATGACCAGCATCAAGGTAGAAGTAAAGCACTGGGCAAAAGGAAACTGCACGCCTAACACACTCTTTCAGGAATACATTGTGCAGCGGATGTAAAGCAGGGTGTGTGTCCTGAGCTGGCGTTAGAGAGAATGCCTGAATGTACAAATGAAAAGCAAGGGATTATTGAGCCGCAATAATTCCACATTTTCGCTGTAACACTCAGACCACATGCACTCATAATGGACGCCTTTTATCATTGCACTCACGGAGATGTGCGACCACTGAAAATGAAGCTTGCTGGTGTAGACGTGGGGAAGTGGTTGGCAGATTACGGTGGAGCTGGTGGCTGTGGGAGACATGTTGCACAGACCGTGCTAAAGGAAATGGCTGAAATGAGCTGTATTCTTTGCTCAAGTCATCCGAGTAAACATGTCCTCTTGGCAAGCCTGTGATTTTTCTCACTTGGTTTTCCTTCCAAGCTCTGCCTAACCTCTCATTCTTTGGGTCATCTCTCTTTTCCCTAAAGTAAAAGGAAGGAAAAAACTTGTGTTTTTCTTTAATGATTTTTGTAGGAAAAACAAATGAGGAATGAGAGTTGAAGCTTAAACAATAGTATTCCTATGTACAGATGTTCTCATTTTGAATTTCCCAGGGAAGTGATGTAAAAGGAGTGTGTCCAGCACCAGGGCGAGGCCAGGCAGATGAGGCTCAGAGGGTGGCACCCCCTTAAATGTTGTGTCCTAGGCGCCCCACCTCTCCCTCATCCCAGTTCTAAAGGAGTAGGGAAGCCCAGGTTCTAGCCCCGTTTTTGCTGACTGCAGTGGGACCACACCACCTGTAACTGTGTCTTCCCTTATAACGTGCTAACAGGGGCTTGGAAACTACACGATCACAAAGGCCATGACAGTTTTACCTTTTGTATAAATCTATTTTGCTGGTGAGTGGCAGTTGAAAACTCGGAATCTTTTTAACAACTTCATTGAGGTGTAATTCGCATACCATATAGTTCATCTCTTGATACAATTCAGTGATTTTAGTTTATTCACAGAATTGTATGATCATTACCACAATCTATTTTTATAATATTTTTATCACCCTTAAAGAAACCACATACACATTCATTTTTACTTCATTACCCCCAATTTTCCAGCCTAAGGCAATCTCTATTTTGTCTCTAGATTTGCATATTCTGAATATTGCATGTAAGTGAAGTCATAATATGTAGCCTTTTGTGTCTGGGTGATTTCACTTAGCATGATGTTTGGAGGTTTATCCACATTACAGCATGTATCAGCACTTTGTTTTTAATGCCAAATAATGTTCTGGTATATGGACACAGCACATTTTGTTTATCCATTCATCAGTTGTGGTACAGAGCCATTTTTGAGGATCTTCCAAACTGTTTTCCAAAGCAGCTCCACCACTTCACTTTCCCAGCAGTAAGGTGTGTGGATTCCAATTTCTCTGCATCCTTGCCAACACTTGCTAGTGTCTGTCTGATTATAGCCATCCTAGCAAATGTGAAGTGGAATCTCATTTTGTTTTTGATTCAACAAAGCTAGTGGAGGTGATGGAATTCCAGTTGAGCTATTTCAAATCCTGAAATATGATGCTGTGAAAGTGCTGTACTCAATATTGCCAGCAAATATGGAAAACTCAGCAGTGGCCATGAAACTGGAAAAAGTCAGTTTTCATTCCAATCCCTAAGAAAGGCAATGCCAAAGAATGCTCAAACTACCGCACAATTGGACTCATCTCACACGCTAGTAAAGTGATGCTCAAAATTCTCCAAGCCAGGCTTCAGCAATATGTGAATCATGAACTTCCAGATGTTCAAGCTGGTTTTCAAAAAGGCAGAGAAACCAGAGATCAAATTGCTAACATCCACTGGATCATCGAAAAAGCAAGAGAGTTCCAGAAAAACATCTATTTCTGCTTTATTGACTATGCCAAAGCCTTTGGCTGTGTGGATCACAATAAAGTGGAAAATTCTGCAAGAGATGGGAATACCAGACCTGACCTACCTCTTAAGAAATCTGTGTGCAGGTCAGGAAGCAACAGTTAGAACCAGACATGGAACAACAGACTGCTTCCAAATAGGAGAAGGAGTACATCAAGGCTATATATTGTCACCCTGCTTATTTAACTTACATACAGAGTACATCATGGGAAACGCTGGGCTGGAGGAAGCACAAGCTGGAATCAACATTGCCAGGAGAAATATCAGTAACCTCAGATATGTAGATAACACCACCCTTATGGCAGAAAGTGAAGAAGAACTAAAGAGCCTCTTGATGACAGTGAAAGAGAGGAATGAAAAAGTTGGCTTAAAGCTCAACATTTAGAAAACTAAGATCATGGCATCCGGTCCCATCACTTCATGGCAAATAGATGGGGAAACAGCGGAAACAGTGGCTGACTTTATTTTGGGGGGAGCTCCAAAAATCACTGCAGATGGTGACTGCAGTCATGAAATTAAAAGAAGGTTAATCCTTAGAAGCAAAGTTATGACCAACCTAGACAGCATATTAAAAAGCAAAGACACCATGGCAGATTCATGTCAATGTATGGCAAAACCAACACAATAAAGTAAAGAAAATTTAAAAAAAATAAAAAGCAGAGACATTACTTTGCCAACAAAGCTCTTGCTAGTCAAGGCTATGGTTTTTCCAGTAGTCATGTATGGGTGTGAGAGTTGGACTATAAAGAAAGCTGAGCGCCGAAGAATTGATGCTTTTAACTGTGATGTTGGAGAAGACTCTTGAGAGTCCCTTGGACTGCAAGGAGATCCAACCAGTCCTTCCTAAAGGAGATCAGTCCTGGCTGTTCATTGGAAGGACTGATGTTGAAGCTGAAACTTGAGTACCTTGGCCACCTGATGTGAAGAGCTGACTCATAAGAAAAGACCCTGATGCTGGGAAAGATTGAGGGCAGGAGAAGGGGAAGACAGAGGATGAGATGGTTGGATGGCATCACCGACTCAATGGACATGGGTTTGGTGGATTCTGGGAGTTGGTGATGAACAGGGAGGTCTGGCGTGCTGTGGTTCATGGGGTCGCAAAGAGTCAGACGCGACTGAGTGACTGAACTGAACTGAATGACAAATGATGTTGGGCATTTTTTCAAATGCCTGTTGGCCATGTGTATACCTTCTTTGGAGAAATGTCTGTTCACATCCTTTGCCCACTTTGAAAATTGGTTTGCCTTTTTATTGTTGAGCTGTAAGAGTTCTTCATATAGTCTAGATACTAGTCTCTTATCAGTACTATGATTTCCAAATAATTCCTCACATTCTGTGCATTGTCTTTTCACTTTTTTGATGGTGTTGTTTTCAACACAAGAGTTTTTAGTTTTAATGAAGTCAAATTTTCTATTTTCCCTGTGTCATACGTAAGGGGTCATTACCCAGCCCAAGGTTGGGAGGGTTTCCTCCTGTGTTTTCTACTAAGGTTTGATCATTTTAGCTCTTATATTTAGGTCTGTCATCCGTTTGAGTTATTTTAACCAAGTTTTTAATTTTACAAAGTGATCTTTTCTGTGGCTTGCACTGATTTTTTTTTGTCCATTTTTCATATGGGATGTAGAACCAGAATATAACTTCTCCAGAGACTACCTTACCACTTACTTGTCAAACTGCATTTGTCATAGCCGTCTTATCCATTGTACCTTCAGGCAGAATAACAATCCTTACAGCTTTTCTAACCTGTTTAGTTTTTATTGGAGTTAAATGCCCTTTAGGTGGTGCTATTGCATTTCTTCTTTCTTTTTGGCTTTGAAGGTAAGAGCTATGAGGATTTACTTTCTGCTTTGGTTTGCTACATAATTTACTGGAGGAAAGCATTACACCAAAGTATCAATAGGAAACTAAAATATTGCTCTTAGATGACATTTACCTTATGTTGCTTATCTACCTGAAATTCTTAAACATTGCCCAATGAATATACTTCTTCAACATGGTTACTTTGAATGAAGGCCCATCAAATGAGCATGCTGGCTTCTGAGAATGGGGAGCACAACTGTAAAGATCTCCATGTGGAATCAATGACTATTTCCAGCCCTTTCAACTTCCATGTGGCTAATTAAAAAGTTAAACTTTCAAGTGGTTGATTTCCTAAAGAGAAATGCATTCTTCATATTGGCTGTTTGCAAAATGCCTCTTGTGTTAAGGAACCTGTGTATAGTTTTTACATCTCATTTCCTGGATTATCTTCCCTGTGCCAACTCACAGTGTGGGACATTAGAACACGGTATGCCTTTTTTTTTTTTTTAACCACTTAAAAAAATTCCCAGGAAGGTTTCTTTTCCACTTCAACCGCCTTCCCATTATGTTCTGCAGTCTGCCAAGCTTGCCAGAACTCAGCAGGTAGCCCACATGGTATGCGTGTCTGTGTGAGAAAGCTCCCCTGATGTGGACAAGATGTTGGTTGTAAAATGAAGCCAACATCTTGTCCACAAGTGTGCAAAAATACAGTCTATCCACAAGCACCCAGGTCATAAAGAATGTTTAGTTAAATATGGCTTGCTAGAATGACTCTACTGATGTAAATGTGATTCTTCTGTATCTATAGCCAGACTACTTGTTTTCCTTGGTACTTTTTCCTAAACACAAAACATTGTAATATTCATGTGTTTTTTTATAAGCTGGAGAGTCCCAACGGAGGGTCCGGCAGAGATTTTAATGTAACTTATTTCCTACTGTAGAAGCCGCTCTGCTGGTTTTCTGGAGTTTGCAGTTCAGCCAGTTATTAACCTTAGTGCTTAAAGTATTATTTTGGAGAAACATCTGTTTGGTCAGCTAATGATTGTTTCTTATTTTTGACTTCTCTGTCTGAATTCAAAATTATTATGCTGCATCGCATGTCTACTTAGACTATGGATTTGATGTTATCTTTACATTTAATTTACACTCTCAACCACTGCTTTCAGAGCATTTTAATAAGTATTTGATATTCTCTGGCCTACTCTTACTAAGAACATTTTGAGCCATGTATAAAAGACAAATCATTGGAGTGAGTATTTGAGTATGTTTACTAAAAACAGTGAAATTTCAAAAATGAAAGTGTTTGAAAGGAGCATTTAAGAACCTTGCTTTATTTATACATGCCTGAAATTATATTTTCTCTGTTTGTATTTTTCCTCATCCATTGGACTGTATACTCCTTGAGATGAGAGACTGAAATCTGTTTCACTGTCTAACCTATGACTACCCAAAGGCCACCCCGAGTACGGGCTCAAAGTCAGTGTTTGTGGAATTGAATTCCATTCAGAGCTCCTGGAGCAGAAGCAATAGCCAAAAACAAGCACCAAAATATGATTATGATGCCTTTACTATATCACTTAGGCAGTTAATGTGCTGAATTTTTCATTGTGTATGCTTTTGCTAACTCAGGGTCGTCTTGGGAATTATAGCAGACGGCTGCCACCACTTAGTTGAAATTAAGGTGTGATGTGAAGGAAAGAAGGTCAGGTTTTGAGGGATAAAGATGGTCTGTTTTAAAAAGTGATAATTTGGTCTCTGCTTTTGTATTCCTGTGTTTTACCAAGTTCAAATGAAAGTGTGGGTTTCTCTTGGCCCATACCATGCCTTGGGCTTTTTTCTGTGCCTGGTCAGCACTGGGAGGAGCTCTTCGTTAACACAGGGGAACTGGGAGGAACTCTTCATTAACGCATGGGAATGTGGCCGTGTGAGAACACTTTGAATAGCATAACCATAGAAGGCTATCCCAGGAGGAAAAAAATGCCACCTTCCACTTTATGTACCTCCAGTGTACTGGCAGCTCCTGACTTACAAATAGATTGGATCCCAAATGTTTGTTTAGAAATCAGTTGCTTAGGAAATAATGTACTTTCCATAGGAAGTGCTAAATACGATGACTAGGGTCTCAGGTTAGTCTAGAAAAGCTCATCTAACCATAATGGAGCGAGAAATGTATACATGTGTGATAAACCAATGAAGAAAACCAGGTTACTGAGGAAATGAGCACTTGAGTACAAGCAGTTCATGTTGAATATTATTGATGGTCTGAAAAGATTTTAATTAGGGAAGTCAATGGAAATGTTAGTGGGAAATTGTAAAATGAACTCTAGGGATATTAAGAAAAAAAACAAGAAGAGAGATTCTGAATAGTCCAAAGTAGGAAGCAAGAGGAAAAAAGAGAAAAGAGATAAATAAGGATATAAATCTAAGCATAAAAAAATAATAATAAAAGACTCTTCCCAGAAAAGTCATTTGAGCTGTGAAGAATAAGAGACAATACAGGGAAGATTTTAATCATCTCTTGGTGATATGAGATCAGTCCTGGATGTTCATTGGAAGGACTGATGTTGAAGCTGAAACTCCAGTATTTTGGCCACCTCATGCGAAGAGTTGACTCATTGGAAAAGACCCTGATGCTGGGAAGGATTGGAGGCAGGAGGAGAAGGGGACAACAAAGGATGAGATGGCTGGATGTCATCACCGACTCAATGGACGTGAGTTTGGGTAAACTCCGGGAGCTGGTGATGAACAGGGAGGCTTGGCATGCTGTGGTTCATGGGATCGCAAAGAGTCGGACACAACTGAGCGACTGAACTGAACTTGTGATATGTGTATAAAGACATTTCTTCCTAAGATTTCAAAGGCCTTCATGGTGTTCATTTATTCTCACACCAGAATGGGTGTGGGAATTTTTTTAAAGGAGTCTATCTGTGAAGAATACAGTATTGTGAATTTAGAAAAAAATCATTCTACTAAAAGATAAGGCCTATCTTTTTCTTTGGTTGGTATTTGCTCACTTTAGAATTTATCACATTTGCAGTAGGAGGAAGTGTAGCTTAGTAGATTTTGGAAGCAGAAATAGTCCCAGGGTTGAGTCCCACACCATTACATTGGATCTGGATCACTCTGGGCATCTTGACATCTCTGAGCCCACTTTCTTTTATTTGAAAATAGAAATAATAATATACTTATCACAGGGCTGTGAAGTTTGTCTGTCTTGGTAACATTTGTAACATGGCCTGCCTAGAGATGCTCGCTGAGTATCAGCCATCTTCACCATGTCTTACAGTTCAGATTTGCATATCTCTGGCTCAGCCTGTTCATTTTTATCCCAGAACATCAAAAGCACCATAAGCATAAATAAGAATAATAAATATTTAATGTAGATTCACATGTAAACGTCAAAGCTAGGAGAAAAAGAAACTTGTTTCTCAGTAGTCTAACAGATGACCACACAGTGAAATGGTCATAAAATCATTCAAGCTTAAGGCTTGCAAGAGAGTGTATGAGGAGACTTGTTAAATATATCACTACTATCTTCATTTTCATATCTTGAAAGACTTCATTTTTCATTTTTGGTCTTGATTTAGCTCTCACGGTAGCTATTTAAAGAGAAGATGAGTTTGCAGTAAATCACTACACATTAAAATGGTTTTGAATAAACCATGTTGTGACTAAAACCTTCATTTTTAAAGTTCTTCTTTAAAAAAAAAAGTCTGCATTTCATGTTGGAAATCACGAGTTTCATTTCGTGTTTCAGGCTGCATTAAAAGATGAATAAGAACATAACACATGCCCTCTTCCCACCTGCACCTGTGCTGTAGAGGATGGTATCTGTGATCTCACATGGCAGTAACCATCAGAGAGTACATTAGGATACAACCTGCCAGACAGCAGTGCTTTTCTTAACTGTGACTGGCCATAGAGCCAAGGTTATGCTACCACAAGCAGCATGCTAACTCTCCATGGACTGACACAACCCATGCATCATTTTATCCAGGGTGGGACTTGAGCACGATTGGAGGAAAGGCCTCATGTAACTAACTTTCTGGTCCCTTCCAACGCCAAATGTTCTTCCAAACCTTGTTTTTCTCTTGTCCTTCCTTCATCTTCATACCCGGGGACTTCTTCTCTGTCCTTGCCCGCTTTCCCCTAGACTTATCATAAGCTCTCTTACCTGCTTCTTAAAAAGTCACCAGAGCCCATGCTTACTGTGCATCAGATGAGTTTCTGCTCCAGACTCAGCCTGTGGTGAGTCAGGGGGAATTCTTCCCAAGTATATCCAGGCAGATCACCCAAACCTGATTTTCACCATCGTACGCAAACATTCGTATGTTGTACAAGAGAATCCCAAACCTGTCTCTCCCCACAAGCAGAGTTTACTCTTGGAGTGTGATAGTCTTGTGTGCTTTTCTTCTAGACTATCATTTAAAATAATGACTCTATAATTTAATAGTTTTTGTCTGTGTGTAAAGCATATCTGGCTCACCCCCCTGTTTTTGTAAAAAGTTTTATTGAAATGCAGCTACAACCACTTATTTACAAATCCACCATTGCCACTCCCACACCATCATCGCCAAGTTAAGTACTTAAAACAGAGATCTTTTGGCCCACACAGCTTAAAATATTTACTCTCTGGCCCTTTATAGAGAAAGTTTGCAGATCCATGTCCTATATCTAATCTCATTGTAGATGGCCATCCAGAAAACAGAGATTTCCTGCTACACTGCGAAATTCTGCTTTGTCACAACTTGCCCAAGGAACAGTAGACAAAGTTATTTAATCCTCTTAGGTCTGATTTCACATTCTGTACAGATGTGATGGTTAACACCTGCTTTGTTTTTCTAAGAACAAAGTGATAGACTTAAGATTTCTTTTCGCATGTATTTGAGGATCCCGATGCTGGTGTTGGATGTCAGGCCACTGCCCTGGTTATGACTGTGTTCACAGTTAGCATGTACTTCTCAACACTTTACATGTCCTTGTTTTTTCAAAAAGTCATTTTTCAGTTTATAGGAGAAAATTAGATGGACTGTCTGTATTCAGTGGTAAGATATAAACATTTTCTTAAAAAATAAATGCAGAACAAAGATTTTATGAACCTTTCCTTGGTGCTTGGGCAACTGTCTACAATATCAAGTTCTTATGAAAGCATCTGAAGAAAACCTCTGAATAATTCCCTTTTTCGTGAAGTAAAGCTTGACCTTTTCTTTTAAGAAACCCAGTATAATTATCAAATAGTGAACATGTAATCAGTGAATATTATCAAATATATTTCAGACCCAATAGAATTATCAGTGAACATGTATATGTTGTATTGACATTTTGGCATCATTGAGAGAGCGCCCTGTTCCATTAACATCAGAGTGACCATTGAGATAAGTTCTTGGGAGAAAACAGGATCAAACTGCAGTGTTCCAGAGGCCGCCCAGGAGAACAGATGTCAGGCTTGGAAGAACATTTCCTCATTTTGTTCCTGTAATCATTTCTTTATTATTTTATATAAGACATGCTTTAGTATTGTATTAACTTTGTACCAATCAAAAAGTATTACATATTTATTATTGGAAAATGCAGAAAATACAGAAAAAAACACATACAAGGAAATTTTTCTATAATCTCACCAGCCTGAGGTAACTGCTGCTGCTATTTTGACCTATATCTTTTCAGGCTTTCTTTCATATAAACTGTGTGAATTTTTTAAAATTACTATTATAGGAAATTCCCTGGCGATCCCATAGTTGGAACTCTGTGCTTTCACTGCTGAGGGCCTGGGTTCAATCCCTGGTCAGGGAACTAAAATCCCATAAACTACTTGGTACAGCTAAAAAAATAGTTTATCAGCTGTTTGGTTTGATGATGCACTTTGCTAACAGCCTTATATGTGAAATCTCATTTAATCCTTACCACATCCCTCTGGTGTACAAGTATTATAAATCTCATTTTGAGAGACTAAGACACAAGAGGCTAAACCATTTGCCCATGGTCACATAGCCCACGCCTAAACTCTGTCTTGCACACTATATTCCCCTGCCCGTAAACTTCTTCTTATACTCAATAAGCCAGTGTTTGAAAGTAGCAAGCCTAGGAACTTCTTTGTGGTTAATGTTCTATTTAGTCAAAGTGGTTCTTCTGCAGTGCCCCCTGTAGTTAGTGTTTTCACTGAAGATTCCAGAATGCCCCTCACTTCCTGCCACGAGCCTGGATTTTCACCACGTGGCCGCAGAGACATTCCCTGGCCCTCCGGCCACCGCAGTTTCCAGGGTGGCTGTTACTTCCATTCCCTCCCCGTGCTGGCCACAGCACACAATATGCTGGTCATCCCACAGGCCACCGGGCAATGCCTGGCTGCCCACTGGAGCCGCACGACCCTAAATCACAGAGAAATATACAAAGCACTAAATAAATCATCAGACAGAATGCAGCAGCTCCTCTAAAGGAGTCAGCCTCTGGAAGACCACTTTGTTTGTGAGCTTTGAGGAAGAGTCCAGAGGGAGAGGTTACTTAGAACACTTTTCAGTTGCAGGAAAACTAGGCTGCCAGTTTAAATCAAATCTTGCATATATATCCCCCCACCCCTGCTTGGTTTGGGGCCCTTCAGATCAGCCCCATCCCTGCCCTCCTGTTACCAACTGCCACGTGTTCTGTGGATGGCTGCAGCTCAAAGATAGCTAAGGAAAGTAATTGTGCTGTACTAGGGAGGGCGCTAGCAAAGAGCACAGGAAGGAATTAAGTGTCCTTTAGAGCACATTAAATTAGAATGTCCAAAACCAAGCTTTTACTAATGCTGTTTTCTTCTGTGTTAAAAGGTAAATCGAAAATCAATTGCGACATTCTTTAGTGAGAGTCATAAAAGTCCTTGCCTGCAACTGGCTTTCCATTGGGAAACCTAATAAAAATTTGTTAATGCATTGTGATTCAAAATTACTATGAAAGTTAAGAATAATAAAGCAGAACCTAAATAAAGTGCTCTTAACTGTGTTTATATCTGCATTAGGCTTAAGCTGTGCTGGCAATTACGTGTTTTTACTTTCATTGTTCAACAGTTTCAAATGTACCAGAAAATGCTGGCCGAAGACTGTTGCCTAACTGAAACCAGATAGGTCCAGACTTCCTAAAGCTATGAGAAGAAAATAAATCCCTTTGTTCAAAATAATCTGAACATTTGAAGTATAGCAATCACGTATACCATTTGACACAATTTGGTACAAGTCTGTGTTACTTTTCAGTAAATATATGATTAAATAAATACAAATGAACTATTCAGATAATGTTGACATGAAGTTATATGACTTCATATTGCACGTGAGCCTCATAGATGGAATTATTATTTCATTTTATCTATAACGTGTAATGTGAGATATTTTCATTGTAGGGTCCCTAAAAATTGATTCTGGGGAAGAAACTTCTCACTTTCAGAATTGGTTCTGACCTTCTTGTAGAATACAAATTAGCATTTGGAGTGATTTAAAGGGTGCCGGGGACCCCTACCCAGATAGTAGTTCCAAATCCTCCATTAAGAATTATGCTGTTTTTGTGACCTTTCTCTGTAGTTCTTTTTAAAAATACAGATACTCTTCTGAGAGAGTTATTCCAACAGAAATATGGATTGATGACTCTGCGTAGGACACCACGGGCTTCCCTGGTTGCTCTGACAGTAAAGAATCCGCCTGCAATGAGGGAGACCTGGGTTGGGAAGATCCCCTGGAGGAGGGCATGGCAACCCACTCCAGTATTCTTGCCTGGGAAATCCCCATGAACAGGGGAACCTGGCAGGCTACAGACCATGGAATGGCAAAGAGTTGGACACAACTGAGCGACTAAGCATAAAACACCATGTCCCCTGCCCTCAGTGGGCTTATAATGTACAGGTATCCCTCACTTTTTGAGTTTGCTTTGCACCAGTTCACTTTTATTAAAGATCTACATTCGTACCTGTTTTTACTCACCAAAAGAAATCTGAGAAGGATTTTCACTTTTACAAAAAAGGGAGGGAAGCAAAAATAGGGTTCAACATGTGTTTCGCAGCCAACTGTTAACAGAGGCAGTACACACCCAAGCAGTGAGAGCACGACCCCCAAGCTCCTTCCCGAGAGCTACTCTCAGCCCCTCAGCATCAGGCCACTGTATCCGCGCACTGTCTGTGAGCATTTGTGCTTTGTCTGTTGAGCTTGTGTATTGGTTTGCGCCCTTTGGTCATTCTTCTTTGATTTATGCTATATCTGCTTACGCTCATAGGAGCCCCTACTTTAGAAGGGAAACCTATAGTTGGAAAAAGAGAGAAAAAAGGGCATTAAAATTCCACCACCTGTAGAAGGCAGTATGTAGTTCTGTGATCAGAGAGATACTGTAATAACTGTGAGCACTTATACGTATGTATGTCTGTGTATGTATGCATATGCCACTGTTTTCTAAGCACTTTACGTCTGTTAAATCATTTCATGCTTACAACAGTCCTACAAGGAAAGTACTATTACCCGCCGTTTTACAAATGGCATAGAGATGTTAAGAAATTTGCCCATCATCACACAAAGAGGAGTGGAGAAGGCAATGGCACCCCACTCCAGTATTCTTGCCTGGAAAATCCCATGGACGGAGGAGCCTGGCAGTCTGCAGTCCGTGGGGTCGCTAAGAGGCAGGCATGACTGAGCGACTTCACTTTCACTTTTCACGCTCATGCATTGGAGAAGGAAATGGCAACCCACTCCAATGTTCTTGCCTGGAGAATCCCGGGGACAGGGGAGCCTGGTGGGCTGCTGTCTATGGGGTCGCACAGAGTTGGACACGACTGAAGTGACTTAGCAGCAGCAGCAGCAGCACAAAGAGGAGATGATCAAACTGGGATTCAGACAAAGCCGAATGGTTCTGGAGCCCATGCTTCGTTTAACGTGCCTCTTAAGGACCTTCTTAATAGTATGAACTTAGTCATTCATTTCTAGACTAAATGCTATAAATAGAATTTCAGTGGCGAGCACTAAAGTGGGCACTCTATAGGAATTCTCAGCTGAGCAGAAGAAAGATGCAGCTATTGCCGCTGGGGAACTTTGGGAAACTGTGAGGAAGGAGATGGAGCAGCCTCTGCTACTCAGCCTGGACCCCTACACTTTTGAGTATTTGGAGGGATTAAGGAGGGAGTAAGACTCCTAGTTAGGCCCCTACTTCCCGCAACTTCTAGGAGACCTTGAGGGTCAGCTGAAGCAGTTCACATAAAAATCCAGCCAACTCTTTGACCCTAGCAACACTATAAAGATTAAATGGAGAAATATGTCCATTACAAAATGAAGACCCCCCCCCACGCTTCTGGAAAGCTCTACCTCTGTGTTACATCCTGCCACTCTGCCTCCTATCCCCAGTGCAGAATGGACTGGGAAGAGCACCAGCCTAGAGGGACCCTTGAACTTTTTGTCCAAAAGCACTACCCGCTTAGCCATTCTGTGTTTCAGTCTCCTTGTCTATAAAAAATAGATCTTACCACACTTTCCCTGGTTATGTCACTGACGTTGTGAGGATTATGAAATCTTGGTCTGTAGGGACAAATATTTGTGGGATGCCTAATATGCGCAAGGTTATAAATGACAGAAGACGAAAAAACAGGCTGGAGTGCTGAAATGGTGATGTCTCTGTTTTTCCAGTGAGTTGGGAGAGCACCCATAGAAAGTCAGGTTTGTTCTTGACATACAGAGATTGTCCATGGACGAGTCTTCTGCTGTTAGGGTGAGCCCTGAGGTCCAGGTGCAACCCACACCAAGGCAGAGCCCCATGTGACACCAGCAGTATCTCAGCCTCATCACCCCAGACTCAGCCATTGTTCCCACAGACCCAAGCACTGCTCAGAAAGCTGGGTACAGAGGTGCTTCCAGTCACATGCTGTTCAAACCAGCCCCCCTTTCCATCTTGAGCCTGGGTCATCGGTCCACACTCTTCCTGCCCTAATGGTGACATCACTCCCCTTTGGGACTGTCTTCTGACACAGAACAGCTCACATCCTCCCCAGGTTTCAGTTTCTGAAGTTTCTAGTATACCCCTCCTTGTAGCTAAAGTTGTGTTTACACACACATTGTTATCAAGATACTCAAGTGTCTGCCAGAAGAAAGATGATCTGCCTCTGGGGAACCTCAGTAGAGGCTCATAGATGTAGGAGAGGCCATGGCAATTTTTAAGGGCTCCTCTGATGGCTGTTTAACTTACCCTCTGACACACACCAGAATGTATACGTCCAAACACGTGTCATCCTTGAGAAGCATCCCACTGGGAGGTGTTGGTAGGTGTATTTCAATGATTCTCCGGTGGCTCAAGACATGTTTGCAGCTGCTCTTTTAGAATGGCCTTCAAAGGCAATTTCCAATCCTCATATGAGGTTTAGATGCATATTTAGCCACACCTAGTTTGGGGGAGTTCTGCCTGGTGCATTGTACTCTTGAGGCCTTAGGGGCCCCCTTATTCTCCAGACTTGATTACAGGTGGCCTCTGGTTCCCAGAGTTCCCACCCTCAGCAATATTCCACAGGATTCCAGGCATTTTCCAAGGTTGTCTTCAAGAGGAGGTCTTAAGTATTTTTGCATAGCGAAGTGACAGCACAGTGGTAAACGGACTTACAGCCACCTTGGGTAGTGGCTTTAAAGATGAGAGCCTTATCTTTTTATATGTGCTCTGGCGTTTGTCTTAAATTTAATCTGATTACTTTATGGTTGGACGTCCCATGTTGGTCAAGTTCTGCGTTCACGGTGGGTGGTGTGGTGTCTGTGTCCTGAGTGATTCTAGGTTTTTGCTAAACTCTCTGCTGTCTTAGCGGAAAACAGCAACAACAAGGTAAAGCAGCTTTTGCTGATTGGCCTAAAGAATGCACCTAGCACCATACTGGCTTCATGAAAATGAGAAACTTTTAGTGGCATTCATTTTTCTTCATATGGCAGCAAATTAAAATAACATTAGCTGCCTTCTCGCTTGCTTCCATTAATCAGATGACACAGTTGTCTACATAATCATTTTTGGGCCTTCCCAAAAGAAAAAGCGTTAGAACAAGGAAAATACACTTACCATGTGCGAGTTTATTTTTTTCTCTTTTAAAACCTGACTTTCATGAGACACTTTTAAGATGCCTCCATGCTCCTAGCATAGTGAAAACAAATTTCCATGAAATGTTCAGTTTCTAAAGTACCCAATTGTCAGACCATTTCTGACTTTGGCTGCAGGCAAACAGTGGGCTGTGTGATTGAGGGTCTCTAAAGGCTGTAACATAGCTCGCTACCTGAGCAGATAGTGATAATGATCCCCCCACCCTCCCAGCCAACAAGCAACAGGTGAAGGAGTCATTTCTTGTGTCCGAGAATAAAGCCCACTCATAATTTGTGGGTGAGCTGTAAGCAGCACTTTGGACCCAAGCTGGTTCAGTTCTTTCTGTTTCTCCCATTAACCCTGGGCTGGCCCATCCCCACCAGATGTGCTGCGTTTTCCATCTCGTTCACTCAGCCTCCTGGTGTTCCAAAAAGGATCCCTGGCTTTCTCAGGTTTAAGTTCACCCACTAAATCATGTCACTGTGGTGTTAATTTCCTTCCCCATGCTGAGGATATGCAAATATGCTCTGCTTAATCCTCATCACCTGTCCTCTCCTAGTGGGCCAAGTCTGCACGCAGGCTGGTTCTGGGGGGTCGGGGCCGGGGAGCAGGGGCAGGAGGCATGACTGTAAATGTCGGCGGCGCCAGGCCAGGTCCTGCTTCTGTGGCTGGCAGACCAGCATCTGCTGAGAAGCGTGCAGTTCCATCAAGTCAGCCACAGCCTCCCGGTGGGAGATAAGCCCAGGGAAGGAGGCTGAGCCTGGCAGCTGGATTCCAGGCCTGGTAAAGTCATGTCTGACATTCAGCTCTGTGAGGTTGGGCTGGGGAGTGTGTAGATGGTTCCACAGGAGCCAGCAGCTGCCCTATTTTAACTCAGGCTGTTGACAGTTCATGCTGAGAGCACTTGTTTCGGAACTCAACAAAGCTCAAAACTCTAGCGTTTTCATTTTGAGTCTGTGTTTGGAGGAGTTGTTGTACTGGAACCAAAACCTTTGCTGACATTGTCCTTCGCTGAGCTTGTCTACACCACTGAGTACAGGAGATGAGACAAACCTCCAATGAGGAGTGTGTATCCTTGGGAACAGCCTCAGGTAGTCCGATGACCAGAGAATACATGGTGGGTTAGTTAGACTGTCCTCAGAGTCCCCCAGAAACTTCTGAGAATCATCTAGAGGTTTGCTGCAAACAGCTGCGACCTTAGTCCTTGCCCCAGAGTACTGCCTTCTCTTAACCCCCTACAAGTCTTTCAGACAGATTCTGTTAACCCAATTACAAGTCCTGAGGAAGGACATTTTAACTTATGGACTATCAGGTTCTTTTCATCATCTTATCATTCCCCATTCATTCCTCTTATACTAGCTCCCAGGCAAGTTTAGACTGTACAGTTTTCCTGCCAGGGAGAGAAGCTGTGAGGAGACGGCCCCACCCACTTTGAAACTTGTTAGAAGCATACATCTCTGGGTTCTCCAGGAGGTATATGAGTTACCTGGCACAGAGTAAATTCAGTAGAAGGAAATGTTTTGTTTAAATGCTTCCTCATTTAAATTAATACTCTCTTGACCATTATGATGAGAAAAAAAAAAGTTGTCTGTACTTTTGCTGACTTGAAATGTTATGAAAAAATTTCCTATTAAAAGTTGTTGCTTATTTTGCTGACTTGGAGAATATTTTATAACCCACATAAAATGTGGCTCGAGAAGTACTGTCTCAATGAAAACGAGAGCTTGTTTTATTTTGTTCTGTCTTCAGTACACTTCCTCTTATTTTATCTTTACATATGGATTTCTCTGAGTAGTGATTTATATCTGCTCCATCCAAAATGTTTAAGACAATATAAAATGCCCTATAAAATATTATATTAAGTTTCCTAAAACACTTGAGAAATTTACTGAGTTTTGCTAGGTATACATTTCATTCATTAAAATGAAAACTTGACTGAAGAAATCACGGTGTTTGTCTGTGTAACTAACTCCTGGTTTCTTCTTCCTGGCCTCAAAAACCTAGATGTGCTGGAAATTACGTTTTTTTCAAGTAAATAATTTAGAGCCCTGTATTCTTCATGGATGATTGTTAAGAACTGTGACGATGAGGAGGATGATACTGCCCCCAATACTCTGCAGTACGTTATTATGTTCTTAGGGGCCTGCAGAAATGTTTCGGTCAAGTCTCCATGCCTTAAATGAGTTCACAAAAGTGTCCTTTTGAAAGAGTCAGCATCAGCCTGACCTTGAGATGAACAACTTTGCAATGAGCTCCAATGTGCATAGTTTGAACGGTTTCCGCTTTACTGCCACTCGAAGAAAAATCTTGCAATTAAGCGCCTACAAAACTTCTGACCTGCAGAGGGCTCCATAATACCATGTTTTCCTAGCTCATGCTTGGAAAAAAGCAAAAAAAAAAAAAAAAAAAAAAACTAGCTAGAAGGGGGAAGGGGAAGCCTAGAGACTTTATAATGCTCCAACAGTCAGTCTGGTAGACAGACTAGGAATTGTGGGCAAAGTCCTTTTCCTTGAGTTTTGTACCGAGCCTGAGATCGGATGACTCTGTCCGGACTCATTACTTTAATAGCCTAGAGCTAGTTCACATAGCAGCAGGAGCCCACCAAAAAGGCATTTCATTATTGAAACCGAAACTGGGTACATTGTAACTGCTGATTAATAGTCTGATTTTTTTCAGTATTTCAAGTAATTTATAAAGCATTTACACACATAAATAGAAAGCTTTAAATGCTGATATTCCATAAAAAGTAAATAAAATATATTTTTGTGCATTAAGACTTAATTAAGTGGCATGATTTCATGTCACAAATTTAAAGCAGCCGGGTGAGACTTGCCAACGTTACTGCAGCTGTGTTTTACATTAGGAAATTAATTAAAATAGTCATTTATGCTTTTTTCCACTTACAGGTATTTAGACCTCTCTGTATTACACCATATATTCTCCCTTCAATCATTATATTAATCTGCCTTAGCAGGCTCTGTCTTATTCTGTTGTTGGTAGAAGAATGTAGGGGAGGGTATTAATCTAATGGAAAGTTTGTCCTGTACTACTGAGGCAGGTGAAGTGACTTCCTGCTGACTTTGAAAGAGGGGTCGCCTTCATATTTATTCACATGCCCGCCTCTTTTTTCCCATGTTAAGAGAATTTCATTTTATGTTTTATTAGAACAGCCCCACGCCCACCCTTGGTGTCAGGAAGGGAAGCAGAGGAGAGCAGAAAAATATTTGACATGCCATATGACACATCATCATTTAGACTTGGCTGTTCTGTGAGAACTCATTTTTGAAGCGGACCTGCGTATATAGTACAGTTACAGAACATGCTATACCTAAAGCAAATTAAAACACACCCGCCTGGATAGTTGATACGCAGTTTGTAATTCATTAAATACTATCCTGACTTGGTCTATCAGAGCTAAATAATGACTCTCTTGAGATAGCAAGAACAAATCGATCACACTGTACTTGTTTACTACAATTATTTCTGTTAACAACTGTCATAAAATTATTACTTGATGAAGTTTTAATGATGGAAGTAATTTTGTTCCCCAAGAGGCATCAGTTGCCAAATGAGGCTGAAGCTCTGAAAAAGCTCACTGTATGAAAGTATATGAAAACATGACCATAATGTCTTCACTCTTGGATATAATTTGCAATCCTGTGGACTAGTTTTAGGTCAGAGCCAAAATATTTTAGTTCCTCAGGCACCAAAGGTGCTTCCCTAAGGCATTTACCCTGTGAGTTGGCTTGGATTTTAAGAGTGGCATTCAAGGAGGACTCTAAGGTGCCAGCAATTATACGACTTCCACTCGGAATAAACTCAACTATTGGAAATAGGGAATGAGTTTTCCTGTATATACGTTGTCATTAGTGATGTTTAAAGTTAAAGCCTATTTCTGACTTACATTTCTTGAATGGATGAGCTGTGTTTAATTATTTAATAAGAGTCTTAGGTAAAATTAGGGTTTCCCAGGTGGCACCGTGGTAAAGACTCCACCCACCAAAACAGGTCAGAATCTACCCTGAGTCAGGAAGATCCCCTGGAGAAGGAAATGGCAACCCCCTCCAGTATTCTGGCCTAGAAAATTCCATGGACAGAGGAGCCTGGTGGATTACAGTCCATGATGTCACAAAGAATCCGCCAAGACTGAGCAAACACACAAGTAAAATTGACTCCTGAAGTCCTGAATCCTCTTAAACTCTCTGGAGTCTTAGTCCCCACAGTCAAACAGAAGCAAATTGAGCCCATTCCTTCTTTTTTATTTATTTTAATTGGAGGATAATTGCTTTGCAGTGTTGTTTTCTGCCGTACAACAGTATAAATCAGCCAGAAGTATACATGTATCCCCTCCCTCTTGAATCTCCCTCCCAGCCTCCTAAGTTGTCACATAGTACCAGGTTGAGTTCCCTGTGTTGTATAGCAACTTCCCACTGGTCATGTTTTACCTATGGTAATCTATATGTTTCAGTGCTGCTTTGTCAATTCATCCCACCCTCTTCTTTCCCTGCTGTGTCTACAAGTCTGTTCTCTCTGTCTGCGTGTCTATTCTTGCCCTGTAAATAGGTTCATCAGTTCTGTTTTCCTAGATTCTATATATGTGTGTTTAGGTTAGGTGTGTGCATGCTCATGTCCAACTCTGTGACCCTGTAGCCTGCCAGGCTCCTCTGTCCGTGGAATTCTCCAGGCAACAATACTGGAGTGGGTTGCCATTTCCTACTCCGGGGATCTTCCAACCCAGGGATTAAACCCAAGTCTCTTGTGTGTCTAGCACTGGCAGGTGGATTCTTTACCACTGCACTACCTGGGAATCCCATATATGATATTTCATTTTTTTTTCTGACTTGACACTTTTCTCTGTATAACAGACTCTAAGTTCCTCCATCTCAGTTCAGCTGGTTCAGATTCACTCCTTCTTATGAGCTTACTCCTCCTTTTTTAAGACTTCACCTAAACCTATTGTGTTTTCCAGCAAACTCGGTATTATTTTAGTTACTATAAAGCTATTATATTTTGTGTTATTGCAAAGCTGTATTTTGCATTGTTGCCATATTACCACAGAGTGTATCCTCATGCTTGCTCTATTCTGTCTAGCACTAGTAGCTATATTTTAACCACAAAATAGGCTACTACAAGAGCATTAAGGCATTGTTGGCATGCTTGCATCTCAGTAGTCCAAGCTCAGTGATTCTCAAACCAATAACATCAGCATTGCCTGGGAACTTGTTAAAATGCAGATTCTTAGGTGCCACCTCTGACCTATTAAATCTACTTACCTTTGAAAAATTAAACGATAGATTTTTTAAACCCTCACTGCAGATTTGAGCATGGGTGACTTATGATCTCTATTCCTCATTGGTTTAGTCCCCCAGATTTCCCCATTTTAGTTCCTGTTCATAGTTTGGGGCCAGGTCCAAAATACTTCTTTCTCCTGAGAGCTCGGAAGTTGTAATTCTGCAGACTGTAATATTATGTTCCATCCTGATGAGCTAGTTTGCCACCTATGTTGAGTGGATCTGTATTTCACTACCTCCATCATTAACTAAACAGGTAACTTTCAGTCAGCCTCTTAACATCTGCTTTTAAGAACTATAATACTTTGTGTTCTTGAAAGCAAAAAACTCTGAAGACAGAGGGCTGAGCCAGGTGATTTTTCAAAGTCCCAAATTTAGATTATTAACATTAATGAAACTTGAAAACTTGCTCAAGCATTCCTTTTCAGTGATCAGTATCACTCCCACACTGGAGCTCACTGAATTTTAAATCCCACCAGCTGGTTTTTCCCCTTAGTCTATCACCACTATTTTCTCTTCTGCTTCCTCATTTTGGGAAGATACTGTGAACAGGCCAATATATAATGAAAATTTTCAGAGAGAATGGAAATTCCCATAGGTGGTAAGAAGTCTAACCATGTAATAAAGCAACCACGTGGTTGTTTGCCACTCTGCTCTTAAATTTCCAATGTGACTCCAACATGAATAGGCAAAACATGCTAAAAAACTACCTGATCTTGTGCAAATAATGGAGAAGTTCAAATACTATAAATTAGTGACAGCTCCATTCTTCAGTTAGATTCTATCTGTAGCTGCTGAATTCCCTCCTTTGGTCAAGAGGATGTAAAGATGTCTGTGATATGTTCTCTGCTCTCAGAAATCTCTACTATAATCAGTTAAGTGACATTAATGTATATGAATAATTATAAAATAGCCAAGTATTTAACTTGGTGATTTTCTTATAGTTGGAATTGGCATCCACGTGAGATACATGTTAGCTGGAGTCAAAATGAAAATGTAACTTGAGCCAAAGCTTGAAGGTTGGTTAGCGGGTTGATCTGTTTGCCATGCCGTGGCTTTCTGGGATCCTAGCTCCCCAACCAGGAATTGAACCCAGGCCACCACAGTGAAAGTGCTGAGTTCTAATCACTGGGAAACCAGGGAATTCCTTGTTAGGGTTTTTAAAGAAAGGATGTTTGAGCTAAAAATAATAGTATTAATTTAAATGCAGTAAAAAGTTTGTATGTACTTCATATTTATCAAGATGGGCTTCACTCTACTGTTTTAACAAATAATCTCCAAATGTTAATGACTTAACACAAGTTTAATTTTTTGCTCAGTGTACTTAGCCACTCTGACTCATTAGGAAAACTTTATCATGACACACATTCTGTAATCACTACAGCAGGAGGAAGTGTCACTGTGAACTGTCATTACCATGCATATTTCACTGGCCAGATCAAGTCATATGGCCATGCCTTATCATGTGCCAGAAATGAGAGATCCAGAGATAGTTAGGGAACAATGTCAGTGACTGCCACATCTTTCTGTATACTCATTAGAAAAATACAACACTTGGTGTACTCCATAAAAAAAGGGGACTTCCCAGGTGGTACAAGTGGTAAAGAACCTGCCTGCCAGTGCAGGAGAAGTAAGAGACATAGGTTTGATCCTTAGGTCATTAAGTCAGGAAGATCACCTGGAGGAAGGCATGGCAACCCACTCTAGTATTCTTGCCGGGAGAATCCCGTGGACAGAGGAGCCTGACAGGCTACAGGCCATGGGGTCGCAAAGAGTCAGGCATGACTAAAGCAACTTAGCACACATGTATGCCTTAAACAAAAATAAACCTTTTATGCAAGCTGATCATAGCTTGATAAACTCAAATTTCTTTCTGATCCCTGGGTCAGAAAGATCCCCTGGAGAAGGAAATGGCAAACCACTCCAGTATTCTTGGCTGGAAAATCCCATGGGCAGAGGAGGCTGGTAGGCTACAGTCCATGAAAGTGAAAGTCATTCAGTCGTGTCCCATTCTTTGCAACCCCATGGGCTCTACAGGCCATGGACTTCTCCAGGCCAGAATACTGGAGTGGGTAGCCTTTCCCTTCTCCAGGATATCTTCTCAACCCAGGGATCAAACCCAGGTCTCCCATATTGCAGGCAGATTCTTGAATTAGTGAACTAATGAACTAGTGAATTAAATGAAAAAGAAGCAGACTCATGAGTATAGAGAACAAACTAGAGGTTACCAGTGAAGAGAAGGAATTGGAGAGGAGCAATTTGGGGTAGGGAAAAAGGGGGTTCTTATGAGATTATCTGAAATCATGTGTGTGAAACTTGAAAATTGTGAAGTGCTATAGAATTTAAACACTCTTTAATTCAATTTTTTTTTTTAAAAAAAGACTGTCTCCAGGAAAAGATGTGATAACAGGAAATGCTGCAACATTCTTCCAACAAGGAAGTGAGCATCCATCATGCCAAGGATGATCAGACAAGAGAGGAGGAAACTGAGTCCTCAGTGCTACTGAATTAACTAACAACCTGGAACTGCCCTCTAGCCAACATTTTTGTAGATAATAAATTCTGTATTAGTGAGGTGACTTGCAGCAAACAGCATCCTAGCTGTGAAAGAAAAGCTCCACTGTATTTCCACAGCAGTAGTCTCCCTGCTTTGCCCCAGTTCTCAGGAGACAACTTCTTTGGGAATCAGGGAAATCTGAATCACTGCCCCCTGCTACTTTGTTCTAGTCTAAGATCCCCTTTGGCTTTGCAGACAGCCCTGTTGACTCATTGATTCTCCAGCTATGTCAGTTCATATATCAAAACTGGCTTCTTTCATTCTACACAATCAACTCAGTGTTAGGGAGAGCTCCAGATTTCAAAACACGAGAGCCCACAAGCTCAAATGCATGGTCCACCAGAGCATCAGCAGGTCAGTCTCTGCTCACCCTGCTGCTGCCAGGCCCTCCTTAGAACAGGCTTGAGAGTGTGTCAGCCAAGCCAACTGTGAAACCTAGGACATTGATGCCAACTGGCCCCTTTGCAGGTCAATCTATACATGTTCAGAGGGGTAGATGAGCCCTGAAGGACTATTTAATGCCATTCAGAACCCATCACAGGATATTAATATTTTCAAAGAAGACATGTAACAAAGAGGCCCTCTCTGCCCAACTGTTTAACAGTACAAGAAAAACTCTTTCCAAAGGAAATCCACTTCCTTGTGTCCAGATAATTAAAGCACTATCCTCATAGACAGCACATCCCACAAATACCATCTTGTATTGTGGCTCTTCACCTTCCATCTTGTCCCCATACACATGCAGCAACCTCAAAGAGGAATCCCATTTGTATTGGCCCTTGCCAACCAAACTCCTCTTGGCACATTTTGAAGCTTCATCTCTTCCCTTCTCTTGTTGAGAATCATGGATGTACTGGTGACTTTTTGGTCTGTTTAGTTTTCCTACCAGTTCAGGTTCTCCAAATTGGAAGGAAACTTAGCTGGTTAGTCCCAGAAAGCAAGCATACTGTGTGTGCTTAGTCATGTCTGACTCTTTGCAACCCCATGGACTGTAGCCGCCCAGGCTCCTCCATCCATGGGATCTTCCAGGCAAGAATACTGGAGTGGGTTGCCATTCCCTTCTCCAGGGGATCTTCTCGACCCAGGGATAGAACCCACATCTCCTGCATTCCCAGGCAGATTATTTACCACTGAGCCACCTGGGAAGCCCAGGAAGCAAGACCATTTAGTAAATAGTTGTGAAATAAGTGTTGTTGAAGTTTTGCCTGTGTAGGCAAAAGGTTGGAAGTTGAGGTACTTAAGAACATCAAATGGATGATGTATAAGTGAGTGGAGCCAGCTGGGATTTGAGAGCCCATGTTCTATATGTCGGGGCCAGGTTGCTTCTCTGCCTCAGCTCATTGCTGTGTAAGAATTCAGGCCCAGTAATGCCAGAGCAGCTGATCTTCCAATAGAATCTGGAAATCTGCATTGCCACATTGAATCTCACCTTTTAAATCTTGAGTCAGCATCCTATAGAGCATCAATTTGTGATCTCTGGCCCAGTGCTCGTATAACATCTAAAAAATATTAGTTGAATTTTCAACTCACCTGTTGTTCACTTGCTAAGTCATGTCTGACTCTTTGCGACCCTGTGGACTGCAGCATACCAGACTTCCCTGTCCTTCACCATCTCGTAGAGTTTATTCAGACTCACGTCCATTGAGTCGGTGATGCCAGCCAACCATATCATCCTCTTTCATCACATTCTTCTCCTGCCTTCAATCTTTCCCAGCATCAGGGTCTTTTCCAATGAGTTGGCTCTTCGCATCAGCTAGCCAAAAGTATTGGAGCTTCAGCATCAGTCCTTCCAATGAATGTTCAGATTCTATCTCCTTTAGGAATGACTGATTTGATCTCCTTGCTGTCCAGGGGACTCTCAGGAGACTTCTCCAGCACCAGAGTTTGAAAACATCAGTTCTTCAGCACTCAGCCTTTTTTTATGGTCGGACTCTCACATCTGTACATGACTACTGGGAAGACCATTGCTTTGACTCTGTGGACCTTTGTTGACAAAGTGATGTCTCAGGCCTTTAATACACTGTCTAGTTTATCATAGCTTTCCTTCCAAGGAGCAGGCATCTTTTTCATGGCTACAATCATCAGTGTATTTCGGAGCCCAAGCTTCACAGTGATTTTGGAGCCCAAGAAAATAAAATCTGTGACTATTTACACTTTTTCCCCATCTATTTGCTGTGAAGTGATGGGACCATATGCCATTGTCTTAGTTTTTTGAATTTTAAACCAGCTTTTTCACTGTCCTCTTTCACCCTCATCAAAAAGCTCTTTAGTTCCTCTTCACTTTCTGCCATTAGGGTGATACTATCTTGTATATTTGAAGTTGTTCCAACAATTTGATTCCAGCTTGTGATTCATCCAGCTGGGCATTTTGCATGATGTACTCTGCATAGTAGTTAAGTAAGCAGGGCGACAGTATACAACCTTGACATATCCCTTTCCCAATTTTGAACCAGTCCATTGTTCCATGACTGGTTTCAACTGTTGCTTCTTGATCTGCTTACAGGATTCTCAGGAGACAGGTAAGATGGTCTTGTATTCCTGTCTCTTTAAGAATGCTCCACAGTTTGTTGTGATGCATACAGTCAAGGGCTTTAGCATAGTCAGTGAAGCAGAAATAGATGTTTTTCTGGAATTCACTTGCTTTCTCTGTGATCCAGCAGATGTTGGCAGTTTCATTTCTGGTTCCTCTGCCTTTTCTAAATCTAGCTTGTACATCCAGCTTTGTTTTTGTGCTGCTGAAGTCTAGCTTGAAGGATTTTGAGTGTTACCTTGCTAGCATGTGAAATGAGCGCAATTGTATGGCAGTCTGAAAATTCCTTGGCATTGCCCTTCTTTGGGATTGAAATGAAAACTGATCTTTTCCGGTCCTGTGGCCACTGCTGATTTTTCCAAATTTGCTGACGTATTGAGTACAGCACTTTCACAGCATCATCTTTTAGGATTTGAAATAGCTCAGCTGGAATTCCATTACTTCCACTAGCTTTGTTCACAGTAATGCTTCCTAAGGCCCTCTTGACTTCACACTCCAGGATATCTGGCTCTAGGTGAGTGACCACACCATCACAGTTATCTGGATCTTTAATACCTTTTTTGTATAGTTCTTCTGTGTATCCTTGCCACTTCTCAATCTCACCTGCTTCTGTTAGGTCCTTTCCGTTTTTGTCCTTTATTGTGCCCATCTTTGTATGAAATATTCCCTTTTATCTCCAGTTTTCTTGAAGAGATCTCTAGTCTTTCCCCCTCTATTGTTTTCCTCTGTTTCTTTGCATTGTTCAGTTAAGAATGGTTCCTTATCTCTCCTTGCTATTCTCTGGAACTCTTCATTCAGTTAGGTATATCTTTGCCTTTTGCTTGTCTTCTTTTCTCAGATATTTATAAGGCCGCCTCAGACAACCACTTTGTGTTCTTGCATTTCTTTTTCTTTGAGGTGGTTTTGGTCGTGACCTCTTGGACAGTGTTTACAAATCTCCATGAGTAGTTCTCTGTCTAGCAGATCTAATCCCTTGAATCTATTCATCACCTCCACTATATAATCATAAGGGATTTGATTTAGGTCATACTTGAATGGTCTAGTGGTCTTCTCACTTTCTTCAACTTACGCCTTTATTTTGCTATAAGGAGCTCATGATCTGAACCACAGTCAGTCTCAGGTCTTGTTTTGCTGACTGTATAGAGCTTCTCCATCTTCAGCTTTAAAGAATGTGATTAGTTTTATTTCAGTATTGATCATTTGGTGATGTTCATGTGTAGAGTTGTCTCTTGTATTGTTGGAAAAGGGTATTTGCTATGACCAGTATGTTTTCTTGGCAAAGCTTAGCTAGCCTTTGCCCTGCTTCATTTTGTACTCCAAGGCTAGATCGAGTTATTATATATTACCCATAAGATTAAATTGTAGTTATCCTTCCCATGGAGGTAACAGGCAGTAGTTGTTTGTTAAGTCTTTTATATCAAAAATATCATTGTTGATTTAGAGCTGGACAAACCCAGGGTGTTACTTAATATCTCTTAGGATGAAATCAAGGCCCCTCTCCGAAATATGCAAAGAAATAAGAAAATATTTGACAAGAACTTGAAATGTTCTCAAAACATATACTACTTGAAGTTTTAAATACTATTCCAGTTCTTCTAAAACTTGATAATTCCCAGAAATTTTTCAGGGTTTACTAAATAAAGTATTTATGTTCTGGGCCATGTCATTGCACAAAAGGCTTATAATAGGGCTAAGACTGTCCTATAAGTGTAAAGAATTAGAGCAGATACGTAACTCTAATGCATGGGTGAATGAATAATACGGGCTTGCAGTATAAGGTCCAGTCAGTTCTCATCATTTGCAGATTCCATATTTGCAAATTTATCTACTCACTAAAATTTCTTTGTAACTCACAAGTAGTACTTGCAACACAGTGGCTCTGAACTCACTAATGCAGTATTTGCAGGAACTTTATAGAACATAACTGCTGTGAATTACTGAAGAATCAACTATAATCCTATTTATGAGAAGTTTAAAAATCACATTCTTCTAGTGCCCTTTACATTTAACGAGTGGGTGTGTTTCTCTTTGCCCTGAGCCATCACTGAAGTGTTGTGTTTGAGTCTTAGGCTTCAGACCACCTTTTAGGAATAACTAGTATCTTCTTGGCAGTTTATTATGAGCTCCTTTTGGGTAGAGGCTAAGAGTAACCCAACCTATACTGGTTCACCAGAGAGTTCCAGTTCACCAGGCTACTGAGTGATGTGGAAAGCTGTCTTTGGACCCCTCCCACCTCTCACACCTGGGCACGTGTGTGTATGTACATACACAATCGAAACTCTTAAGGAACATGTGAGATACAGGGATAAGAGGTTTGAGAGGGAATAGTTTTCAAAGCGTTTCTCTGGTGGCTCAGATGGTAAAGAATCTGCCTGCAATGCAGGAGACCTGGGTTCGATCCCTTGGTTGGGAAAATCCTCTGGAGGAGGCATGGCAACCCACTCTAGTATTCTTGCCTGGGGAATCCCCATGGACAAAGGCCCCTGAGGGGCAACAGTCCATGGGGTCGCAAAGAGTAGGACATGACTGAGCAACTAAGCACAGCACAGTTTTTAAAAGGAGCTAAAATTTCAGTTGAATTCATTTGTTTCACGATCAGATCTTCTCTTGCAAGAACCCTGGTATTTACTAGATAATATTTCACTGTTATCTTGAATAAGTCAATAAATCAAGTCCATCATGTTTCAATTTAATAGCTGCCTTATTAACCAAAATTGAGTATTAATAATAATGTCAACATATTTACTGCCCTTTTCAGTGGGATGATTTTCAGTATTCATTACTCAGTTACTTTTGCAGTAAAAAGAAATGAGTTATGATTCGTTTTGGATGAGCACGTTATTAAATTAATGACTTGTTGCAAATGTTTTAACCTAAATGTTTTAGTCAAAAAACATTGGTAAAACTTTGCGCTTTACCTTATCCAGGATCATAAACCTGGTCTAATCAAAACCTTAAAATTCATGCCCTTTTAAATTACTCTGCAATAATAGAGTATTGTTACATGATACCTGGAATATGAAATTTTTAAAAAGCTGTAGCGATCAAATTATGCACCTCAATTAATTAGGCAATAACCCATGAAAGATCTATTGTTACCAGTGGGCAAAAACTAGTTTGCTATTTAATGACCCAAGCTGAAGTCAGGCTGAGCTAAGCTGAAAGAGGGCACTCGTTAACCACAGGAAGGATGAATTTTGAGAATTATAATTACCATATTAAATGGAATTTGGTGGTTTATTACAGCCCCCCTTTGAAACATAGCATTATGAAGAATTCCTGCCCTCAGCAATGCAGGAAGCTTGATACCCTCCCCTGTTTATTTTGTAATTACTCAATAAAACCCAGATGAAATTAGTTGTTAAACCAGTAATTAATGACCAGTTTAATAAAAAAGGGAATCAAGCAGATGGTGATTTTTTTTTTAATAGGGCCTGCTTGAAGGGATCATCCTGATAGTAAACTCTTAACAACAGTTTGTAAGTAAAATGGCTGGTGGTAGCCCATCTTATTGGTTACTGAGGCTAGTCTAATCCTTGCTTTTAAGATCTAGGGCTCATTTCTTCACCAGCTAAAATTCTTCAAGTAAATGGCACTCTGTTACTGCCCCAAATAAAATAGGTTCCATTAAAAAAAAAAAAACAAAAACAAACCCAGGGGGCAGAAGGGATTCTAACAGGAAGACAGGCGCTGTGCATGTCTTAGAAAGTCCAGAGGCTTTTTGTGAGTCTGTTGAGCATGAGATGGAGTCAAGGTTGAGCAGGTATATTAAAGATGCTCAGAGAACCCTGTGTGAAAAGGAAAGGATTATCTGGTTGTTTTTGAGAAGCAGTGCATCTATATGGGAGATGGAGTAAGAATGCCGAGGTCAGTGTTGACCCCACGCCGCTCTTATCCTTGACTGGCGAGCAGGATTTTCCATTTTAGTAAGAAACATGAAGGGCTGCTTTCCTGGCAGTCATTAACACATGAAAGTCAGAGATGCAGACTGAAAACAGAACATACACAGAATTTGTACAGATCTAAAAAGCAGACACTGAGGGGGCTGCACACAAGTCTCAGCACCCCAGACCCTGACCGCACCTTACACGGCCTCTGCCTGAAGCCTCATCCCGCTCTGACATGCTGCCCACGTTCTGCTGTAAAATCACTTGTTATGTCCCCTAGACACTCCCCACCAGGCTGCTGCCAGGATTTGGAGAGCCAGGACCCAGCTTGCTCGTCTCCATGTCTCCCTCAGCCCTTGTACCTCCATACACACTTATTAAATAGAATCTCAGCACTTTGTCCTGAGCTTAGTAGCTGCTGAAAATGTTGGGAGCAATTCCTTCATTTGTTCACACTTCTCCAACTTAAAAAGATTTTCAGGAACAGTCAACCCACATGGCGGCTATGTCAGAGTGTCCTCAGCCCCGTTTCTTTCAGCCACATCCCTGACCCTATGCCACATCCCTCATGTGTGCCCTACCTCTTCTGCCCTTCTTATCCGTCGTTCTGTTTTACTGTTTGTTCTTTATGGATCCCAGGAAACCACCTTTCGTTCTTCCAAAGCTGGCGGAAATAAATAGATAATACCTCCAGTTCACAGATAAGAGAACTGGAACCCGGAGAAATTAAGAATTTGATCACAGGCATGTGACTAGCAGGCGGTAGAGCTGGACAGGGGTCTTGTCTGCATTTCCCCCTTTGGTCTTCCTGCACCACAGCCCCTGCCGAGTCAGAACCTCACCGAGAACAAATGAGAGAAATCAGGCTTCAGTTGGAGTAAAAGGAGACCAGGTCAAAATTAAAGGGGCCGAAGTACCTCTCACTCGCACAGAAGAGGAATGGGACACCTGGAGTTCTCAGTGAGGCAGGAGATGGAAGGGAAGGAGGGTGTGACCTGAACCCTGCTGTGGTCTGAAGGGGACAGCTGGTGGTCTCCGTCTTTAGCGCAGAGAGCACACCCAGCACCCTCGGTGGTCTCCCAGGCCTCGCCCACCCTGCACTGTTCATGAGAGGGTCTCCCTGCTCATGTCCCTCCTCTGCCTGCAGGCAGAGAGCAAGAGAAGTCAGGCCTTAGAAATGACCACTCTCTCCTTACCTGTCCTGCTTGCCCAAAAGGCATGACCTTATCCTGTTTTTTGTTTTTTCTTAATAATGCAGCATTGTGGTGGTGTAAATTTTTAAATTAAAAAGAATCAGAAAAATCAATTTGGTTACCAAAAAAAAAAATCATACACATCCCTCTATAATGATCTCCCATTAGGCTTGATGAAACACATTCTCAGGGAACCTCAAGAGATGGATCAGCTCTTTCAAAGTGAAACTGGGGTTCCATTAGGTGAATTTCCCACTTAATGGCTCCCAGGTATCCTGGAAGAGAGACCATCTCCTCTCAAACTCCTCATGTTTTCCCAGGGAGTGTTGCAGACACAGAGAAAGCATGGTTAATTGCATACACAAGGCAGAAGCCAGCTGTATGTGAATTTAGCACTGTGACTGCAAACACTACCTACAAAAATCAGTAGTGAGGGAAGATGGGGGCTTCCTTTTGGCATCCTCCAGTTTTTTCCTCCCGTTTAGTAGGCCACGCTGCCATTCTGTTTGTATGCTTCCTGCGTTCCAATCCCCAGAACTCCTCTCCAATTCTGTGTTGTGTGTTTTAGGATCACTTAGCACTGTGAAGAGTCACCAAAGCCTCATTGTAAACAGGGGGAAAAGTCTGAAATGTTTTCATGGGCTTTTCAGGACTCTAAATTTCAAGGGTTTTGTTTTAATTTCAATACTAGCAGGCACCTTTATTACCTTGTTCGTACCTTTCTCATTGCCTCCTCTCCTTCCACCCTCTGTGCATCACCCACCTCCAACTACATGAAAGTGAAAGCCACTCAGTCATGTCCGACTCTTTGCGACCCCATGGGCTCTACAGGCCATGGAATTCTCCAGGCCAGAATACTGCAGTGGGTAGCCTTTCCCTCCTCCAGGGGATCCTCCCAACCCAGGGATCAAACCCAGGTCTCCCGCACTGCAGGCAGATTCTTTACCAGCTGAGCCACCAGGGAAGCCCAAGAATACTAGAAGGGGTAGCCTATCCCTTCTCCAGGAGATCTTCCCAACTCAGGAATCGAGCCAGGGTCTCCTGCATTGCAGATGGATTCTTTACCAGCTGAGCTACCAGGGAAGCCTCTCAACTACAAGGGTGGGTGAGAAATTCCCTCTTGAAGTCAGTGGGGGTTCCAAATGCTATCATTCCATAGGATGAAGAATATGGGATAGACTGGCCCAAGGTGAATCTCACCCTCTCTCCAAGGGAAAAGAAAGTTTGGTCTCAGATTTTACTGAAATAAAACTCCTTACTAAAGGCACTGTGAATGGATTTTCATTCCCAACAAGAAAAAAACTTAGACTTATTCTGCGGATAAATTTGATTACACAGCAAGAAAAGTTACTGGATCAGATAACTTCATGAAGATTCCCCCAGGCAACTGAAAGGGAGGTTTAAGTAAAAATCATAGTGAAGGTCCCTTCACAGCAAGGAACTTCAGAGCTTTTATTTCAGCAAGTTGTTGGGATCTCATTATTCAGGAAGTTTGTGTATAGTTTGGAATTGAATTTGAGCCACTTTGTCCATCGCATCAAAGCCATGGAGTGCTGTGTCTTGGGCTCACATTTTTCTGCAGAGTCTACCTGGCTCTGAGCTGGAGGGCATCTTTCAAAGGGCTGACGTCTTTGCATCAAACTGTCATGTGAATAAAGAAATGTACTTTTCTGTTACAAAAGGCAGATCTTCATTCTTAAGTAAAATGTTTGTTGTCCAAATGCTTATCTAAAAGTGTAAGAGGAGAAATAAATTATTAAACCCGAAAAGGGTATAAGAACTCCATTCCTCAGTGACTTTGGAGATTCCTCTTCCTCCTGCCATCTAAATGGTAGGCATCCCCTAACGCCAGTTTCTCTTCTCAACCCTTGTGCCTTCTCTGCCTCCCTGCAAGCTCTCCTGCTTTCCTGGGTGGATGACTCCTAAGTCTAGGTTGCTTACCTGTTTGTTTATCCCCTTGGATGTCCCGCCACCCTTTCAAACCCAGCATATGCAGAACTGAACTTCTATCAGCTACTTCAGCACTGTACTACAGAAGTTTCTGTGATGATGGAAACGTTCTATTACCATGCCATTCAATACAGTTGCCACTAGCCATCTGTGGCTATTTACATTGAAGTTAACTGAAATCAAATCAGAAATTCAGTTTCTCAGTCACACAAGCCAGATTTAAAGTGAGTGGTAGCCTTATAGGGTTAATGGCTGTTGGGTTGGGCATCACAGATCTTGAGCATTTTTATTTATATCTTCCCCTGAGCATTTTATTAGCTCTGGGTCCTTGGGGAAACTACCTGATGTCATTGTTGTCCAGTCGCTAAGTTGTGTCTGACTCTTTGTGACTCCATGGACTGCACGCAGCACACCAGACTTCCCTGTTATTCACCATCTCCTGCAGCTTGCTCAAACTCATGTCCATTGAGTCAGTGATGCCGTCCAACCGTCTCATCCTCTGTCAGCCCATTGTTCTCCTGCCTTCGGTTTTTTCCCAACATCAGCATCTTTTCCAATGATTTGGCTCTGTTGTCTCTGAAGCTCAATTTTGTCATCTTAAAATGGGACTAATAATAATCCCCGAAAAGGTGGTTGTGAGGATTCAGTAAGTAGTAGTAGTGGGTTGGACAAAACATTCATTCAAGTTTCCATTACATCTTATGGAAAAACTCAATGAATTTTTTTGCCAACCCAATAATTTACAAGGCACCTAGCATAGTTTATACTGAAAGAGGCTTTTACAATTTCCTATTGTAAATCCTTGTCTCTTCTCCAGTTCTCCAGTATCAGTGTCCAAGTGGCCATCTGAAGCTGAGATGATGTGAGCTCACCAGAGCCGTTATGGCTCAGTTTACACATTGTAGGAAACACCTAAAAGTGCTGTGGGTTTAAGCTGTGGGCCTTTGGGGTTCAGCTATTGGAAAAGTTCTGGGCAGTACTCCGAAAGCAGGTTAATACAGGAGTGCTCTGCAGGATCTGTTAGTAACAAGATTCTCCTAGATTGCTGGGAAGTATTTTAGTTAAGACATTAGACTTGTTCTCCTACGTTAGTGGCTAGCACCTGTAGAAACATTGAGAGAGATTTGGGTTCACTTTGGTAAATCCTAGAGGGGTGGAGGTGGGGAGCAGTTTGGTTTGTGAGTGTGAACCTGACGAAGAGACTCCCTGAGCATCAGAAATGGCCGGGGCGTTGGGAGCAGAGGTGTCCAGGGCCTTCCGGAGAGCAAGGCCTCAGTGCCTCCACAGGAAGCCCTCTGCCATGGAGCAGTCCTGCACACTCATCAAGCAAGGAGTTTAAAAGGGGGGCTGCATGGTTTATATCCTGGCTGCAATCCATTAAACCTTTAATTACACTAATTAGGGATTTGGAATAATCAGGTTGGCCAGCCTGAAATGAGGACCTGTGCTCTCTGTGAAGAAAAGCTTTGCTAAATAAACCAGCAGGATAAACAGGATTGTGGGGGCACATGTATTTCTGGGAACCAGCTGATGCTATGGATTAGTGCATGCTTTTGGCATGCAAATAAAGACTGCTTATTGTAAATCCACAGAAGGTCTGGAAGCCCCTCCGAGAAACACTTCATTAGCAGTTAAATACAGTGACATTCTTGAAAATTTTAAACACACACACACCCTGTGGTTTTTTCCCCCAAATAATCTGTAGAGTCCGTGTGTGGGATGGAACATGTGAGAGAAAAGTGATTAGGTGATCTTGTAAAATACAAATTAATTTTGAAACAATCATGACTAGTAATTTTGTATTATTCCCTTTCCTCTCTCCCAAATTTAAAGGATACCAGAAGTACCATTATGATATTCAAAGCACTGCACCATTCACACCATAATAGGTCCCCGACAGCTGAGAGTTGGGAGCGATTGGCTCAGACCTTGCATATTAATAAAGCTTTGGTGTGTCATTCAACATATATATATGTAGATATGTGTGTATAATAGCATGTGTTATATATACCGTGTATAATGGTGCTCAAACTTTGCAAGCATTGTAGTATAGCTGTATCTGTGTCAGAGAGATGGCAGTTATGTCACCAACCATCTTACTCGTTTTGAATCTTCATTAGATATTGCCCAGGGACCATGTTGAAATTTTTTTTTCTCTCTTTCTCTTCCCTTCTGCTCTATTCTTCCAGTTATTTTATCTGTATATATTTTTCAAGTGATCACATGAACATGGGTAAGAAATATGTGAAGGATTATAATCGTGGCCTAAAAAGGGAGGGAGGGGAGAAAGTTTAACAAGATGGCAAAATGTTGTAATGTGGCAGTTGATCATACCAATCTCTCTACTTTTTTGTTTTTAAATGATCTCTAATAAAAAAAAATTTTAATTGCCATCATCTTCAACCCCCTCATCCTCTTCATCCCCAGCATTTACTCACAGTTTACAGTTTACCAAGTATATTTAGCATTCACAAACTCCTTGGATTAAGTCAAGCAGGAAGAAGAGACACAGGTGTTCATATCCCTGTGATGCTTTTAAAATGATTATTCAGTCCTCAAATGTGTGTGTACTTACTGAAGAACCAAATACCTAAATGCAACTGTCAGGTACAAATCTCCTAGAAAACAGGGAACACCAAACCCTTTAGTCCAGAAGCAGCTTAACTCAACTCTTGCAGCAAAAAGAAAGAAAAATCACTTGGAAAAAATATCACCTTCCACAGCCCGTGAAACTTGAAGTCTTGTAATCTTGAGATGTCCTCAGGCATATACTTGTAAAGGCACAACACATGTTTAGAACTGAATTTGCCTCCAAAATAGTTTCATTGCCCAAGTGGATTAATCCATTAAAGAAAGCCCTGATGACTCCACCCTGTTCCTGAACAATGTTAGTCTGACACTCTGAGTGAGTCAGATATACACGAAAATAAATTTGAGTAGCTGTTGGCCCTGTAATTGTATTCATGAATGCATGCAGTTATCTGAATGTGTGGTTAATATACTTGCCTCACTTAGGGACATCTTTTGTCTTAAATAAAGTCAGCTTTCTGTCTCAGCTATTATGTTTATTGTCTGCCATCATCGCTCTCTGATTCTCTGAGGATGGGTAATGTATGTACCAAATGAGTTTGGATATGCCTCAGCTAGGATCTTAGTGGAAATACCAGTGGATATTGGGGGAAGTATGTAAGTCAGAGATGATACAGACTTTCAACTTACATATCACCATAATGAGGGCAGAGTGGCAACCTAGGACCCGATGATAAGATTGTGAGGCTGAATCCATAAGCAGCAGAGGGAAAAGCACTGGGATGCAGTTGCAGTGGCTCTTAGGGGCTGAGTGGCTTGTAAATGGCAACAGAGACACTGTACGAGCCATCCTCGACATAAACAAACCCTCACTGTGTGAGCTCTCCTCTGACATTGAGCCCCCTTCATCTCAGGTGCTCCTCTTTCTCAGCCCAAAGTTTCCATAACCAGAGGCCTCCAGTTCACCCCATCCCCTGGAGCTAGAGTCACTCCAAGTCACTCGTCTTAACCAAATGCTGACTGTCACCCAGCCCAGCCGGTCAGAAGTGACCTAAGTGGATGGTCAGAGAAGTGCTTTTCTTCAGGCACAGACTTTTTGCTCCAGACTTAGATACCTGCCTGAGTCCATCTTAGATAGACTGGACTGCATAGATGCCCCCCACAAATGACCTCTTACATAGGAATTATCCAATTATATGGTTGTTACATTTTTAACATAATTCCTGGGTAAGAGTTGGGGCATAGGGCCAACACCCATGGAAATACCAAGACTCTGAGCAGCCTCCTGACATATGTGCAACAAGATATTGAGCCAAGTGCTTTTCACATTTTTATCCAACAAGATCTTGACAATAAACCCCATGAGGTAAGTGTTAGGGTTTACATGCGTGCATAGTCACTCAGTCGTTTCCAATTCTTTGTAACTCTGTGAACTGTAGCCTGCCAGGCTCCTCTATCCATAGAATTTTTCAGGTAAGAATACTGGGGTGGCTTTCCCTTTTTCTCTTTCAGAGAATCTTCCTAACCCAGGGATTGAACCTGTTGTCTCCTGTGTTGCAAGCAGATTCTTTGCCTGCTGAATGATCAGGAAGGCACCAGGCATTAGGCTTACTTTTGTTTTATAAATGAGGATCCCAAGACAAGCAAGGGTAAATAATTTGCCCTTGAATACCTAAATCAGATTGAGAATTTGACCCCAGAAGCCAGACTTTCAACTAGGCTGAGTTCACAGCTGTTAATGATACTGGAACTAATACTCCAGAGACCCTAAATCCAATTTTTTTTCCTTTAGTTTTTAAACCTCTCTCAGTTTGGGAGGAGAGTTATTCATCATCTCATTAGCAGTTTACATGGAAACCTCCAATAACTCATTTAATTTACTTCCAGAGGAGGCACAACAAGGAAACTCAAACGCTATTTGTAGTTTCGTACCACAAAACCTCATAAAATGCAACTTCTTTGTTTTGTTCATTGGTTTTTACACGGATGTCAAATTAGCAATGAAAACCATGTGTAAGAAATAGCCGTAGTCATTTCCAATTCGATGGGAGTAGAAAGGAATGGAAAGGATGGTAGAGAGTTGCCAAGAGAGGGATATTCCAGTTGGCCATCGAACCAAAGATTTGTGGGCGTTGTTTTCAGAAGTGGTTTTTATTCTTGGCGTTGCCGATGAAAGAGACCATGGTTTACTCTATTCAGGCTAAAGTAAATCAAAATTAATTGCTTCACTGATAATTTATGCTGACCTGTGACTTTAGGTCATGACTGCGGGAACCTGAACCAGAGCTTTCATTAAGGAATAATAGATTAACTATATTATTCTTTAGTTGCGAGAAAATACCCAGTATTTATTGGGCATATAAAAAGTAGTGGTATTCAGGGATGAGATTTTGTTCATTATTGCAGTTATTCAGCCTTGGTGCATGCATTTCATTTGAGTGCTAAAATTCCGGGAAAGAGATTACTGGTTTTAAAAAATAATAATAATAATTCCTAAGTAGCATTCAGAGACAGCTTACTAGTCTCTGAATGACGCTGTTCATAAGGGTATTTCTGTTGGTCTGCAGTTTCCAAGTTGCCTAGGGTATATGGGGCCCTAGAGCAGGGGCATCCAGCCCCTCTGTGTATCCTTTCTCCTAGCTCTTGGAAAGGAGAAACTCTTGGATTTGAATGCTCTTGTATTTGGTTTCTTTCAGTGTGCCCGCATACTACAGATGATTCCTCCTAAATTTAATATTAATAGTCCCATTTTAGTAAGCATTCCTTGAAACTGAATTTTTAGCGAAGGATATGATAAAAAATAAAGTTGGATATTTTTAATAACTTATATCTAGAGATAATTATAAGCCACATATTATAAACAGTGTATTACAATGTATATATGATTAAAAAATAATAAAATTAAATTTCATATCGTAGTTTCTCTGCATCTCAAAAAAATTTAAGTAAATTATTCTTCTCTGTTCTATTGTTATCATAATCTCAGAATTAAGGACAGTCTTTCTAATGAAAGGATTATTTTATTCCAAGGTTATGTCCTTTCTATATTTTGTTACTGTGGCCTTTTCTTTTTAATGAGTAGCTAGTGAAGGTAGATAGTTAGACAAGGAATGCAACTTGTCAATAAAAATGGGCAACTGAATGTTAGTTTATTAATTATTTTTAAAGTTTTAGAACATTCAGCCTATATTGTAACTGCTCTTCAAAAAAAAAGAAAAAGAAAATATAGCTGTCAAGAGAGTAGATGAGAGTAAGATCACTTTTTGTCTTTTTCTCTTCTCTTCTCTCCCTGTCCCTCAAAATACAGTGAACTCTTATAAATTAGCTGATACAAAATTGACTTTCCCTAGAGTTAATTTATCTTGTGCAAATTAGACTGGAACTTCTCCTCCAAATCCAGAAACTATATCCCCCTGCATGTGTCATATATAAACTTAGGAAAGAAGGAGGGGCAGGGTGTGTGGGAAGTGTCTCACTTCAATCTGTCAGTTTTGGTTTGATACCCAAGAACAAAATCTGATTCACTGGCTGGGTACTTCACAAATTATGCCCACAACCCTTGTGAATATCAGATGAAAATCTCACACACAGATACACAAAACACTCATAAGTTAAGTGCCAAGCTGATCTGAACAGACAGTGTGGGTTATTTTGTGGTGCTCAGTTCAGTTCAGTCTCTTAGTCATGTCCGACTCTTTGCGACCCCGTGAACCACAGCACGCCAGGCCTCCCTGTCCATCACCAACTCCCGGAGTTTACCCAAACTCATGCCCATTGAGTCGGTGATGCCATCCAACCATCTCATCCTCTGTCTTCCCCTTCTCCTGCCCTCAATCTTTCCCAGCATCAGGGTCTTTTCTAATGAGTCAGCTCTTCGCATCAGGTGGCCAAGGTACTCAAGTTTCAGCTTCAACATCAGTCCTTCCAATGAACACCCAGGACTTATCTCCTTTAGGATGGGCTGGTTGGATCTCCTTTATGGTGCTACTTTTAGTTTTATTATTTTGCACTAAATTTTTAATAGCCACATATTAAAAGAGGCTCTGAGTTTTGGTGACACTGCAAAAAATTTTATGAAGCTTCAGAATTCACCCCATAGGCCTCAGATTGTGAAGGCAGAAATAGCTCTGAGATGAGAAATGAAACATACAATGGTTTGAAACATTACTAGGGACTCTCTGAAATTAGTGTTATTTGGGAGTCCACATTGTTTTTTGTCTTTGAAAAGAAGAACATTTATTAATTTCCCCAATCACCACTAAAAGTCCTTTTCTTAATCAAGGGTCACAGACAAGCAGTCACTCGACTTGCTGCCAGCAGGTCATGTTTCACTTGCCAGCTGTTCTAACGAAACACCCCTCAACCTCACTGAGGCTTGAAGCTGCTAAAATGAGAGGAGCCGTCCCATGAATTTATTAGGAGATGTGTGTTCGGAAACCCACCATTACTTTGAAACCTAGAACAACCAGATCCTCTGACATGTGGACCACACATGATCACATGCTAAAATGTACCCATCATTCCCATAGCCTCTATTTGAATGCCTTACAGATCATTCAGGGCTTCCTTGGTGGCTCAGATGGTAAAGAATCTGCCTGCAATACAGGAAACCTGGGTTCAGTTCCTGGGTTGGGAAGATTCCCTGGAGAAGGCAATGGCAACCCACTCCAGTATTCTTGCCTGGAGAATTCCACGGACAGAGAAGCCTGGCGAAATTCAGTCCATGGGGTTGCAAACGACTGAGCGACTAAGCACAAGCATGGATCATTCTGCTTCCTAACTGGCTTTCTGTCCGTCCTTGTCCTGAATTTTGCATCGTAGTTGTTGGAGAAAAGGAAAACACCTTAGTTCTCTTCACTGGAAAGATTGATTGTTGTCCCTGTCAGGTCAGAGATCCCACTGTCTGGAGCGATGAGTTAGCAGATTGGAGAGCGCTTAGGATCATGGTCTGCCAGCTCCTCATGGCTTTCCTCAAGGGCCTGCTTGGTTTCACAAACTTGTTTTCACTGAAAAATGTTTCGATGCCCAAAGGGCCATTGAAAAGGTAGAACAAAGCTTTTGAACTTCAAATGATGTAGCTGGATGCTGTGCTTTGTACAGAGGTCTGGTTGTGAACCACGTCTGAGCCTGGAGCAGCTGTATGAATCTCCCAAGTAAAGGGCGGCCTTTCATTGCATAGAAAGAAGTCTTTGCATCAAGTAGTAGTGTGTCCCGCTGCCTGCCCTGGTAGAAAGGCCTTCTACAATGATTCTTCTCAAGAAATGAAGAGGGAGAAGTAAGGAAGAGGAGACGTGGGGGGTTTATAAATGCCCCTGCTTCCAGCATGTTGTCCTTAAGGAGAGGAGCCTTCTGTTTGTATTCCAGCTATTGTAACTACCTTTTTCAAATTTACCTATGATGGAAGCAGTCATTTAGTCAATGCATGCAGAATCAGTGAAGGTGGTTCATTGCTTTCAGAATCAGCAGAACTCATGATGGAAGTACGTATCCTATAATACTCAGTAGTTTAGCTCAGAAGTAACTATTAAAATGTCAGTAAATCGCTGATGGTACATTGCAAGATGAAAGATTTGTGAGTTAAGATTTCCTGAACAAGAGTCATTCACATAATGTTTGTCAAACACCAGGTACCAGGCTTTGTTCCAAGTGCTTTACATGTATTAATTCACTTCATCTTTGCATTTCTTTAAAGCAGTCCTTATTATTTTTAGCATTTATGGGTAAGAAGACTGAGGCACAGAGAGATTAGGTAACATGCCTGAGGTCCCACAGCTGGAGAACATAGAGGAGAAATTACCATCTGAACAGTCCCTACAAAGCCCACTGCTACACTAATATTTTCTGCTACAGGAATATTTTCAAACTATCACCTGTTAATCTACAAGTTACCATGTTAGTTAAGAAATTAATGTAGAGGTTGTGACCAGGATATTTGGTTAAAATGAAATAAGATAGAAAAATATCAGAGTGTATCACATATCATAAGGATTATTTCATGAAATTTTTGTTTCAGATGCTTACATAAAATTTCTTTATCTTTTTACCCAGACATGTTTCACAAGTCACAATTGTTTTAATTTCAGAAAGACAATATGGTGTAAATACTGCCTATTAGATAACTCTCCCTACAGGGCCCAGGGCAGCCCCATGTAATCAAGCACATTTATGTTTACGCAGTGAAGTATATGAATATTCACACTAAATACAGTAAATAAAGCATATGAACAGCTTTTATGTAATTCACGTCACGATTGGTTTCCTCATGAGTTTTGCTGTCAAACATTAGAAATTTCCCAACTTTCAGAGCGCTGCAGATTTCAGAATTACAGATTGTGGACCTAATTATACATATGTGTGTACAGGCTTTCTTATAACAGATTGAGGCCAAAGACAAGTTTGGTAAACACGGCCCGATGCTGCTGCTGGAATCATGGACTGTTGGAGCCGGGAAGGAATCTAGAAGTGATATATTCCTTTTACCCATAAAACCGAAACTCCTCAGTTTTAACAAGAATAAAAATCAGGGCCAGAACAAGAGGAGCACTGGGGCTTCTGGAGGTCACCCACTTCTTCACCCCGAGCAAGCCTGCTGACACACAGCTTGGGGCGTCTGGACCACACGCCCTCTCCAGCGTCTTATAATAACAATGCAACCACACCACGCATCTCAGACCTTGGATCCTTCTCAAGTTCTTCTGAGAGAAACCCAAGTTTCGAGTGGTCACTCCCATCGCCAGGCTCTCCAGAGTCAGTGGAAGCCGAGTAGTTTGGCACCAACAAGACACTTGGGCTCAGGTGTTTGGCCCGAGAGCGAGGTGCAGCAGGGGACCTGCCCGGGCTCCAGCCAACTCTGTAAATTTCCTGAGTTTGTGGTTGAAACTAGTCTCCGTGGACCAGCAATTTGACATTTTCCCCCTGTGGTGTTACATTCATGTTTCCACGTTTAACATGTCAGACTGAATGAATATTGTGGTCTAAGGATTTAAAAGATTTATAATGGAGTCTTGAAAATTTACTTAAGGAATATGTACTTCCCCAAGCAATAACAAATACTACTACAGATGACCATATTAAATTAAAGTAACTTGGGCATTTCTGATTTGTAGGAGAGTTAAAATTAATCTTATGGCAGTTTCAGTTTCAAAATGAAAACATGACTTTGCCTGACCACAGATTTCCAGGCTGTTAGTCAACAGTGAATGAACCCTCAAGTGACTTTTTTTTTTATTTAAGAAATATCCAGTTCTCTTTATGTGTAGAAAAGTAATACCAGAAGGAAAATACCCTGAAAAATCAACTTGTAGTTGTATCTGCAAATTTCCAGTGTTCTGATAAAATTTTTTTTCATAAGCTGAGTAGTAAGTACATGGATTGTCATTTTATTCTTCTTTAAACTGTGCTTAAAAATATGTACAGTCAATCTATGTGTGTACTACCAGATTTTTTAAATGTTTTTAAGCACAAGTGACAAATCCATGGAAAATCTTCTATAAGTGTTATTTAATGAGAGGTCTTATTTTTATACTTTTAAAAAGGAAAAGAAATTTTCCTTATCCATCCTTCATCCCTTCCCTGATTAGCTCCTTTGGTAGGTAGGTATGGAGCCTGGTTCAAATGCTTCTTTCCCCACATTAAAATAATAATAACTGTAGGTATATTGATAAATGTTTAATAGCTGACTCTTGGGGTGGGGGGAGAAACCCCAATTTGTAATATTTGCCAATCTCCATGGTGTAAATATTCCATCATGGCCAATTTCAGGCTACCAGCATTACATCACTACACAGAATAGGGATGCTATACGTGCTGTATAGCATCATATAGTAATTCTACCAAATAGACACAACTTTATTAATGTAAATAACCTCAATAGCATAGATAATAGTAAAATGAAAGAAAATAATAAGAATAAATCTTCAGTATTATTATCTTTATCTTTAATATACTTGTTTTAATTTTAAGTTCACATGATTTAATTTTTGATAATGGGTATATTTAACAAATGGCCTAACTCCCTAAAAATTTAATGATCAGCTCTCACAAGTCAGCATGAGCTCACACTAGCACACTACTGCTACAAGACCAGAACCGTTCCCATTGCAAAGCAGAAAGAATTCAAGAAGGTGGGCACAGCCAGCCTTCCCCATATCACAGCCCAGTGAGGCTACAAATCCAACACCCCAAGAACCTAGGGGCACAGCACAGCAGAACTTGGATGATGAGAGAATGAAGACTCCCCCACTCTAATGGTTGCCCCGCTTCCAATAAGTAAACCCCTGCATTTTCCCAGGCCCTAAGCTTCAGCTTTTTAACCCCTTTCAGCTTTGAAAACCATGACTGCAGCAAAAACAAGAAAGCTCAGAGTTCTTTGATGTGCACGAGGCAGCCTGGCAGAGCAGGAGCTTTTGATTCAGTCCTAAGGCTTGACTTCTCAGATACCAGCTTTGCCATCAACCAGCAAAGTGACCTTGCCCCTTTGCCTCATTTCCCAGTTACCAGGAAAAATGAGAGGGCTAGACAAGATGATCAGTCTCACCCAACTCTCTTCCTGCTCTAAACCCCTTATTGGCTGCAGTTACTCAGGGCTTCAAGAAAGATCACCAATCATGTCAGAATCCACTGGGAAAGACTCATCAGCCTGAAGGGTGGTGTGACTTCCCAAGCCTGAACTCCATCTCCTCTAGGAGTACAGCGGAACATGTCTGACTCTGATGATGGAACAGTCTGGGTTGTGGTCCTTCAAGAATGCCACAGTGTAGCTGCCCCTAAAGGCAGAAAATGCTTGGAGTCAACTTACTTGAGTCCAGTCTAGGCCACAGTCACAGACAACCTTTATTCATTCTGCCTCATCAGGTCCTTTATTAACTTGTCTCCCCAAGTGGTTTTTGCCATTGGGAATTCACCCATCTTTTGACAAACAGCTGTATTGATGGAACACTGCCTGAAAAGTTCAGGGTTTAAATAAGTCTCCAAAAAATAGGTGAAGTCATGGGTGATAAGTGAAAGAGGAACAGTGCAAAACCACCAAGGAGAAACTGGTCAATTTTATCCAGTGTTCCACAGGCATCTTTATGCCCCTGCATGCGTATGTTGTCACCGAGAATAAATTCTGCAGCTGTGTATTTTGGTATAGCGAGGTTGCTTTGATTTATGGGCATAGCTGCAAGTTCATAACCACCAATCCAAGGGAGAAGGAGGCAAGGTGGAGGGAGAGAAGGATTGGCAGAAGTGTTCTATGAGTTTCATGTTTAATGCTTTTAACATGGTGCCTCGTTCTTGCTTCTGGAAAGCACTTAGCAGATACAAGCCAAAAATAAATGGCTGTCCGTAGCTGACCAAACCCATGAGGGGTGAAGGCGAGGGACATGTATGTGCACATTGCTGTGGCTGTTGATGGTGGTTTTTATATCTGAGCTGTAGGAGAGTATTTATTTTACAATAAAAACCATGAGCTATTGATAGTTTTTAACCAGAGTAAGAGAAGACACTGCTAAGCCTCCGTCTCTCTGCGTCTCTCTCTCTGGAAAGACTGTCTGACTCTCTGTGTACTCTCTGACCTGATTCCCAGTCAGCCATGCATGAGGCATGAACCTGGTGTTTCAGAGCCCTAAACATGCAGTGCATCCTCAAGAAACTTGGAGTAAGGTAGACGGAATACACAGGAAAAACCACATGGATGAAGCATTCTGTAACAAAAACAGTCACTTCCTACGTGACAGGCGCTGGCGCCTTGGTTCATCCTCACAGTATCTCCAGAAGTCAGCGCTGTTGTCCTGTCCACCAGCAGGAGACCTTCCTTGGCCGTGAACAGACTCTCAAGATGATCGGGGACCGTCATGGTTTCTGGGTCTTTTCAGAGAGAGAAAAGGTAGAGCCTGCCCACCAGGAGGGCTGCGTCACGCCTTCTGTGACGTTCTTGCTGGTACACGATGGCAGTCTGTCTAAATGCAGATAGAAGGTGCCCCTTGGGCAGAGGTGGGAGCTGCCCTGGAATCAAAGCTTTTATAACACTCCCTGGGCACATTCCCCATTCCCTGCTGGGGCCGTGTTCAGGTGCGGAGTCACTGTGCTCAGGAAGCCCAAAGCTCCTGTTTCCTCTCAGCTGTGGATAGATGGTTCTAGCTCCTCCCAGGCCAGATGCCACTTACCAGTCAGGGGGTCAGTCTTGTAAGCAGTGCTGCCCAGGAGCATATTTGATTTACCATCTTGACAGGTTACCAGAGTTAATCAAAGCCTCTTGCAGAAAGGAAAAAGGGGTATGTTAGCCCTTTAGCTGTTACACAATTTCTTGTCCCACTTTACAGAGAATAAAGCTGAGGTTTAGAGAGGATCATCGACTTGCTTTAAGTCACATCTGTAAGTAGCACAGCCAGGATTTGAAGACTGGCTTGCCTGACTCCAAGTCCCATGCTCTTAACTAAGATGCAAGATGTTTATTTTTGATTCTAATCCATAGCATATATATATATATATATTTTACTTTTTAAAAACTAACTTGACTTACCTACACTAAGAACACTTGGCCTTCCTAGAACAAGCAACATGTTTAGCCTGTGATTTTGGCCACTCCCCGGCACACTGCATGCCCACCTGAAGAAGCTCAGTATTATGCAGTTAGCAGTTGCACTTAAAAATAATAAAAGAAAGCACTAGTTCCTTACTTTACAGTTCATATTTTAAGTGTAGAGGTTTATGAGGAGAGGAAAAAGCAGTTTTAAGAGCAGTGGAACCAACTTTATATGTGAAAATAAATGAGTACCTGGCTACCGAGTGCAAACAATTCTATATTGCATTGTCATTCCTTGCTCTCTTTTCAGTCAATACCATCTTGTAGCACGGAACATAAGAGCTCAAGATAAAGCATATGGCTTTATTACAGTTTGGTTCAACATATAAAATCCAGTTTATACGTATAGATTATATTGCAAAAGCCCTTTAAGAAATGTGTCATCCATGTTCCAAGTGTAAAAGTAGACATTTTAAGACACTGACACTATTGTAATATTGTTTCATTGGGTGTTTGAACAACTGGAAACTTTTAACCAGGCATGAGAACTATCTGTTGACTTCTAAAATGCCATAGTGTGATGAAGACAAATATAAAGGAATTCTGTAAGCAGAATGTGAAATGTGTTGGGTAAAATGCCATATCTAAGCACAATGGTATTAGTTTATGATGAATTGTATTAAAATAGTCAAAACACAGTTGATGGAAGGGTAGGGTACAGAGGGGACTTGAGAGGTATGGTTATGATATGGTTTTTAGCTTAGGTGGTGAGCATGAGTGTATGCTTTATTTACCTAAATATTTTCATAAACTCTATTCACTAGACTTTCCATCCCAATTTTCAAAAAATGCAGTCAGCATTTCCTGTTTAGGGAGGAAATACCATTTCATAAGTGGTTTTGAATCTCATTATATGAATTCATAAAATGCTAGATTAAACAGGGAGAAAAGAACAAAGCTTGAAAATTACTAACTTAAGAGAAGTGCTGAAAGAACATAACTCTGAAGTTTCCAAAGTGAAACTCTTGAAAAAAGTCACCTTTCCCTTTTATGAGTCATAAAATCATGACATAAACAGATCTTTCTCAGTGATCTTCTTCCTTGTACTGTGCTTGTTCCCTCTTATTGAATCTTCTTGAGCAGAATTGTTCAGTCATTTGATAAATGTTTGCTAGGATGTGCTTGGCAGCATGCTAGTAACGATTATAGGGACTTAAGTCCTTTCTTTTCAGCTAGTAGCTGGGGAAAGAAGACCTTTAAGCAGCCAAGAAAGTATTAAAAAGCCAGACACCTGTATGATAATCCAGAGTACAGAAAAGAATCAGTTCTCGTGAAGCCATGTATGTTCGGTGGCACAAACAATAAATACTACCAACCTGCAGATGAAGGAAGCCCTCTCTAGTTGACAGCGGTGTACTTTCTGAGGATTGAGAGGACCTTCCAGGTAGTCCTGTAGCTGAAGGCACTGTAGTGAAGAGAGGCTTGGCCCAGGGAACTTTCAGGAGCTAGATAATTCTATCGTGTAGGAACAGGGAAGCTGTTCTGAGTTTTTGAAGTTGGGGCTGACCTGTGAACAAGGCCCTACCCCAGGGTGGAGAATCTGTCGCACTCGGGTTAGCGGTCATAACTCCTCCTGCTCTGGACACGGGTTATTCACAGATGGACTTCTCCACTTACAGATTCATGACAGATGCTGCCCGTCGAGAGCAGGAGTCTCTGAAGAAGAAGATCCAGCCAAAGCTCTCGCTGACTTTGTCCAGCTCCGTGTCTCGAGGGAATGTGTCCACGCCACCTCGCCACAGCAGCGGAAGCCTTACTCCCCCAGTGACCCCACCCATCACCCCCTCCTCTTCATTCCGCAGCAGCACCCCAACTGGTGAGTAGGTTGGCCCTTAAGGGGGGTGTGTGTGTGTGCGTGCATGCGTGCATGCTGTACTGGGGGCTGGGCACAGATCTTGCTTGAGATCCACCTCTTCTTTGACCCTTTGTTGACTCATTCATCTATACATTATTCATGATGTAGTTAATAAGTTATCATTTATAATGTGCATATGATAATGGTTTTATAGACATGTTTTCAAGCCTTTACCGTTTGTTATGTATAAAGTGATGCAGTGTCTTCGGTTTGCTTCAGTCAAGTGGAGAAATAGATCAAACAAGATCGATTGTGTTGATTATTGCCATGTGTTGATTATTGTTGAAGCTGGGTAATATATACATAGGGGGTTATCAGCATACCATTCTCCCTAGTTTTGCTTGTTTAAAAGATTTTCTCATGGCGGATTCATATCAATGTATGACAAAAACAACACAGTATTGTAAAGTAAGAAGTGTTCATTGAATTTGTTACAAGAAAAAAAAAAGAAAAAGAAGAAAAAATATTTTCTGTGATAGAATGATCAATTTTTAAAACTCAGAGTCCCTCTTAGCACCAGGGCTGAGCTACAGTAGTGAATCGAAGGAGGCCAGTCACGTTCTTTCTTATGGGCTGAGGCCTAGTGGAAGATGTTGGCATTCTAGGGGGCCAACAAGAACATTCTTTCTTGTCTTCACCTCCCAAATGGAAGCGATTTGAAAAATAAGACTCACGGGTAAAAAGTAAAGTCAACTTTATTACTGCATAAGGCTAAACTGCAGAATAGAGCTAGGATCTGTAACACCTGACTTCTTAGGTTGTCTTCCCTGAGTTGAACTGATGCCTGAACATTCCTCCTAAACTTGCCTGTGTGGGAGCAGACCAGCGTGTGCCCAGGCACGGAGCTGAGCAGCACAGAACCTGTTCCCAAGTCAGAGATCCACTAGTCAGTGATAGAAGATGGTAGAAAGAGGCTGGAAAAGTCCCTCCTCTTCTTTTTCCCATCTGAGAGCAGAGATTATATTTCCCCTCACTCCTGTAGGGGTATAGACAGACATTCATCAAAGAAATACACCAATAACTATAACATTGTAATTCAGTGATAGGAGAGAGGTTTGGCAGGATCGGGAAAGCCTTCCCCGAGAGGGAGAAAAGGAGCATCCAGCCAAGGGGACGGCATTATTCAAAGGCTTCATGAAGGGGAACCTGGCAGGTCCCAGGTTACTGAAGGTCGACCAAGTGGTGGTGAGGTCTGCAGGGCCCAGGGCTCTGAGGGTGTTATTAACGATTCTGGTTCATGCTAAGAGCAGAAAGAAGCCATTCAGAATCATGCCATCACCCCCTCAGTAGTACTGCCCCTTAATGGTCGATGGAAATGTTTATTTTCTCTTAGAGTTTATGTATTTCTCTTTTATCCAGCTGCCATCAAGGGAGGTGGCTTCAGAATATGACTCTCACAAAATGGTAGTTGAGGAAAAGGGTTCCCTAATAAGTTTGGGAAAGTGTGATGGGTTAGACCAAGGTAAACTGGTTTATTCACTACAGGGCTTTAATATAATACATTGTTATTCTCCAAGAGAAAGATTTAGAAAACTTTCAAACTCATCACTCTGATTATAGGAGCTCTTTTTCTAGGAGCATCTCAGTGGGCTCATGGTTGAGAAGGTACCCTGTGTTACATCGGGATTGGGCATTTTGAACACAGGATAGCTGTGGGAGGCAGACCGAGTTCCTACCTGAACTTCGCCCCTTACAGATCACTGGTAATACCCATTATTTAGGTTTTTGTGTGAGAGTTAAATGTGATAGTTTATGCATGCATCAGACATTTAGTAAATGTTCATCTCTGTGGTCCAGTTTTCAACTAGCTGCTTCAGGAATAGAATTAGGGGTCATTCTATAGAGGATGAATTGGGTTCATTTGTGTGGGCATTTTTCACTTCCCTGAGGTAGACCACCATGTTTCTCTTATATTTCTTTCTGTGAAGATTTACTTTCCAGGATTTCTGCTAACATTTACGGGTAAATCTAAGGAATGCCATGAGAATGTAGTGTGATTCTTCGATTCTCTTTTCTGAGTATTTCTATGAATATTTATTCATATGTCATGTGAATTATGGGGACAGTTTTATACCTGGGTATGTTTTATACCTGACTTAATATGGATTGACTCATGGCCAGTACCAGATAACTATGACTACCCCAATTAGTAATGGGAGTTTTAGAACACCATGAAAATAAAGACAGTTTAAAAGTGAGAGTTTATTATTTTTCATGTAAGAATGTTTGGAAGAAATGGAATCATTTCCTTTCCTTCAGACATAAAGAAATCTTTCTGACACCTTGTCTATTTTAGCAATTTCCCACTGAGAGAATTAATTTATGCTGTGGTAAAGATGTATCATTTTCAATCTGTCAAGATCATTGGTAAGTTATTTGCTGCTTGAAGAACATTCCATGTAAACATCAAAAATTAGCAGGGGAAATGGTTTCTTAAACCCCTACCCTGTACAATTTTGATTGTGTACATTTTTCAGTGTTTGAAATGTTATTTTACCTGTAGTTAGAGAGATCAGCTTATTTTGCCTGACTAATGTGGTTTCAGTCACTTTCATTGCCAGGTTATAAATAATTTTCCATGTTTCTACCTCGTAAATTCACTCTTCCAAGTTTCATATTCAAGATGCATTCCTGGTGCAAAAGTAATAGTCATCTTGCAGCAAAGTTCATTTATAAAGTATTCTTTAAAATATGCCATCTTGATTAGACAGAATCAGATCTCAGTTTCATCATAGAGTTTCAAGTATGTCTTAGGAGTTCTTAGAATTAAGATTTATTTTGTGATTTCCAAAACTCTAGAGAAATCTTTTCTCAACTTTTAAATTTCCTGTCTTCATTTGCTTTGTATTCTTTTTTAATGTGTTTTTTAGTGTTCACTTAGTAAAAGCTTTGAATGGTTTAAATCATGGGTCAACACTGTTTTTTATGAAGGACCAGATAGTAAATACCTCAGGCTCTATAGGCCACAGAGGCCTCTGTTTCAGCTGTGCAGCTCTGCCACCATAGCAGTAAAAGCAGCTATAGAACTATACAAACAAGTGGACATGCTATGTTCTATAAAACTGAAAGTTTTTGTGAAACCTTATTTACAGATTTGGTCCATAGGCCATAGTTTGCCAACCCCTGATTTAAATTATAGAGATAAAGAATTGAAGATAATGTGATTACTATGTATAAAATACATAGTCAACAAGGACCTACTGTATAGCACAGGGAAACATACTCAGTGTCTTATAATAGCCTATACCAAAAAGAATCTGAAAATAAGATCTATATATCCATATTTATATATATATATGTATATATATATATATCACTGAATCACTTTGCTGGAAAGTGTTGGCTGGATTTCTGGTTATAGTAGCACTGCATAGTCTCCTGGAAAATATTTGCATATGTATTTTGGCCCATTTGGGAAAAAATTCAAGTATCACAACATTGTAAATCAGCTATACTTAAATTAAAAACATATATATTAAAAGTGAAGATAAACATGATTGAATTCACTGAAAATAAAGTAAAACAATTCATACCATTCTCCTTTAAAAGTAGTAATAATTACTGAGGAAAGGCAACCTAGATTCTAGATTTTTTTTTTACCATGTATGCTTTATGTATGATTATTTAATCCTAGCACCAGCCCCACTGAAACAACATTATTAATTCTCATGTACAAATTAATACCTTTTAAAAGTTATTTTAATTGGAATATAATTGCTTTACAACATTGTAATGGTTTTTGCCATACATCAGTATGAGTCGGCCATAGGCATGCCTATGTCCCCTCCATCCTGAAGCCCCTCCCACCTCTCTGCCCACCCCATCCCTCCAAGTTGTCACAGAGCACCTACTTTGGGTGCCATGACTCATATGTCAAATTCCCATTGACTACCTAATTTACATATGGTAATATATATGTAATACCTTTTTAAAAGCTCTTTAGACCTTCAGCCAGTTAGCTGCCTCAGTTGCTAACGTGACACTTCTAAACCCAAAACACAAAAAGTCATTAAGTTATTGGAACTGTGGTTTACCTTTAGTCACAATAACCCTCACTTTTAACCCACTCTACCATTCAGATAGCAGGTCAGAACTTGAAGAACTTAATCGATTTAGTTTACTCAAGGTTTTTTTCAAGGATGAGTTGGAGCTGACTCCAGGCAGTCAATTGTTACTATTCAGGCTTGCAGACCAGTTGTTAAAGCTCACCCTGAAATTGGCCATGGTGGGAGTCTTAAACCTCTCTTTGCCTGGGCTCCACTCCGAGACTCTTACCCAGCTGATGGATTGGGCATTGAGAGTTTTCTTAAAGCACTTGCTAGGTAATTGTAACCTACAGCCAGAGGTGGGAAACCACTGTTTTTAAATGGTGGATCCCATCTTGTCAGAGCTGATGTTTTCTTGCCTAGGTTAACCTATTTCCAGTTTGCTTGCAGAAAGATTACTGTAATCTACTTGCTTAGCCTCCAAATGTGAGTCCAATGGGACTGAACAGATGCTTGCTTATGTCTTAATGGAGGAGCCATGGAAAGAGTTGGCTGAATTTCTGGTTATAATAGCACTGCATAGTCTCTCCTGGAAAATATTTGCATATATATTTTGGCCCACTTGGGAGGAAAAATTCAAGTATTAAACCAGAGAAAGGTACCCAAGGAAATTAAACCAGTTTTTTTTGTTTCAGCAGCCTATAATGACCATGAAGTAGCAAATTTATATCTATTAATCTGTAATTTAAGTTCCTATTGTACATTATGTTGTTTTGCTTCATATTCCTGTGTCTCCTGCTATTTGGCGTGATAGTAGACCTTTAGCCCTCCTTTATGGCTTTGGCAATAGGTTACTCAGATTATAACTTCGCAGTTCTCAGGAGTTGCTAATAAATAGCAAAATCATTTTAAAAAGTAAAGTATTAATGTTACCCTCGAAGGAAATTACTGCCATACAGCTGATAGAATTGACAAAATTTAGCTTAACATTTAGAAGCTCTGTCTGAATGGAGCTGAGGTGAACTTTCCCCCAACCCTTTCATTTTTAAATAAACCTAAACAACCTTACTAAAGGGAGAAAATCTCAAGGAATAAAAGATAACTAAAGTAAGGTCTAAACTCACATAGTTCCCCCGTCCCCACCCCAAAGAAAAGAATGAAACAGAAGGAAAAATCTCAGAGAGATAAATCTTGTCCTATTTAACAGTGGAAAAGGAGAAAAGTTAAATATTTAAGCCTTACTGGATTTTGTGACCTACTTATAATAAATTCCTAAGGTCAGGATTTGGTATTTCTAATGGATTCTACCCTAAAGAGATGAATATCTGGAAACTGCCTAAAAAACATTCCCTAAACTCTTCCCATTGAGAAAGTAGCCTTGATTTATATTTCCCTTTTCACATAAATGTGTTTACTTAAGCTGGAGAATGACTTCATGTTGCTCTGCTATCGGCTTACATTATATTCAGGGTCACCAACACACCCTTTCCTGGCCTATGACTTGTTTTCTTGTTTGTTTATATACTGCTTTGTTCCAATCATTGTCCTTTCATCTTTTTTATTGATTGACTTGTAAAACCTTCATCCTGCTTCCTGAGAGTTATGGTCCAGTCTTGTCACTAATTTTGCTTCCTTCCCTACTGTCTTATGCAGCTACTTATTTATAATCTCTTACAACTCAAAGTGTAGGATAGTAGCAACAAGATAGTAATTTCAAGTATTTTTCTCAGCTACACCACCTGCAAGAGACCTTCCCAAACAAAACATTTTTTTGACTTGAAGAAACCAAATCAAATCAGTGCCAACCTATAATAGTAGATTTTATCTTTAGAGTTCACAGAAACTTAATCACCATTTGTTTACCCCACTTTAAAGACAAAAGAAATTGAGGCTCGTTTAAATGAAACCTTGCCAAAGTTCAGTCATCCGCAGTTGAGTGGCCACTGTTTTCTGCAGCACCAAGACTGGGCATCTTCTCAGTTCACTTAATTTACTGAGCATCTGTTTTGTTATAATCACTATTCCAGGTACTAGGAGTACAAAAAAGCAGAAGGTATAGCCCTTATGGATTAGAATTTACGTCTCTTAGTAGAAGCAGGTTATACACATGTGGAGCAAACACTTGATGAACATGACATACACGCAGATGGAAATTACTAGCACAGATTATTGGTTAGATAAGATAGAGGTACTCATGGGACCATTCTTTCCATACTGTTTTAAGGCAGTTATAAGCAATATATTCATAACCACAAAATGTCTTAGAAATTTTAAGCCAATGTTAAATTCCTAAAGAGTTGGAATCAGATGAGATCAGGGGGAAGTGATTGGCAGCAAACGATTTTAGAGCATGATCGTTATGGACTGTCAGGGGTTTCATAAGCAGACCCAGGTATGTTGATGGTTGAGGGGGGTTAGTTATGGAAACCTGGAGCTTTCTGGAGCAGCTTCTGAAACTCTGGGAACATACAGGTAAAGTAATGAGAGCTTTTGGCATCAGAGGGATCTGGATTCAAATTTTATTCTTCAGTTTGAGAGATAGATGATCATAAACCTTTGCAAGCCTTGGTCTCTTCATATATGCATTGGAGACAATGCTTACCTTCCCATGAGGATTAATGAGGTAAAGTTAGGGATGGAAACGGCTACTTATGTTAATACTGTCTCTCCGTAAACCTCTGGTTCAGAAAGGTTCTCCAGGGCTTCAGAAACAAGTAATGTTGGCTGAGCAGTTCCACGCTGCGTAGTTACCCAAGAGGAATGGAAGTATATGTCCACAAAAGACAAGTGCAAGGATGTACAGGACAGCGTTATTTGCAGTAGCCCTGAGTATTAGCTAGTCTGTCTCCAGTACAAATTGTGATCTATCTGTACAATGGAATACTATTTAGTGATTTAAAAAAAAAAAAACATGAAAGAGTCTCAAAAACATTATACTGAGCGAAAGGAACCAAAAACAAAAGAGTACATTTGAAATTCAAGTAGAGATAGCTGATCTGTAACGATGGAAATCTGAACAGCAGTCGATTCTGGGAACAGGAAGAAAAAGTTCTCTCCCTTCCAGAGAACTTTCTGGACTGATGGATATAGTCCATATCTTGATTGAGATGTTGGTTATACCAAGGCGTACATTTATCAAGTCATTGAATTAGGCACTTAAAATCTATGCATTGTATTTACCTCAGTTAAAAAAAAATTGTTGGCCCAGGCAGAAATGAGGAAAAGGAGCCCACAACTTCCACTCATTCCCTGAAAGAGCAGAGAGCATTTCCTCTGCTGTAAACAAGCCATTTAAGAACAAGGGAAGTAAATACATGCAGTAGTTTGAAGAAGAAAATTTCTGGAATTTCCTCTCCATTGAAGAAAGACAGTGAAATCCTTTATTCTCAGTTTTCAAACTCTACAGAAACAATAGTGTGGTCAAGTAAAAACAATTGCTACACTTATTAAATGAAGAAGAACTAGTTGCCAGACACTGGGACACAATTAGAATTAGTTGATGATTGAAATGTTTCTGATAGAAAATTATAGCGTGTGGATCTTCCAGATCCAAAATACTTTGCTTTCCATGAGACAGAATTTTACAAGAAAGAAAAATTAAATTTTTAATTTAAATTTAGTTTTTAAAAATTAAAAACTAACACTGCCCAGGTTCAGCCCCTGGACATCCTCTGAAACTCTAAATGAACTCCATTTCTGTAATGGGCAGCCAGTTAACAGCTTATCTTCAGACTTAGAATTTTCAATAACAGCCATCAATAACATATCTTCTAGTGACAATAGTTTTGAGGCCTGCCATTTTAGCAATACCATGCTTAACCATTCACATTTAATTATAAACCTGAATTTCATCTCTGCTGTGTTATTGCTTAATCAAATGCAACAAAAATAATGTATCCACTGTTAAGAATTCCCACAAGAAATCTTGACAGTCTTTACATCATGTTTAGGCATGTTTCACCCGGTGCTGGAAATGCAGTTCATGGCATGGTTTTAGCCCTCAATCGTTGTTGCTTTTTCTGTGTCCCAGCAGGGGTCTCTGCACTGGCCCCAAAATGTCAAGAAATACCAAAAGATAAAGTTATTTTCAAGGGCGCACCCCCTACCCCCCAAAAGAATGCAGTCTCTTTAAACTAGGGTCCAGAGCTCATTCGTATGCCAGCTCCCATCAGTACACACTTTTACTAATTTTCCTCTGGAAGCAAGTACCAGAACTGAAATAGGAGTGCTAAAGAGAGCCACATCTTGTAAGCACGGAAAACGGCACAGATTCCACTGAAAACACAAACAAGCAGACACCCAGCGCTGCCACACACCTCTGCTGCGAAGCTGACAGGGATTTAACACCTGATGAATTCGTAGCCCAGCCAAACGTGTGTGTTTCCAAAGAAGCCTTTTCATTTTCCTTCCCATCTAACACACAGCATATTAAAATCAGAGAAGCCCTTTCATCTTCGTGGGTATCACAGCAGCAAACTGATATTAATGTCTTTTCCATGTGGGTCTACTTTTAACAATAAAGGGATCCCCAGGCGCACCCAGCTGCACAGCATTAGAGACAGAATCTGAAAAAAAAAAAAAAGAGAGAGAACGCTTTAAGCTAATTTGTTCTTGCTAAAAAGACTATCCAGGTACAGAATCTCCCTGTGTCTGTCTCAGGGCTTTGTTCAGAGTCCTTGGAAAGGCACTAAAAGGGAAGTGGTATCTGACAGAAAGGGAGAAACAGGCTGCTGGAACCTGTCTGATACCTGGCAAGGAAAGGATGCTGTCTGTGCACCTGGAGCCCTTTGCCACCAAACTTAGTTACTCCTTGGAAAACGGGATGCTGGTGTTCATTTATAGTCATCAAAGCAGCAACAAGTTGGCTTGATCTTATCAGATCAAAGCTGTGTTTCATACTCCACTGGACTGAATTGTCTTTTTAACCTAGCCAACTCAAGCTCTCTTTGGTATTATGGAAGAATAAAACATAACAAATCACCCCAAGAAACTAAAGTTGGCTGGGAGACAACTGTATAGGAATTTGAGATCTAATCATGATGTGCTTGCTGTGTTTTCTACCTAGATACCCAATTATTATTATTTTCTATAGGCAAAAAAATAAAAGAGATAGCCAAGGTGTTCCAGATGCTTAGAGACCCCAAAACAGGTCACTCTCAGGGAAACTGTTTTTTCCTCTTGTCAAAATAGGTTTGAGTAAAATAGCTACAGGGCATCTGTCGATGGTCTGCCAACTAAGATATATCTTTTGAAGCCTGGGTCTGGGAGAACTTTTAGTTTTCAAATAGATATATTTTTCAAAATTAAAATATTTTCAAGTAACAGGATAAAATAAGTGTAAAGCAGGTTTCTCTTATAGCAAATAGTGAAAATGGTACTTTCCATGTAAGATACTTTGAGCTCTCTCTAAGGTGTATAACTGGATCCTACCGAAAATCCTCATCATAGTGTTTAACTTGAAAGCAGTTCTAACCCTGGCAGTCCGGGATTAAACTCCATGCTTCCACAGAAGGGAGCCCAAGTTTGATACCTGCTCATGAAACTAAGATCCTGCAAGCCACAGGGCACAGCCAAAAAAAACTTTTTAAAATAAATTTTTTTTCATGTAAACAAAAAAAGGCTTCCCCAGTGGTCCAGTGATTAAAAATCCACCTTGCAGTGCAAGGACACTGGTTTGATCCCTGTTCCTGGAGGATCCCATGCGCCGTGGAACAACGAAACCCATGGGCCACAACTACTGAGCCTGTGCTCTGGAGCCCACGAGCTGCAACTACTGAAGTTCGTGCACGCCCGGAGCCTGTGCTCTGCAACAGGACGAGCCACCACGATAAGAAGGCTGTGCACCTGTAACCAGAGAGGAGCCTCTGCTCCCCGCAACTAGAGAAAGCCCGCACAAAGCAACAGAGACCCACCAAAGCCAAAAAAGTAAATAAATCCTTTTTTGACAAGGTAAAAGAAGAAAGAAAACAGTCACTTAGAGTCTTAAACTCGGGGGTGGAAAAGACCTCGACATGCTTTTCTGTTGGCCATCCTTTTCCAGTTCCTGTCTGCCAGGCAGAAGTGTACTGTGTTTCTCCAAGGCTCTAACAATTAGCAGGACAGGTGCCAGGCATTCAGTTTAGGATAACGCTTTTGAAGCACAGTCATGATTTTATATCTTGAAAAGGCCCCCCAGATGACACCCTTTCTAATTTCTAATTTAAGAACTTTGCATAAACTTCTAGGCCATTATTGTGTTGACAGTCTCCCTAAAATTCACCTTGATGAAGTTCATTTTGGCAGAGCGTGCTGTTGCTACCAACAGTATTTCACTGCCATTAAATGGAAACAGGCTTTGAAAAATGTTTAATTAAAGCCACTTGGTTTCAGTAATATACATGCATATAATTTAGAATATGCTATGTTATACCTAAATTGTTTTTGTAAGACTAACAAAACTTGACAAATGACTAACTTTAAAAGCATATAATTAAAATGTTACAGCTCAGTTGTGAGTGAACTGCCAGAGGGCGCCTGCCTGGGGATGTTTGTGACAGGCGAGGTGGGTTCCCACCACCACCTGTGGACAACACACCTCAGCCTAGAGGGTTTTTCCTTCCCCCTAGGAGATGAATAAGCCCTTTTTGGAAACTAAAACCATAAAATTAAAATTATGAAGTAACTGCAAATATAAAAATTGGGACTTAAAAAAACTTTTTAATAAATCAGAGTTTCTGGAATAAGTATGTAACAAGCACGCATTGCAGAAACATAAATACACCATTGGTAACTAATACATAGTACTTGGCAAGTAAATTGCAAATTAAAAGTTTAGTAGAATCCAGTTAACACATTTGTAAATAATCTATAGGGCTGTGTTTCCTAAAATGAATAATAAATATTCCAAAAAGGATTTTTTTCCTCTTTTGGAGAGGGAGGGCTTATAATAAAGACCTATTTCCTGGCATCACCAAAAAAGGAAGATTTGCCAAGACTAGAAAGCTTCTCCTTTGCCATGTGGAAGCCCTTTATCTAAAGCTATAAATGTGGCATAATAATTGACATTGTCATTTTCTGTCAAGCAAAGAGGACAAACTGGAAAATGAATTATGTTATAAATTGGAAAATAGCTTCCTTTTCATGGTAGCTGTGCCTCTTTAAAAATAGCATCTCACAGCCTCCTAGAATTTCTGTTCACTTTGTCTGTATTTTCTATTATATAATAGTACATTTTGGAAAGATGACAGGGCTGAAAAGTGAATGTATATTTTCTCGGAACATTTTGCCTCTTTCATCATCTAGAAGATGGCAATTTGTGGCTCCTTCTGAGTGATATTTCAGATTCTTGTCTATAAAGTGCTCTGAGTGGCCTGAATTTATTAACCTGATAAGTTACTTAGGTAACTTAGGTGCCTGTGCCTGGTTAATAGTTGTTATTGACTCTGCTCATTGACAGACCAAGGTAGTGAACAGAATGAGTCCTGGGTGCTGGTTCTTGGCAGACTGGTAGTAAGTCATCTTCCCTCACCCATGGGAGCTCCAGGACTTAGAGTTGGCTCAGAGGACCAGAGCCTGGGATTAAATCTGAGGTCCTAGGTTTGATTCCTCTATGAGCCAGTTCACTTGGCTCCATCCTTGAGCCCTGAATTGTGCCTTTGAGGCTAGTTGAACGTAGCCCCTTTGACTCTCTCAGGAAAGAGATGGTGGAGATCTGGTAAACTCAGGTAGGACAAATCAGGTTCCCAAAGATTTGCCTGTCCCTCTGGCTTGGCCCAGGGGGATCAAGGTCAGTGTAAAAATATAGTTATGAGAAAAACCAACTCAGATAAACAAGGCCCTACTGTATAACACAAGGAAACTATATTCAATATTCTGTGATAAAACATAATGGAAAAGAATATGAAAAAGAATGTATATGTAACCGAGTCACTTTCCTGTACTAAAGAAATTAGCGTAGCACTGTGAATCAAGTATGCTTCAGTATTAACAATAAAACCTCACAGTGTATGCCTGTGAAGTACTCTGAATGGCCTCAGATTATTCAGTGACAAAGAAACAGTATTACTTTGACATGTTCATCTCCATAGTCTTTTGTGTTCAGTACAAATGCCCTCAGAATAGTCAAAAGAAGACTGACAAAGGAATTGGTAAAAATAAATGTCTTAAGACTGGCAAAGCCGCAAACCACTCTAGTACTTGTTGCCAAGAAAGGACAGAGATTCTGACTTGGGTGGAAGAGGATCTCTTTCACTTCCTGCTCCCCTTAAAGTGATGGTCAGAGAGCAATTCCTGCCTCTCCTCCACGTCAGGGCAGAGGATTCCTGGGAGAGTAGTGGGTGATGCGGCAGCTTCATTGCATCAGTTGTCGTTCCTTAACGCTCCTGAATTTAGGAGATACTTACTGCCCCAAACTCCTTCCGATGAAAGGACGCAATGGAGAAAAAAACAACATGGCCTAAAATAGCAAGAGCTCTTAACACTGTGGAATTTTAGAACCAGAACTATGTGTCAGGGTTATCTTGGCTGTTGTAATTTATAAGTTATGAGCAGCATTTTTTAATATAAGGAAAGAAATAGAAAATAGGGTGCTGCATACTTGTAAGGATAAATACTGTCTGAGGAAACTTTTAGTTTCGTGTGTATGTGTGTGTATGTTCTGAGTTGTGATAATTATTATTATTATTTTTCGTTACTGAATCATGTTCAGAAAATTTGAAATCCAGTTATCCAGATTCACCACTTCATACAAGTGTAGTGTAAAGTCCAAGGTCATGTGGCCAAATGGATCAAACAAGTACCAAGACCCAACCTGCCTGATTTCCAGTCCAGTGCATATTTTTCACATCCCAGCCACAGCAAAATACCGAGTGTGTTCTGATCATCAGCTGTGTTGTAATCATAGTTCTTTGTTCATGAGAGTTCATCAAACCACAGCCGTGCAGGTCTTATCGGCCTGCAGATTCTGGAATTTTCTCAGACTCGCCATCCTCAGAAAGAACACAAGGTCCTTCGCTAGAGCTTAGTCATAAGTAGGGAGGGGGAATTCATGTTTCAGTGCACTTTTTGGGGGGTAGAGATTTCTCTTTGACCAGTTATCCAGTCACCCATCTTAGGCAGTAACTGAGCACCCAGCCTGCAACGCCATCATTAGAGACCTCAGAGTGAAGTAAAGGTGGGAAGAGATATAGTCTACACCCTGAGGGACTTGAGGGGAAGAGAGAAGAAGCTGTGTCACAGTGGAGATGCGAGTGAGGAAGAATGTGGACGGGAAAGCAGGCTCTTTTGTGGGGAGGGTGTGGTCTGGAAGGGCTTCTGTAAGTAACCTCCCAGCAGAGACGCTTTTGTGCTTGGATGAGAACCTTGCCAGGTTGATGCCAGGATGCAGCCTTGTGCAGGCTTGATCTCCCTTCACAGAAGGCCATCCCCCCCCAACCTCCCCTTTTCCCCTTTCCCTGTTTGTCAGCTAAATCAGAACCCAGGGGTTTCTAGACAGGTGTTTTCCCTTGGCCCCTTCCTGTGGTAGGTGAAAATGATGTCTTCCAAGTATTGAAGGAACAGGTATCACCACCTACCTCTCTGGGTCCCATAAAAAGCTGAGGTGAAAATAGTTGTGAGCTCCTCGGGGTTTTAGCGCTGTGAATCTCTGAAATTTTTGGAAGCATTTTACCCCATACCCAGTTCAGACCATTGTGTCTTTACTCATTCACTTCCAGAGATTCGAAGTTGCTGAGAAAGCTGAAATAATTGTCGTAAAAGCAGACAGATGGCTGGTGTTTCCCTGTCCTTAGTGAAGGCTCGGCCCTCTCAGTCACAGCTCTGGGCAGCCTTCATTCTTTGTTCTCCCCCAGCACCCCGAGTTGATCTCTCTCACTAGCACTCTTGTTCCCCTTTCCTGTCCTTGTTTTGACAGGGAGGAAAGTAAACGTAGCCAGTGATAAAGCCGGGAGTGTGGCTTTCCAACCGCAGCCTCTGCCAGAGGCTGGCGCCCTCCCGGTAGCCTGCCCTCTGAATGGTAATTAGCTGGATGGGAATTTTCACAGGGGCCTCCCCCTGGAGCAATTTTGCCAAAGAGTAACCCTCTTGTCTAGACCGTACAAACCCATAAAGTCATCAGCTAGCTGGGATTTCCAAGCTACAGAGCAGTAATAGGAAAGCCTGCCTCTAGCCTTGGAGGATTTTTCAGTATAGAGTGCTCATTGTGGAAACCCACCCTTCACACAAGTGCGCAGACCTCTATCTGAGAAGAGGGATGGAAGGTCGCCCAGGGCCTCCATCATCCCCAGGAAGACACCCACTCCACATCTCCGCTGTATTGGAATCTACACAGCCTCACCCCCGCCTTGCATTTTAAACTCAGGACACTCTCCTGGCTTTTATTTGTGCAGTTGATTTTTGAGAGCAGTCCAACTGTGCCTTTTAGTTTCTTGCTTGCCAAAGCTAATTATTAATTAGTGAGATAAAAAGCACTTTAATACTTGGCATTTGAAGAAACTAGGCTGCTGTCACTTACCCAGATATCGATGAAAAGAATTCAGACTTCAGATCCAGTGCTCTACCATTTTCGGGACTTTGCAAAGTTTTGATAGCTCTTATGATAACAGCATTGATGAGCCTGGAAAATGGAAACACACGCTTTGGAGGGGGTGGTGCAGAATGGGCAGGGAGTGTCCTGAGCCCCCTCAGATCTCTCCTAAGCCTAGGGTAACTGAACTCTATCAAGTCCTGTGCAGTTGGTTTTTCAGAAACAGTGTTAAAATAGATTACCTTAAGAGGAAACCAAATCCAGAGATAAAGTTTATGGAAAGAAAAATCAGTTACGAAAGCCGAAGAGAGCTCCTCAGGTGTCTACCCCAGCCTGGTGAGGGGCATTAGAGTTAGCTCTGTGTGCCCGCCTGGAGGAATAAGAATGTTAGTCACTGCATCAGGACATCTAGAATGTGCTCATGCTTTGTGTGAGTGCTCAGTCCTGTCTGACTCTGCAACGCAATGGACTGTAGCCCACCAGCCTCCTCTGGCCATGGGATTATCCAGGCAAGAATACTGGAGTGGGTTGTCATTTCCTCCTCCAGGGGATCTTCCTGACTCTTGGGTGCTTTGCCAAGCATGTTATTCACTTTCCCATTTTATATATGATTGGAAACCAGAAGTTCAGAGATGTTAACTGACTTACCCGAGAGCACACAGTAAGATTGGGTGTCTGGATTTTAACCCAGGTCTGCCTTTCTCCAAAGCCCACTCCTGTCTGACTCCTGACAATGTGATATAGGACTGGGATCCATTTGTGTGCCCTTTAGCAGTGCTAAGGACCTCCTCTGCTCCTAGAATATTATTTTTCAGGAGACAGATGTTGAAATCTGCACAGAATGCCAGGTTGCCTGATAGAGTCAAGTTTGGTGTATACACAGCCTTGGCGTGGGGGGTCACAAGAGGCTTTTTGGAGAGAATGATAGCCAGTGTGATTGTTAAGAATGAGTACCTCCTAGTCAGATGAAAAAGAAGAGGGATATATTCAGCTGGCTGGCTCAAATGGGTGGGGAAGGAGAAAAATGCCCAGAAGACAAGAGTTTGCCCAGTTGTGTAATGTGAAGCTGTTGAAGGGTTTTAGGCAGGAGACTGTCATGGTTGGCTTTATATTTTTAAAAGATTACCTGACAAATGATTGAATGTTGGGTGGGGTATCTACTGAAGCAGTAGGAGAGATGGCAATAATGGGACCAGAATAATGAGGGGATGTGGATGGACTCAGGATACATTGGAATAGAGCCTGGAGGGCTCGCATGAGGATCCAAAGGAGGGAAGAGGCGGGTGGCTCCTGGGTTCTTTGCTGGAACAGCTGAGTGGATGGTGGAACCGTTTCCTGCGTAGGGGGTTGGGGACTGGGGCACAGGAGCAGGTTTTCTAGGGTGGTGCACAAGCAAGAGTTCTCTTTTAGAATCAGAACAAAGAAAATGAAGTGGCTCAGTCATGTCTGACTCTTTATGACCCCATGGACTGTAGCCCACCAAGCTTCTCTGTCCATGGAATTCTCCAGGCAAGAATGCTGGAATGGGTTGCCATTTCCTTCTCCAGGGGATCTTCCCGACCCAGCAGATTCTTTACTATCTGAGCTACCAGGGAAGCCCTTAAAATCAAAACATGACCTTAAATCATGCACCAAGCGCCTCTGTCATGGTACACTGTATTTCAGGAATTCCCTGACTTTCTCAGTGACCTTGGAGCACCCTAAAAATATGGATTCCTGGTACCTTCTCTAGATTTCTTGAGCCAAATTCCAGAAATAGAGCCAGAAATTGGCAGCTTTCAGCAGCTTCCAGGTAACTTTAGCACTGCCAGCCCACTGCTATCTCAGGGACATGGTTTGCGAACCACTGCTGTGTTTCATAGTTGCCAGGGCCAGTTGTGATGATCTGAAGGCCATTTGAGCAATATTGCTGCCCAGATGTAAGACCTGTGTTGCCCACACCATCTCTCCCATCTCTCCTTCCCCAGTGAATCACAAGCCACTTCCCCGATAGGTCATTCTCAAACTAAAGATTTACTGACTGACCTGATTCAGGCTGTGCTGTTTTGATGATGTTCCCGCAATGTCAGGCATATCCTAATAAGTGGGGAACCCTTGGAAGAATAGCATTTCCCGAAATGATGGGAATGTTCCTGTATATTCATGTTTTTCCTCTAAGAACCCAAGACTCTGATATCTGTCTGAATGGTCTGGTCCTCATAAGTCTGTGGGTTGGTTCTGGAAATCCCACAAGCCTGGGCTTTCTTGAGAGATTTATGGCCCTTCCTGCGCATCAGGGCCAGGAATAACATCACAGCTCCCCCGGCACCTCTGGTTTTCATCCCTGAGGGGGTAGCAAGGGAAGGGAAAGGTGTGCTGAATCAATACCACTTTGAGAGAAGACTGTCCAGACTTATTTTCCAAAACCTCAGAAAAAGCTCCATGTTCTGTTAAGTATATAACAGAGTTCTGCCCTCTCCACCCCACTCTCTGGGATTTCCCTGGCCTCATCTCCTCTCCTGAGCTGGATCCTGTGGTGAGGGAGCTGGCTTGAGCCCACAGACACACTCCAAAATGGGGCCAACCCCCTCGAGCAGTGGCCTTAGACCTTTAGCAGGCAAAGTGATGCTGAACTTTTAGATAAGCTCATTGACACTGTGTTTTAAGATCATTATTCCAAAATAATGTCATTTCATTTACTCTCACCCTGACCAAGAAAAGGGACAAACTAAGATGGCCATTCCAGTTAGATTCCTATGCCTGGCAAATCTGTTTGACCAAATTACATGTTATGTTGATGGAAGGCAAGTATGACTGATTTTTAGTCCATATAATACTTGACCCAAAGTATCTGCATATACCTTAGCAGTATATCAGACAAGAATTTAAAAATGTTATACCAACTCTCTAGAAGGTAGATGACCAGGGAGCTGGTCTAATGACTGTGTATGGAAGATCCAGTGCTGAGGTCTGCAGGGGATGCAGAGATGAATGAAAAAAGATCGGTGCCTTCAGGGAGATAAAAATCTAGTTGCAAAGGAAGATGAGTGTGCAAATAAAGTTCCTATCAGACCCTGAACCTGAGAGCCTTAAATGAAGTTTATGGTGGTCCAAGAAGTCACTTTTACTTGGCAACAACTCAGTTAGCATTTCATTACCTGGGAAAAGTCGCTTTGGAGCGAGGCGTTTAATGATGAGTGCAGATAAGGGTTAGAGGGTTGGGGGCTGTGTATTCCAAGATCCCAGACCTGGCTGGGTAGCACAGAGATGGTTTGGGGACCAGTGATGGTTTACACACCAATTTGATTGGTGTAGTGGACTCACAGAGCATACATCTGGGTATAAGAACCTTAAATGCTAGATTAAGGAATTGGTGTTTAATAGACTTGGCAACGGGGAAACATTTTTGATAAGAGAGGCAACCCATGCTATCAAACAAGAGTGGTATTATGAGGCTCTTTGGGGGAATGTTAACTAGGCAGCAGAAGGAAGATGACTTGGAGGGCCAAGAGGCTGGGGGCTGATCTATCAGGGAGGAGGTGTTTTCAATAACTAGGGTGAGGGTATGGAAATAGATTTGGTTTTCTTGATGAAGTTTCTGCATGTTGGACGGGAAATGACTTGATGTGGAAGACTTTCCAGCACTGTTCTGCGTCACCCACGAATCCCTCCCAGTTGATAGAAACCTGCCCACTCGCTCAGCAGAAGTAAACCTCGCAGACATTGGAATGTTTATGTTCGGCCCAAAATGGCTCTGGTTTTTTACACAGCTGTAAAGTGTACTTAACTCCCAAATATAAAACACTTCTCGACTACTGTTTCATAGCTTCATAAAACGGGGCTCAATTGTGTAGGTGCTCTGTGTTGTCATCCCCTATCTTTTTACGCAAATCTGTTTCCTGAGATTGTTATTCCAGCGGAAAAAAAAAAAAATTCAACCCAGCATAAACTACCTTTTTTTTACAAGCAGCCATAAGAAGCAAGCCCCGAAGACAATGAGGAGCCTCCACGTTTATATTTTTAACCCAACATTACAGCTCTTAACTAGGAGGGATGCAAAATCGCTTTAATTATGAATGTTTTTCATTGTGGTTGTGAGTGTAAGTCAGTAACAGATGTTCATTTTCCCCCAGCTCAACTGTTTTTAATTCTTTCTTGAACATGAAGAGAGAAATCTTTAAACATGAGCCAAAGTTCAATTAACATCCCTGGCTGAGGGTGGAAAATGCCCGACTTTGTTTTTTTCTCGGCTGTATACCTGCTTTGGCTGCCTGTGCCACAGAGGACCAGGGGAAAGAGTCCAGCTGGCATGGCTTTTATGACTGCAAAGTTAATTTGCAGAATAAGCCTTGGGCGGGAGGGGTCTGTGTGACCTTTTATATATTTATTTATTTACTCTCTTTCAGGTATAAATAAAATTGCACTGTAAAACACTGCAGCTTAATTGCAGGAAACCTTGTGCATTTTCTTGTTGCTGTAGTTCTGCGGGTGGTTAAGAGCCTGTGTTTTCTTTATATGGAGTTGTAGAGATCTCGTGTAAGAATATGTTTACAGCCAAGGTTGTGTGACTCGGTTTATCATGTTTTTCCTGTGCTCTGTGGAACAGACGGCTGTTCATTATTGAAAGACCTTTTTCTGCAACTCACAGAGTGGTTGTGGGGGGATCGTTTCTATGAGAATGCAGAATGACTTCCAGAGTCTGCAGCACTCTGACTAGAAGGCCTCAGCAGCGCCCGGTGCCCTGATCTGACAGCAGTTTGCTTTAGACCCTAGAGGTACAGATTTCGGCTGCATTTTCTGAAGTGCATCCTGCTGACAGAGCACGTGCCTGTGGTGAGTTTCCATTGGATCATCTGAGACAGAACCACAACTTCATAGGTTCACTCTGAAACCCACCCCAAAAGATTGGCACCATCGTATTATTTACTTTTGTGGTTTCGCTTTCTAAGCTTTCACCTTGTATTGGTTGGCCAAAAAGTTTGTTAGAGTTTTTCCAGGAGATGTTGTAGAAAACAAACTTTTTGGCCAACCCAGTATTTTATTTGATTTACTGGCGGCGGGTGTAGGGAGCACCACACAGCTTTCAGGATCTTAGTTCCACAGCCAGGGATCGAACCCAGGCCCCCTGCAGTGAAAATAAGGAGTTGTAATCACTGAACCACCAAGGAATTCCCCGCTTTCACCTTTTAGGAAAAAAACATAGGTGTGTGTTTCTCCTGGATGCTAAAACTTGAGAGTTATTTCCCTGGAATTACCTGAAAGGACCTCTCATAAATGTAGTGTGCAGGTTGCTTGGGTTCGGATGACGTTGCCCACGCCAGAGGTTTTCTTGTGTCTCCCCAAAGGTCCCCTGAATATTAGTTCATTAATCCTCATTTAGGCCACTGGAAAATGCTTCCTTTATAGTCAGTGACAAGTGGATTATCCCATTAGGAAATCTGTGGATTATATATGGCTTATGGGACTTGCAAAGGGTCGTTGGTTTGTCTTTGGATAAAAAGGAACCGTCCTCCTGATAGAGGAAAACCAATTCAAGGGAAGAAGTAGTTTGTAGACCTGAGTTGAAAAATGGGAGGTTGGCTAGGGTTCTAATAATCACATTTACAAACATCATCCTCCTTTGGTACACAGCTGCCTCTCCAAGGTCAACTCTTATGCCTCGAGGCCAGGATAGATTTGAAAAATGGATCATCTGGATTTAGTGCCGGCCACAAATCAGACTCCATAACGGAGGAGGAGGAGGATGGGGCAGTAAAGTTGTTCAGTGGCGTGAGAACTTAGAATTGAACATTCTTACCTTCGTCTTTCCCTTGACATTAGAGTGACATTTAAAGAGAAGTGTGTCAACCTCCTACTCCTTGAATATTTGTGATTCTGCATCTGTGTATACAGATCATGGCTGGGGGTCACGTGGACTTGGCAAAACTACCTCAGAAGCATCAATAACAACTTGTAGTTTCCAGAATTTGCTTTCTCAGTATCATGAATGGTCACTGTAAAATGAAGGAAGTTTCTGTTGTCTGGCTTGCAAATGCTGGGTTTTCCATATATTTAACTTGGGCAAGCCACTGACAGGACATCAGCTTGGGGAGGTGGGGGAAGGAGTCCAGGACCTGGATGTTGGAGTTTTGTCCCTGCCTGGACCTTTGCTAAGTATGTGACGGAGGACAGGTCACCTCCCCCAGCCTCAGTGCATCTGTCCTCAGTGCTGTAACAGGGGAGATTGGCACAAAAGACCTGAGGTCTCCTCCAGCCTTGCAAGGTATCCTTTTATGACCTAGCATTGACAGCTTATAAAGGGAAAGCTTGGGTGTTTTAAAGTCAGTTGGAAAGTAAGTACAGACGGTACACTCAGGACTTAGAGGTGTAGGAGAGAAGCTCAAAACAGTCCGGGCTCTTTGGGAACTTAAAGCAGAGCTGGAAGACATTCATAAAAGGGGCAGGTAGAGACCAGAGCAAAGGGAGTAGGGCAGGAGCTGAGGGAGATGCTGAGTTAGGGCCGTGAAAACACCTCCTGCCATTCCGGAGGAGATAAGCTGACGGGGGTTGGGGGCAGAGGTAGGGGTGGGGGGCTCTTTTAATGAGGCTAGAAGGCTGGGGCCAGCTTGTGAAGGGCCTCGGAAGACAAGATACAGAAATTCAAAATAAAGTCTTCCTTTATTTTGCATAGAGGATCAGATCTTGGTACAGAAATAACATTTCCTAACTATAAACATGAAATAAATGGCAAAAGGACAGTGAGATGGTATCTTATGTCACTGGGTTTCTATTTTTTGTTTTTTATGGACAAAGCCTTCTTCCTCCCACATGAAAATGGCATTTTCCTGGCCTGCTTTGTCCTGAATCATTCTGGAAAATGGGCCAGAAGCAGTTCCTCAGCACTCACCCCCTCCATGGGATTTGCACACAAGGAAGCCACCCAAACAGAAGCCTCTGCTGCAGTCTGATAGTCCGTCTTGGAGACTCTAGAGAGGAAGGGGAGGAGTCTGTTTATGCCACAGTCCTGCGTGTCCACTTTGGTGCCTTCAAGATACAGCTGTCTAGGATCTCAGAAATCTCTGGTCCGTCCTCATCCATTATAATAAAAATTCCCATCCAGATCAGTCACAGGCAGTATAGGCACAGCAGAATTCAAGCGCCTGATGATTTTGGAATCCAAACTGTAAATAGATCGTCCATCACATTTCCATGTGAGTTTGGGCCAAGCAGACAGATCTTTTGTTACTTCTGCTGCAGCTTGTTCGGGGACCAATAGGTGTGGTTTATTAGGCCAGGACTGTTCCTGTTTTTAACTGTCAATAGATGTCTAATAATAAACCCTTATTCTTGTTACTAAGCCATGCGAAAACATCTTGTTTATCACCATGTGGCACTTATATGGCAACGTTCAGTTGAGCATGATGTATTTACTGTAAAAGTAAACACATTGAGAGGAGGCACCCTGCGTGTGTAGGATTTCTATACAATGCCTTTGTCCAGGGAACCCTGAAGTGACCCGGGGAGGGGCAAGGATGGAGGAAAGGAAGGAGCCCACCACCTCTGCTTTGGACAAGGAGGAAAGAGGTTGTGTGACCAGTCTGTGCTGAGATCGTTCTCTGCTGAGCACCGTGAGAAGCCTTTTCTGTGTTCCAGCTCGGTCCTCACCACACTGTCGGGCTGATCCTGCTGCAGGCCTCATTGTTCAAGTGGGATAACAGGGTTTAAAGGAGACCCATATGTTCCCTAGGATCCCACAAAGAGGATCTGAATTTTGGCTTCTGAGTCTAAGAACCATGTTCCTGTCACCAAGCAACCCCTCACGGCCAGAGTTGATACATATGATGTCACAGCAACAAAGAGAACTCAGAGCCACTTCTGAAGTTGACTCCGACCAACTGAAAGGAAGCCAGCCTTCCAAGGATGTGGCATCATGTCTTTGTCACAGAACATCTGCCAGGATGGACTAGGACAGAGCAGCCCAGGGAGCCTGCTGCTAGGCTGTGGCAGGCCACATCCTTGTCCAAAGTGAGAGAGTACAGGGCGGTCGACCCACAACAGCACACAGGGAAGGTGAATCTAGAGGACAGCGACAAGGTGGCCAACACACGGGCTAGAGCAGGAGGGAGGAACCAGCCCCGTGTGGAACATGGGAGCTGAGCCTGAGAGCCCCTGACCCACGGGGCAGGAACCAGCTGTGGACGCAGGAGTGACAGTGGGCAGGGGATACAGGGGACTTCATGGACCCCTGCTGCTCCTGGGGCTCTGAAAATTCTAAGAGAGAGTGCTGAGTGGCAGGTGCTGGTTTAAGCACTTACATACATGTTGATTCATGGAATTGTCTGATGTGGGTTCTTAGGCAAAGAAAACTTGAGCGAGTGGCCCAAGGTCAGTGAGCAATTGGCGAAGGAGGTGGCATTGGGATCCAGACTATGGGGCTCCAAAGTGTGTGCTCGTGGTCATGTGAGATATTGCCAGAAAAATAGAAGAGAAAGCATCATCAAGGTTACTGGATGCTCACTCTGCGACCTTGGACTTCAAGGCCTGCTGCAACACTGGCACCCAGGAGAAGCTGGGTAATAATTGTGTAGGGGATGGAAAAGGCCAGAAGCAGGAGAAGCCATGCTGTTCTCGTCTCACTCAACCCCTTACCCTCATGCAAAAAATCAGACTCCTTTTTCTAGCACACAATCTCTCTGACCGGGGAGTTCTTGCCCCTGCAGTTTCTCCCAATCGCCTTTGTCGAGGTTTGTCACTCAAACAGCGTTCCGCCAGGTTTAAGTGTGGTCCTGACGATTCTGGAGGCAGCCTGCGATGTGCAGTATGTAAAAATGACATCCCGGGGCTCTCAGGAAGCTGCCCTGTTATGAAGCCAAATAGCCTTCTTAAAAATCAGAAGTGCTCTCATAAAACTCGTTTTTCATGCGGCCCAGGCTGTAGTTTCCACATGGGACGAAGTGTGAAACAAAGCTTTTATGGGAGATCTCAGAGATTCCTGTGAACTTTCAGTGACTCTTCATGAAATTCTTCCCAGAGAAGCACAGCATATTTTCTGCGGTGGCGCGTTTTCACATCCTCGGCTGGGTCTGAAAGAGACGATTACTCCGATGCAGCGCAAACTGGTTTTTGCCGGTGGACCCTAATTATTTCTTATCTTGATTATTGCATCTTCTTGATGTCCATCATCCTCCTTTTCCCAATCCTACCCTCTGAGCTTTCTCTTGGCATAAAAATATCCACTCTGCCTGTACATATAACACATTAAATCTGTATTTAGAAAGGAAAACACCATTCCTGTAACGAGCCCTGGCAAGTGCCTCTGTACCGCAGAGAAGGCTGCCCTTGTTTCAAAAAGAGTCCTCTGCTCCCATTGTTTCCAGAATTCACATTATTGAGAGCAGGGCACGCCCTCACTGCAGGAACCCACAGTGTAGCAATGAGCCACTGGGGGGCCCTCATCTCTCTGTGCACCTTGAAGGCAGAGAGATTGCATGTCTCTTTCACCCCCAGGTCTCCTGGACTGTGGGTGAATTAATGAAAAACAAGTTCAGCCATATAACCCTGAATCAGCCATTTGTTTATTTCCAACAGCATTAGAAAGCAGTATTCTCATCCATTGTATTAAAAGGCAAACTATATCTTAGGCATTTCTGTCCATGCATTTTAGACAGATGACTCTAACCAGATGATTTCTTGCTGGCTTTGTCCATACCTGGTCATTTCTTTGAAGTCTAGACAGTTTTAAATGACTGATCAAAACAATAATATCACCCAGAGCTAATATAGTACAGAACTGTATGCCACAAATTAATGTAACCAGTTTATACATATTGGTGGTGATGGTGTAGTTGCTAAATCATATCCAACTCTTGTGAGCCCATGGACTGTAGTGGGCCAGCTCCTCTGTCCATGGGATTTCCTAGGCAAGAATACTGGAGTGGACCACCATTTCCTTCTCCATCTTCACCAGAGCCCTATGAAGTTAGTTCCAGTGTTTTTCCATTTTACACATGAGTTGAAGGTGAAATATAGGGTCTGAGGGTGGTTTCCCAGGTGGCACAGTGGTAAAGAATCTGCCTGCCAACGCAGGAGACTCAAGAAATGTGGGTTTCATCCCTGGGTGGGGAAGATCCCAGGAGAAAGAAATGGCAACCTGCTCCAGAACTCTTGCCTTGAAAATTCCATGGACAGGAGTCTGGTAGAGGGCACCAGATAGTAATAGCAGAGCCAGATCCTAATACAGGCAGCCTTTTGCCAAGTCCCTGAATTACCTGCCCCAATGCAGCCTCTGGCTGGGATCCAGCTGGTTTCCTTAGTTGTATTCATCAGGTTTAATGGGAGATAGAGCTGTTGTGTGCGTGCATCATATGGATTGTGATCCCTAATGGCATTGTCACTGTTCCTCTTATTTTATCATATACAAATGGTAGTGTGTATTACATACGTGTAACTACGAAGCACAGAGTCTGTATGTTGCACACAGATCCCTGTGTGCGTTTTGTCACATGGTTCCATCCTTCCAGTGCTCAGAGCCTCTGCCGTAGACACCTTCATCCCACAAGGACTGGCGGAGCCCTGCTCAGGTGCACACCATGCTGGGTACTGGGGTCTGGGGACAGTTGGAGCAGCCCAGCCCTGAGGAACCCACAGTCTGACAGCAAGCTCCTAGAAGACACACAAGGGTGATGGGCAGGACAAGCCAGTCACCCTTGGACACACCCAGATCCCTCCCTTCCAGGCTGTCCTGCACCTCCCTCACAGGGCTGAGCAGGCCTGATTCTCTGAGTCTGGACACTCACCCCTCACAGGCACCTGCTTGCTAGCCAGCCCTTCTTAGCTCAGCTGCAAGGTTCGAAACTCAGAGAACCGATTCTGTTTGGCAGCCTGATGACAGCTGGTCAGAGTCCAGGGTGCCCTGTAGGACCCTTTTTAAAAGAGCCCTGTGGGTGACTTGGGACCATTTCTTAGAACCAGGTTTTACCTACCCTGCAAACAAAGATTGGCTTCCCTACAGAATATTCAAAAAGAATGAGAAGTAGCACGGTCCAGAAGGACACCTGAAACAGTGAAGAGCTGTCTTCTTGCTTTCTCTCCATGATACACCTCTGTCACTTTCATGGTGAGACCTTGTCTGTGTCCTTCTGGTGGGCCTGAGGTCGGCTTGCCAACAGCCCACCTCCCCTGTTCGTTTGTAGGTTCCTGCTTGCTGACACAGTGCCTTATTGGCAGGCACTAAAAATGACCTTTCTCTTCTATTTCAGCCTCTCTATACCCTATTTAAATGTCAGTTAAGAATTGTTTGATTTCCACCCCCACGCCCCCAAAATGAATGTTGGTTCTTTTAGAAAGAAGCTCTATACGTGGTTACTGGTGGTTAAAATGGCTTTTCTTACTGTGACATGTAGTCAGAAGAATCTTTACACTGAGACACACACCTGAAACAAGTTTTACAAACACATCTTATACTCTGATACTTTCTATTCCATTCTGTCCATTAAAAAAAAATTCTAATTATGCCCCACAAAAATGACCCAGTTAGGAGTCACAATTTGAAAACACTGGGACTCTGCATCGGAAATAGGTCTTGAGAGTTGCCTGTTGTCACAGGAAACCTTTATGTTAAATCTCTGTGAATCTCAAGCAGCAACTGGAAGGCTCAGGGGAAAGAGCCATTTTAATCTCCCCCAAAAGTAAAATAGCGGAGCTGATGTGGGAGGTGGGGCAGCGATGTCACCAGGATCGTTGCAGTACCGAACGGACATCCTTGTTTCTTATTGCTCATTTTGTTTTTCCTGAAAAATATCCAGAATGTGAGAACAATAAAGGAGATAAGACGTTTTCTTGTGCTTTGGGGGCAGTTTGTTTCTCCTCTCACCAAGATGGAGACCTGGGGAATTAGCACTAAAACTTAGTCAGGAACAAACTGCAGGGGCTTGACTCCAGGCTGAGCTGGTGAGAGAACAGAGGCTTCTCTGAAGTCTCAAGGAGAAAGAAGAGGATGGAGGCAAAATAAGAAAATGCTGATGAGAAAAAGGTTGATTTTCCCTTTACATCTTTTTCTGGGAATGTGCCTATTCAAATAGAGGATTTCTTACCCTTGCTTGGTGGAGTTGTTTTAAAATATGAACACCCAGTTTTTAGAAGCAGCTGATTTTCATAGCCTTAACCTTAAGGCTTCCATAGATCTTAACCTTAATTCAGTCATGGGCTACGGAGTGAGACTGACAAGGAAGGAGCCAGGATCAGGGTCACAGCCTCCAAGCACAGCTCGGCCCTTCAGTGATGGCAGTCACGTCATGCTGGCTGGGTGGCAGTCAGGGCTGTGTGGTCCTGGCCGGTTTGGGGGTGGCAGCCTCCACGTCCCTCCCATGTTCCCCTTGTTATGAGTGTACCTGTAGGAGTGCGGCTGCCTGTGACCACATCATCAACTCGTGGTTCTCACTTCTTTGTCAAAAATCAACACAATGGAAGGTGACGGAGGATTGGACTTCTGCATCTCATCTGTCTTGAAGTGGCAGACTCTGGATGTCAGATACACAGCCATGTGTGCGTCTCCACAATGCCATCATCCCTTGCAGTGTCCACACATAACACTATTATGTGTGAAAGCAGTGACCTGGTGTCAGGAGGCCTGTTTCATCTTTGCCTTTCATTTGTGTGTTTAACAAATACATACTGTGTGACTTGGGTGTCCTAGGTACTCTCAAGGCCACCACGAGTTCAGTGACATGGGTTTGAACATACTGAGAGATGTGCACTTCCATTTGGGTGAATTTAAGTTATTAGTGGGACCATAGACAGGGAAGGGAGACAAGCTCTAGAGCGAAGACGGCTAGAGTAGAACCCTTGCTCTGCCACGGAAGAGCCTTGTGTCCTCAGACAAGGCACTCTGCTTCTCTGAGCCTTCGTTGTATATCAAATGAAGATATCGTAGTAGGTATCAGCCTCATAGGGCTGTTGTGAGGTTTAAATGAGTGTGCCCCCAATTAGGGTCAGCTGCCCTTAGGACAATGATGATGGACCAAGGAGGGCAAGAATTTTTGAGAGTTGGCGACGGTCCCTTGAGCCACTAAGTGTGTCTTCCATTGTAATCACTTGTTGCCAGTTCACTTAGACTGTTGTTGCTTCAGCTCATATAATGTAGGTCGGTACCAATTAAAGCTAATTATAATTATATAAGGCAGAAAGGCAGTGCTTTACTAATGTATTTGCCAGAATTTGTCATCCCAAGAGAGTTTTGGTTTGCTGTCACTGCAGTTATCATTTGTGCATGAATATTAATAATCTGAGTTAAAAGAAAATTGTGGCGTATTGGATTTCTGGAAAAGATTGACTTGTTTTTATCCGTGTGTCACTGTTTATGAATACAAAGAACGAGAACACTGTAGGTGCTAGAATGGGTTTGGGGCCATCATCACAGAGTAAAGAGGTGAGCAGGGGACAGAGGCAGTGGGCAGAGTCTGGAGGGAAGTGGGCTAGATGTAAGCTAGTCCTTGTGGCAAATGAGGCATTCAGCTGGCTCCTGGGCCATGAAGGGGACTCATCCAGGTGGGTGGATATGGATGTAAGTGTGCACAGGCACTCTGGACCCCCTTGTCTTTTCATGTAACTCATGAAATCAGCTTTTTACTTCCTTGGCTGACAGCCAGATGGACTCTTCCCACAGTCCTGTGGGATATAGTTGCCCTCTGAAATCCTGTCCACTAGGTTTGCTCATTTCCCCAAATGAAATGCTGGCATGAGCTCTTGGGACCACTCCCCAAAGGTACCTCTGTAAATCACTGTCCTGCCCACCTCCGGCCCCCACAGTGGGGACTCCTCAGCCATGGAGGATGACAATGGAAAACTCAATCTGAGAAAGATTAGTGGCTGTCAACTCCCACCTGTGACCGTGCAAGGTGAAATTAATTTTCTTGTAGAAACTCTCACGTTGGTGAAAGTCATTTGTAAATTGTTTGATGATGCCTAAGAATAAGAAAAGCCTGAAAAAATCAACTCATGAGGCTTTTCTTTGGAACACTGGAGCGCCAACACCCAGGAGGGCAGGCCCCACCCTCAGGTGTATGAGACTAGCCCTGTGCTTCCCACACCCCACTTCCCACACCTTCCCCTCCTCTCCAGTGCTTCCAGGGCTTTGCTCTGTGTGTCACATCTTTCTCTCAATCAGGGATATTCCATTCAAAATTAAATCAAAAAAGCACAGACTTTGAAACCAAAGACCCAAGTACCAGTCCAGCCTGCCTGTTTCTTAGATCTTAGACACGTCCCTCACCTCCTGAACCCCAACTCTCCCCTTTGAGAAACTGGGGAAACAGAAGTTGGTTCCATGAAAAATATGTCTCCACACTCTAGGCTTACAGAGGCCACCCTACCACCACCACCACCACCTAAATGACAAAGGCATCTCCCAACTCCTTCAAGTTCCAGAATGCAAGTGTCAAGCAAAATTTGCTCATTTTTAGGTAGCTACAATTTTTATTAAAAGAAATCCAAGTAGGCACAGGTAAGTTTAGGTATGGAAGTATATGCCAGAAGTTAAGGAACAAATGATTTAAAGCAAAAGTAGTCCACATTTTAAAAAGCACGTGCATTTTGGCTATCAGGCCTTTGTGCAACCCTCAGAGCTTCATATTGTGCCCATTAGTGCAGTAAAAATGAAAGTGCTTAAGGGAGAACTAGGATTGGGCAGAGCCTCAAAGCCATGGGTGTTTGTAACCAGAGCATCAGTGAAAAGAGTAGTCATCCTAACAGAATAATTGCTTGGCTGAATCCCCACTGTAAATCCCCCCTGGCACGTTCCCCCAGCATCCCAGTCCTCTGACCTTTGTGTCCTTGGGATGCAGACCTTTGCCGGTGTTCTCTCTTCTAAGAGAGCAAGTTCATCCAAATCAGAAATCTCACCCAGTCGATTTTTGTTTTAAAATAGAAGGGCGATGTTTTTGCAGTTCTTGTCCCTGTGCTGTCAGCCTTCTCAGGTGCAATAGCCGAGAGGAAAGGTTGGCACTTCTGGAAGAACAGCCACCATCGCTCTAAAGAAGCCACGACTGTGGGTTTTTCATCTGCTTTTCTTACTGAAGGCCTTCAGGCTTTCCCTTTAGTCATGAGAATGTTGCCTTTTGGACCCTTCAAGAAAGTCAGCGTGGGGAGAGCTACTGGCCTGTGGCAGGTTTTATGTTTTGTGCTTAAGCACTTGTCTTTTTCAGTTGGCATTGCCAAGGGTTAGAGCTGACTTGTGGAAAGCAAAGAGCAGGGGTGGAGAGATGAGGGTGAACCCGTGCTTGCACCACAGCATAGACTTACCCTGCTGGAGTCCCCAACCAGCAGCCCTGGAGAAAGAGACCTGTGAGATAAACCACTGAACACCTCTCACTTCTGTGACGTTAACTTGAGGGTGGAAGTCAAGGGCTTGTCAAGTTCCTTCTCGCTGCAAAATTCCGACTCACCAATTCACTGTTTCCCAACCCTGCTTCTGGGAGGACACCTGCCAGTCCCTCCCCAGACACCTGCTCTGGGCCCAGAGGGTGAATTCTTCTTGTGACTCGCATGCTTTCCTCACACCTACCTGCCCCAATTACTCCCAAATACAAGAATGGGTGTTGGGGGTCTTTTTCCTCTTTTACACAGAGGAAATGCCTTATAATTTTTTTCTTTAGAAAATGCTGCAGAAATGAACACTTTATGGATTCCGGGTGATGAGGGCTCAGAACCAGGAGCCTGACTTGATTCCGGGTCCTCCCTCTGCTGGCTGGAGCCCAGGGCTTACATACGCCTCCCGGATCACCTGCTCAATCAAGATCAGGGTTACTGAATGAGCATATGCATTCCTTAACACCCCATCCTGCTTCCCTGGAACAGTCCAAAGGCTCACTTCAATGTGATGGTCTCAAAGCTAGTACTGATGGGCCTGTTTGAGCCCTCCAGCTGGCCTGAAGGGCATGCGCTCCAGAGTGGGTACCCAAGACAGTCTATAAGATGGAGGAAGGAGATATGGAATCTTTACACTTACTAAGTAAAGTATTTCTCATGTTATTATGTATATTTATTAAACTATCAAGATTTCCAGGAGAAATATCAATAACCTCAGATATGCAGATGGCACCACCCTCATGGCAGAAAGCAAAGAAGAACTAAAGAACCTCTTGATGAAAGTGAAAGAGGAGAGTGAAAAAGCTGGCTTAAAACGCAACATCCAAAAAACTAAGATCATGGCATCCTGCCCCATGGCAAATAGATATGGAAACAGTGACAGATTTTATTTTCTTGGGCTCCAAAATTACTGCAGATGGTGTCTGCAGCCATGAAATTAAACCACACTTGCTCCTTGGAAGGAAAGTTATGACCAACCTAGACAGCATATTCAAAAGCAGAGCCATTACTTTGCCAACAAAGGTCCATCTAGTCAAAGCTATGGTTTTTCCAGTAGTCATGTATGGACATGGGTTTGGGTGGACTCCGGGAGTTGGTGTTGGACAGCGAGGCCTTGCGTGCTGTGGTTCATGGGGTCACAGAGTCGGACACAACTGAGCAACTGAACTGAACATGTATGGATGTGAGAGTTGGACTATAAAGAAAGCTGAGCGCCGAAGAATTGAGGCTTTTGAACTGTGGTGTTGGAGAAGTCTCTTGAGAGTTCCTTGGACTGCAAGGGGATCCAACCAGTCAATCCTAAAGGAAATCAGTCCTGAATATTCATTGGAATGACTGATGCTGAAGCTGAAACTCCAGTACTTTGGCCACCTGATGCAAAGAACTGACTCACTGGAAAAAGACCCTGATGCTGGAAAAGATTGAGGGCGGGAGGAGAAGGGGACGACAGAGGATGAGATGGTTGGATGGCATCACTGACTGGATGGACACGAGTTTGAGCAAGTTCCAGGAGTTGGTGATGGACAGGGAAGCCTGGCATGCTGCAGACCATGGGGTCACAAAGAGTCAGACATGACAAGTGACTGAATTGAACTGTTTTATCCTCACCCTTTTATTTGCTTATCTGTTTTACACAGTAATGTATTAGTAAATGTTGTTGTTCAGTCACTCAGTCATGTCCAACTCTTTGCGACCCCATGGACTTCAGCACGTCAGGCTTCCCTGTCCATCACCATCTCCCAGAGTTTGCTCAAACTCACATCCATCAAGTTGGTGATGCCATCCAGACATCTCATCCCCTCTCGGCCCCCTTCTCTTGCCTTCAGTCTTCCCAGCATCAGGGTCTATATGTCATTTATAATCAGTATATTCACTCACACTGCCTTCCAGGAGGCAGCGACCACAGTTTTTTATTGGCTGGGATATAGGATCCAAGAGCTCTTTGACCACTTCTAGGAGAGCCAGCCTTGCTCCATACTGCTTTCCTGAAGGATGGTATGGGGAGTGGCAGGATTCTCTAAGAAAGGGTGACAAGTGCTGGGAATCCTTTCATTCAGATGTTTGTTTTGAGATGGCAAATGAAGCCAAGATTGAAACTGAACCAGGCTGAAGTGGACTTTTCCCCTTGGAAAGACATGAGCATATGAGTAAAGTAAAGCAGAGAGGATTGGCCCGGATACTGCCCAGCTAAAGCTGTAACTTCATTTAGGGTTAGCGTCTCCTAGGGTTCAAAGATGTGTGGAAAGAGCTTAAGAGCAGTAGGTTTGGGGCCCTCAGATGTTTTCTGCAGATGCTGTGGGCCCTGCTGGTAAGTCTTCTAGATGTGACCACCAAGCGGACGCCAGCATCTGGGTATGTGCCGCTTTTTGGAACAGCAGCCCCTCAACCTGCAGGAGGCCCTCTCATTGCAGGACTCATCTCATGGCTGGGGATGTTCTTCTTGTTTGATGACAGGGTAGCACTTGGGGTGGGCCTCCTCCCTGGTGCCTCAGTGGTAAAAAAAAAAAACCTGCCTGCCAATGCAGAAAACACAGGAGACTTGGGTTCGATCCCTCAGTTGGGAAGATCCCTTGGAGGAGGAAATGGCAACCTGTCCCAGTATTCTTGTCTGGAATATCCCATGGACAGAGGAGCCTGGCAGGCTACAGTCCATGGGGTTGCAAAGAGTCGGACACGACTGAGCAACTCAAACAACAATAGCGCTTGGAGTACAGGAATACAAGGAACAGTAGATTCCCTAACCCCTACCTCATGTTTAAAAAAAAAAAAAGTGAGTACCCTCAAGAAATCATGAGGGAACAGTAGATGAAACTTTTCATGTGAACTTTTGCCTATTTATTTACCAAATACTTCTTTAATGCTTGTGAAATGCCGTTGTTCTAAATCCTTTTAAAAGCAGGAACTCAGTTGGCCCTCACAACAACCTTAAGAAGTAGTAGTATTATCAGTCTGTTTTAGGATGAGGAACCTAAAGCTCAGAGAGGTTACATCACTTGCCTGGGGACACACAGCTCATCTGTGGCAGCATCAGGGATCATCTGGGCTCCCAGCCTGGCCTCTGTAGATGTGTCTGCGTGAGCAGTCCTCAGTGAGCACATGCCTCTCTTGTGACATGGAACCCTTCTTGTAGTTTTTCTAGTGGAGATTCTCATACCTCCGAATTTTCTTATTTTTTATTTGGTTTCACAACAGGCTTTTCTAAAAAACATGTAATATTTTTTATTTTACATGTAATATTATAGGGTAGTATTATTACAAAAGCGGTATTATACTGTCTTCATTTTTTTTTTATTTGTGGCTGCACTGGATTTTCACTGCTGCACGAGAGCTTTCTCTAGTGACTAAGCAGGGGCTTCTCTTTGTTGCGGTGCACGAGCTTCTCACTGCACTGGCTTCTCTCACTGCGGGGCACAGGCTCCAGGCTCGCTGGCTCAGCAGTTGTGGCAGAGCGGCTCAGCTGCCCCGCGGCACATGGAAGCCTCCAGGACCAGGGATGGAACCCGTGTCCCCTGCACTGGCAGGCAGACTCCCATCCACTGTACCCTCAGGGAGGTCCTGTCTTGTTTTTTGTGCACTCACTATGGCTTCCTGTGCCAGCTGCTTTATCAATATTAATTCTAACCTTTGCATTAAACTGAAGGGAAGAGTCTTTCCCCCATTTCACAGAAGAGAAAGAAGAGATCAGGTAGTCACTCAGCTGACTGTCCAGCCAAGGCATGAACCCAGCGCTGTGCACTGCTCAGCTTGTTTTACAGGACAAAACTCTAGAAACAGATCCTTCTGGATCCCCATCCCAGGCAGGCAGTTTCACAAAGCACCCAGAGGACCCTGTGGGGTGTGAGCATGCCTATACTCGTGAAGGCATCCTGATGTGGATGGTGACTCACGTGGGCCCCCTTCCTGCAACACTTGGGACTGGATGCTGCATGGCTTCCAGACAGCTGTGTCCACAGGATCAATCCCTCGGGCCTGGCCCCTTTTGATCCTGAGGAGTTTTGAAGTTTTATCTTCTGCTGGGCTTCATTAAGCCCTTGGTTGGTCTGAGGCTTTCTTTCCCACTCCCAGTGCCCCCAGCTGTAAATGATGTGCAATTTTCGGTATTCAGGTTAACAAGTTAGCCCAATTAGATGGGTAAATTAGTCATTCTCACTTTCTCAAGTCCTACTGGAAGAGCTTTGTGAAACAGCATTTATAGTTTTCTAACAAGCAATTTAAAGGACACCGGCATGTGGCATTTGTTTAAGAGTAAAATGTCCTAAACGGTGCCCTACTGAAAAACAGACTTTGAGATTTGCTCACAGACCGACTCAGGGCCTTGGCAGAGTGGCACCCCTGTGCTGTCTTGATCCCTGGGGTCTCCATCCAAACACAGTGGGGCTTACTGAAACCCACATTGAATGCCAACACCTCATTTTTGCCTGGTTATTTTTTCTGCACCGCCCGAGTTTCTAAACAGGCTGCTTTGAATTCTGAGTGGTAGATAGTGGAGGACCAGAAACACAGAGGCTGAGAAGCACCCCCTCCCCCCACCCCCACCTTCAGGGGGCTGCTGGCATTGGAGGCCAGGAAAACGTCACCTGGGGAAAGATGACTCCCTTAATCGCTAATTGAGAACGTGTAAGCTCTTGAACCGCACAGTGCTCAGTTTCTTTGTGTCTGAGTGACAGTCATCCTCACCTCACAGGGTCACCGGAGGGTTAAATGAGATGCAGCATCTAACATACCTAAAACACACGAGGCCCTCGTTCACCTTGAGGTCCCTTCCTCCCTTCCTGGATCCTTTTAAGTGTTCACCTCATGCTGGCGTCCTTGTTCCTGGCTTGACTGGCTCTTCAAACAATCTTATTAATGCCTATTAAAATGAAACCCAATAAAAGTGCCAATATTTGGTGTTGAAATAATTGATGTAGCAGAGAGAGCCCACGGTGAGCACCCAGGCAGGCCCCTGCTGCAATTTAGCTTCACACCTGGGGGATGAATTTCACAACTGTAATTGCTACCATATAATTCTTATTAATGTTGTGCTATAATTCCTATTTATTCCATGAGGCTTGTAAATGCATTAGAACTTGTCAACATATTATTTTACACTGTTTATGATCTGTAGAATTATGTCCTTCAGGATTGTATTGTGCAAAAACTTCACATAAATGGCTGTAGACCTCGTTAAAAAAAAGGGGGCGGGGAGTTGCTTGTTGAAGTGGTTCTCCATCGCCTCCATGCTGAGCAGAAGTCGGTGAGGCAGATTTTTAATTCAGTTCTGAGCAGAGCTCTTAACCTCAGGGTACAAGGGGATCCCGGCATGCACCTGAGCTCTCTGCTACGGTGGCTCAGCCAGCCCTCCCTCCCAGGAAAGGTGGTGTGTACTGAAAGGCAGGTGCTATTCGCTGGGGACAGGTGTGGTAGGGAATTGTTGGGTCTTCCTCTAGCTGGACCTGCATTCTGATGATGACAATGTGCCCTCAGAGCTCTGGGTGTTTCAGCCCCCTGCTCCCTAGCTTGGGGTAACCCCCCTTTAGTGCCACATTTCTTCGTGGTCTTCCCAGCTCAGCTGATAAAGAAAAAGATCTGAAATGAATTCCCACTTAAGTGTAAATACCTAATAAGAGTAAAATGTAACCCCCTCCCACAGACTTTTGTACTTACTATGGTGATAAAGCATGAAACTAAGGGGACAGAATTCTGTTCATTGAAGTGTCATGTGTATCCTGTGTGTGTGTTGGGGCAGGGGTCTGTCTGTCGTGGTCAGTTTTATTTGGTTTCAGCATCCTTGCAATCACATTTGCTGACGAATTGCGTTCAGGTTCTTGCACAGCTAACTCCTTACCATGAACCCTGGTCTGATGGGAAAGCAGACACCCTCCCCCTCAGGGCTGTTCTTGGGACCAGATACCCTTGCAGTCCCTTGGTGCCTGAGATGTCCTCTGCCAGAGCGGTAGGAGCTGCCTGTCCCCTCACTGCCGTGCCTCCTGTCCTGCGGGGACGCTCCTGAGGCTCCTTGCATTTCTGCTCTGGCCCCGCAGGCAGCGAGTACGACGAGGAGGAGGTGGACTATGAGGAATCAGACAGCGACGAGTCCTGGACCACAGAGAGTGCCATCAGCTCTGAAGCCATCCTCAGCTCCATGTGCATGAACGGAGGGGAGGAGAAGCCTTTTGCCTGCCCTGTTCCTGGGTGTAAAAAGAGATACAAGGTAAAAGAAATACCCTCTCGCTTGGCATAACGGGATGGAAAATGGCAAGTCCTGTGTCAGTCGAGCCTGGGCAGAGGTGCTTCGCTCTGCGGAGCCGATTGGGTGTGTGGCTGCCCTCAGGTCAGGGCTAGCTCTGGTCTCTGGGTGGGTTTTCCCCTTTGCTGATCTATGTGGGAACTATAGGTCAGATTTTTTTTTTTTGTTATAGGAGGATCATGTCTTTAATATTCTTCAAATCCATGTCAGATCAGGCACAATATCAAATGTGTCACCTACTTGTTTGCCAAACACCTTTCCCAGTGACTGGCTCTGCAGGTGGTTCACAGAAGACCACTTTGAAGTCTTAAAAGCCTACAGATGGTTCACAGAGCCCTTTTGGAAAATGTTGTAGGGTATTTTCTTCCAGCTGAGGAAGCCCTTGCCCCCTTTCCCGCACTGGCATGAAAAGAGATGAGGAAAAAGGGGCCTTTGGTATTTTTCACACCTAACCATCAGCTCTAGCTTCAGCAAAGTCTCTGTAGACAGCACAAAACCTGTGTCTCTGCAGGCCTGACTCTGGGTGTCAGGGGAGCCAGGGGCACTAAAGTCTCCATTGAGAAAAACTCCAAGGGACAAAACACTGAGAAATACCCACACATTCAAGTGTGGGTCCAGAGGACGTTTCAAGAAAACAAATCTGCAAACTGTCCCATGAAGCATTCGCAGCTCTTTAAATCCAACTGTAAAAAAAGTAAAAATCAAAAACAGATTGGGTGTCTGTGATGAGATGCTAATTTCCTCAAAGCTCAGCAGATTGACTATTTCTAAAGAAAGGCTTGAAAAATATGATCGCATAAGCACTTCCTGTATTATTCCCTCTTCAATATGTCTCTGAACACACACACATACACACGATTATTTCAGTACTTTTATACCTGCTGCTGATATTAAAGCATAAAACACAAATGTATCACAGGTAAGTGACTCAAGGTTTCACCAACTCTGAACACAGTTAAATGTTTATCATGGAAACGCCAGGATAGGGATGTGAGGTCCCATGTGTCCTGATGCACTGTGCCATGTCCCCGGTGCACACGTACATTCCTGTGGGTCAGAAGGCATCGTGGTAGTGGGGTGGGGGTAGGAAAAGAATGAAATGGTTACCTCAGGAAGCCAGGAGCCCAAGGGATTGTTCAAGAAGCTAGTTTGTCCAGAGGACAGCTCTGCTTGCAGAATGAGATTTTCTTTTCTTTCTCTATGTGAAAATGGAGAAAGCTGGACAAGGACACTGCTGTTGTATCTTGCCTGCCCTTAGATGCGCCTGCCCTCCATGCTTCTGGGGAGCTGGTGCATTGTGCTCCGCTGCCTTGCTGCCTTCTCTCAAGAGTCCAAATACTGTTTTAGGGGCGTCTTACACGTCAGCTAAGTTAAAACAGGGAGCAAAGTAATAACCCAGACTGCGACTGACTGAAAAACAAAAAACAAGGTAGGGGAATATAAGCTACACCCTTTATTTTGGCCAAAGAGGATGAAGCCTTCTCTCTTTTCCACCTCTGGCTTCATTCCGTTTTTACATCCCTCTCCCCTGGTCATTTCTATCTTCTTGTCATTACTCTTTTGCTTCTATTTTTCTTGAATTTCTAGGAGTTTCTGCTTTCCTGCAGTTTGTTTGCATCTACGTCAGTGAGGGCTTTGGGGGAGTGTTCTTCCTCCATCTAAGGCCCAAAGAAAATTGCATGAAACTTGGGCTATGGAGGCTGCCTGTTTCAGTACCACAGACTGACAAATGACATGGGTGGCAAGTAGTGGTGGTGATTTCCACGAGGGAAGTGTGAGGTTCCTTTCCTGGGCCAGAATACCAGGTAATGGTACATGGGACAGGAACAAATGCATAATTGCTTCTAACCAGGTGCTTGAGGTAGAGGTAGTCATATCACCTAACTCTTTAGTCTCACTCTTTCTCCTGGGAAGTTACTGGTTGCAGGGCAGTTGTGTTCTCTAGTATAATTATTTCACCTTATTTACTGCATGGTTGTTGGATTGGATTTTGGTGAGAGGGGGCATAATGAGTTGGTGCGCTGTGGTGTCAGGCAGAATCCACAGGGCTGCCATCTTGTTCACTCCCACAGCTTCCTTCAGACATAGCTCATTCCTTGCCCTGCCTACTGGCAGGAGGTCTCTCATCCATGAGGGTTTTGGGCACCGACTCAGGATCAGCTCTTCTGACCATTTCATTGGCATTTGCAAAACTGAGAGAAGATGAGCACTAATTCCCCAGACTTCATATAGAGTAGGGCAGAGGAGCAGCAGTACAGTTGTTTCCCATGTTAATTCTTCTGCCTCTAAATGCCCCCTTCCCCTCCTCTCGTCGTCAGCACGCCTCATTTCATTCCCGTTTCTCAAAGCACAGCTCAAATGTTTGTGGGAGCCCTTACCAGCTTCCCAGACTGAAGTTTCCCCCAGCCTAAAGTTCTGTCGTCTGACCTTTCTACCTCATCTGTTCACACAACTGGCAGAGCATTTATGGTCTTATTAGCCCAAGTGCTTACAGCTCAAAGACCCCTCTGCATGTAGCTCACGTCCTGAACATACTAAATACCCTGAGGATAAAGGGATAAAAACAAAATACATGGGGAAGAGGGGAGCAATGTGGGCTCCCCACTGACCAACAGAACCCCAAAGCCGCAACACAATTCATTCTTCTGTGCTCCACGCAGACATTCCAGTCCAGGAGGACAACTGATTCCATCCACCTTGGTTCTGCACAAAGTTTCTCTGAAAGAGTCCTCAGCTACACAGAGAACACAGCATTTCAGCAGCATAAAGCAAGCCTGGTCTTTGGCATCTGTGTAGATACACAGTCAAGCACACATGTACCTCCAGGTTTTCCCAAGAAAAACACTTCATTCAGCCTTTCTCCCCTTCAGTGGATCTAAATCTCCTTGCCTCTCCTGAGGGTCCCCCGAGAAGCCCTGGTGGGAGCATAACTGACCTTTCTGGATAAAACTTGGCAGAAAATAGAGCTTTTAAAAATATTCAAATTCTTCAGTTCCATAATTTTCCTAGAAATTTATGCTATTTTCAAAAAATATTGATGAGGGAATCCAATCTTACACACACACACACACACACACATATATATACATACACAGCAAAAAATGTTGAAACACCTGTGATGTTAAACTGTGATTCTGTTATACATTCTTATGCTCCTCTCTACTTTCTCAATGTCTACAATTACCTACACTGAACACAGATTACGGTAATAACCATGGAAGAAAAAGACCTGGTTCCCACATGACTTGCCCTGGACATCCCATGTGCTGCTATGTCAAGTATGATAGAGGAAGGACTTGCAGTGCCATCTCTGGGGCAGGTGGGGTGTCGCCATGCTGCTCCATATGCCTTCACTGTTTTAACTTGAACTTAAATGGCAACCCACTCCAGTGTTCTTGCCTGGAAAATCCAATGGACAGGAGTCTGGCGGGCTACAGACCATGGGGGTCACAAAGAGTCAGACACAACAGAGAGACTTTCACCATCACCAAGCCCAGATTTGGTTTTTTCATTTTTCTTCCACATGAGATCCCCAAATGACTTCATCCTCTCCTTTGTGTAGAACATCAAGGTTCACAGGAAACTGAAAATTAGGCTTTTATATCAAGGGTACACATTACATATTGTACTTATACAGGCCTGAATACTGAGAGATCAAATAGTTAAGGCGTGGTGGCCCAGTGTGTGGTGTCCTAACTTTAGCTCTCATGATTTGATTTGGAGTAGAATTCTGTCGTTCGGATTGGCTCAGTTCCCTCAGCAGGCAGGGAGTTCCTGGCATGGAAAAGAGCCAGTGCCACCTCAGGTCCTCCTCTGTACCTTATGCCCTGCCCCTTCCTGGGTCAGATCACTGTAATTCAGACAGTTTTCTCCAGACTGAGTGTCCTAGTCCTGCCCAACTTTTAAGAATTTTTCAGGGACTACTAGCTGGCTGTGCTAATTAATAGCACGTTAGCTGCATGGACTCTGGGGGAGATAAGGGCTCTGGAGCCAGGCATACCCAGGTTCCCATTTCGGTTCTGTCACTTACCAGCTTCATGATGTGGTCAAGTCAGCTTCTCGAGTGTCAGTTTTTAGTTAAAACCTGAGTGCTGAATAACACAGTAGATATCAAGTTCTTGGCATGAAGAAAAGTTCTGTTAGTGACGTTCCTTGCCCTGTCGGAGATTAATCCTCTTTCTCCTTTTCAGAGATCAGAGGATTTAATAAGCATTTCAAGTTGCCTGACATTTATTTATTTTTGTCATTGATAATATATATTTTTGAAAGACCAAACTCATTTCAGGATCTCTGCAGTTAGGAGCTTCAGCGAAGCTTTTGAGTCTTGGAAAGTGAAGTTCCCATAGTTATCTGTGAATGAACAGATAGGGAAATGTTACATCTGATTAGAGATATAACTAATATTTGTGATAAGGGTATCCCATGACACTTGTGAACATCTTAAGTCACAGCAACAAAGAGAGATCGTTGGTAAGGTCGTTTATTTTAGGCTCTTTGGTCAACCCAGAGCTGCCATGTTTCCACACATGTAACTGGCTTCCTGATTTTTCCAGAATAATAAAGCTGGCATATATGTCAGTCCCACAGCCACACACACAACACAACATTTGCATTCAAGCTGGGTACAGACCACAGACCCTACTGGGATCACCTCAACGCTGGACAGGACCCTCCCCTGCTGAGCTCCAGACCTGGGGTCACACTGGACAGGTTTCTCGTGGCTTAGCAATTTCTAGTTTCACACCTTGCCTCCCTTATTTAAAAAAAAAAAACACCTCAGCCTGGATGGAGTCTCTCAAGTTCTGGTCCTGCTGGAATTGCTAAACACACAGGAGTACCTGGATTTATAATGATCCTTCTTACAAGTTCCCTGTGCAATGTTTTAGTAACTCCTCATCCAGAGGAAGCAACAACCCTAAGGTACTCCAGTGTCTATTGGGCTGATAAAAAACAATGATTATCTTTGTGTGCTGGCCCTAGCTAGGTGGCTCTCACTTGGGTCTCTCATGCCACTGCAGTGGGGTGCTAGCTGGGGGCTAGGCACAGAGGTTCACTTCTTTACCCACGTGCCTGGGCTCCTGCTGGGATGGCCAGAGCGGCAAGGGGTTGGTGTCTCTTAATGGGTCGGATTCTGCTCCCTCCACACCCTACCACGGCAATTTCCTAGTTGCTAGCATGCCTCTAGAAGACCAGTGACGGGCTTCCTCACCCTGAATGCAGAGATTAATCCAAGAACCACAGGGCTGAAGGGGCAGAGGGTGGACAGCTGGGCCTTCAGGGAAGAAGTTTTATCTGTCCTTGAGCTTCAACTCACCAGACAGCCTACAAGACTCTTTTAAGCCTAGAAAACCGGTTGCTATTTGTCCCCTGGGTTCAGTAGTGTCAAGAGGATTCTCTTCCATAGGACTTTTAAAAAGAATTAATGTGCATGGCGCGTCTTTTTATTTCATGGCAAATCTCTCAGTTTCTTCCAGAATGAAGCATGTTCTAACCAATTCACTCAGATACTTGTGGAGCATCTATTACGTGCCAGGCACTGTGCTCAATGCTCATTTAACAGCAGCAGTTTGTTCCTATTCTTTGGGAGCTCAACAAGGGCATCCTATGAAGTAGAAGAAGGTTATGTTGGAATCCTTTAGTTAGGCATAGGACTGGGCTCAATGGGCCTGCACTCAGGTAATACTTGGAAAAATAGCCCACTCTTCCAGTGATCTGTGCTCAACAAGATCTTCCTCTCTCAAGCCTTTTCTTCTTTCCCCGTACTGCTCAACCTGACAATAGCTGACCTGGAAGTTAAGATCTATGTTATAGTACCACCTCTGCCATTTGTTCTTCCATAAATCTTCCGTTTACTAAATCCCCTGAGTCTGTTTACTTGCCATTTAATTGGGATAAAGGAAAAGTAACTTGGTTAAATCTATAGTGATTCTAGGCATGAAGTCTTAAATAGAATGTGCATGTGAGCTAGCAAAACCAACAGAAATCCAGATAGCATGCAGATACTTCATGTATCACTTAGGATTTGTATGCCAATTTGAAGTTTGGAAGTCTTCTGTTGCTAAGAATTTCATAAACTGACATTTTAAAGTTCAGTGTATGTTTGGAATGTAGTACATAAGTAAAAGCAGCGTCCTGTTTCGGCCCACAGGTGCTTAATAACACACAACTGTGCTGGGGCAGGATTTAAATGGGCAGAGATACGGCTTAATGCAAAGTAGAACAAAAATTCTCTAAGTAAGGTAGGAACTATCATGGTTGGCTGGGATCAAGACATGCTGAGTTTCCAGTCAAGAATTTATACGTCTTGAACTTTTATTAGCCTAACCTTTGCTTTCTTTAGATTTTTTGTTTTGGCTATCTTGGATTATTTATATAATTGCTCACTGGCAACATTCTTCAGAGGGAACTATGCCTCTACAGGCCGTGAGTCTTAAATATGTATTTTATGTAAAACTCAAACTCAGTACTTTCAAAGTAGCTGAGGTCTACCTGAAATGGCCTTGGGGTAGCTGTGTGCATAACCCTGTCTAAACAGACCACGGTGAACACACTGGACTGCTTTGGTCACAACCGGAATTCACGAAAGCCTATTCTGTATACAGTTGCCATCCGAGAGATGTCCAGTTGCAGTCAGACCCACACTAAGGTTTTCCCCCATCAGACAATTGAGTGACCCCATTTAACATGATATTTTTGTCTTCTCCACAGAATGTGAATGGCATAAAGTACCATGCTAAGAATGGTCACAGAACACAGATTCGTGTCCGTAAACCATTCAAATGTCGTTGTGGTAAGAGTTACAAGACAGCTCAGGGCCTGCGGCATCACACAATCAATTTCCATCCCCCGGTGTCGGCTGAGATTATCAGGAAGATGCAGCAATAAATGCTGGTCGTAACTGTGCCAAGAAATCCTCACCAGCAGTTGCTGATTTTGAAAACAGCCACCTTTTTTCAGGGGAAGCATTCAGCAACCCTTTAAAGAATTAATGCATGCTTTAAATTTTTTCTGTAATTTTGGAATGATGTATCTTTGTAGAGTTAATGATTTTGTACATTTGCACATGTAATCATCATACCCATTTTCATTACTTTGATATAAGGTGCTAAACAAAACAAAAAGCTCTAGGTTCTTCAGCACATTTTCCCCAAAACAAGATTAAAATTGAGGGCATGTTGCATATTGTTTAGTTGTATTGCAGTGATATCAACTGGGGAGGGGGGAGGAGGGGCTAGCACTGAGGGTTTTTTCCCCAAGATTATAATGTGATTGAAGTTTTCAACACATCAACTCATTGTGTTCAAAACCAAAATAATACCTTCATTATCCAACTGGTTACCATGCCTTACATAATGGAGTTAGTACTTGTGAGTAGAAAGACTTTAGGTAATGGAAATATAAATAAGAATGTTTAACATAATATGCTAAAAGTATTTTCATATTTAAATAACATACATAAAGGGTGTGCTTTCTGTGTTTTATATTATTGTGCAAATCCTTTTGCCCTTTCAAAGGCTGAAAATCTTGCCATCTGACTTATTATTTTAGAGTTATAAAATAGCATTTTTGTACAAAAGTCTATTCAGTTAACTCATTAGTTTAACATTCATTGAGTGCCTGCTGGGTGCAAGGGATTCAATTTTTGCCTATTGATATCTGTGGACCAAGATACTAGTTTAAATACTTTTCCCTGAAATCTGTTAGGAAACACTTTGAAATACTTAAGTGCGAATTTTTTGTGTGTAAAATTTAGTTCTATCTTCATCTTTAGGTGAAGTTTTAAAGCACTTTGTAGTTCTCTATTGCCAACAGATTAATGTTTTATGTGTTGCCAATTCTTGCAACCACTGCCCAACCAACCTGTGGGTTGCAAATAAGAAAATTCCAAGCACATTTCAAAGAGGAACATTTTATTAAGACCCCTATCACTTCTTCATGCTCATTGCGTTTTTAGAATTTTTTTTGAAGGCATTTTCCATCACATTATGTCTGTATTCCATTGGAAATGTCTGTTTAGCTTTATAAGACATTTTGCTGAAATATGAAATTGAGCCTTATTGACAATTAAGTGCTTATTGCAGCAGGTGGTCAAAGAGTGACTAATACGTGACCCGTTAAGAGTGTAACTACGTCTGGACCATTCCTGAAGTTTTTCTTACCAACAATACCATCATGCCTTGAGTGTTCATTTCTCCCAAGTGCTATTCCTTAAACATGAGTTTACCAATTGCCTAATTATGCAATAAAAATTGCTTTGAGACGGCTAACTGCCCACAAAACTGGTGAAAATCAAACTTGAAATGCTTATAAAATAACTTTCTTCCCATGTTTCCATTTGTTGCAAGTCTTACAGATGGGAGGAAGCAGGTGTCCCTCCTCAATTTTTCAGATGTTCTGAAAGGAAGACAATTCTGTTAGCCAGATGGGTAAGTTTCTATATCCTTTAGTGAGTCCCTCATAATGAGGGAATTAAAAGTATTTATAAAGACACTGCCCTCTAAAAATTTCCTCAGAGCTCTTTACGAGTAGTCTTGGTCCTGAACATACAGTGTTATCCTTGTGTTGAAGGGTGACCCAGACATGAGAAGCAACGAGTTGGTGCATAAGGAGGCCCTACTTGGCTATTTCGTATCTACCTACAATTGACCAAAATTTTTTTAGGCCAACAATTATCATCTAGCTTTGCTCCTTCTAGTGCAAGAAACTTGTAGGCTGGGTCAGTAGTTCAACTGCTAAACAGGCATTAGTCATTGTGCATGTTATATTTCTTTCAACTATAAAACAAATTCCAGTTTCTATTTACTTATTGTGACAGTATTACTAAACAGGTAAGGATGGGAATATTTTGTTATACCGTGTATAGTGAATGTATTGTACTGTGTCTGTGAAAACTGTGCTTTAAATTATATTTTCATATGTTTTGTTCGGGACAGAGCACGTTAAGTTTGAAAGCAACAGAGGTTTGTTTTAGAACTGAAGGCAACTAAATAAAATTCCTGTCAAGAAAAGCTGCTTGTAAATGAAATCACATTTAAAATAAACTGCCTCTGACCCAAAATAAACATGGCTCTTTATTTTCATTAGCATCATTATCAAGGCCAGTATCCAGTTTGCCACAGAAACGAACATCCATTCAGTACTTTGTTCTTAGGCTGCCCATTTCTTGGATTCAGCTGACACGTGTAGATGTCATCAATGTTTTGCATAGATCACATTGTTTTTTCTAGCAATAACAAACTACTTATAAGCCTGGGGCTAGAAACTACTTAAAAATAGGTTAGTGTGAACAATTTCATTTCACGGTAGTAAGTAGTCTATACTACTCAAAGTATACTTTTAGGTTAGCATGGTCCACAATTATTAACTGTTCCTACTATTGAACATATTTTACCAGAATATATTCTGCTTAGCATATCACCTATCCTGAAGCTTAAAACGTGGATTCCTCACCACAACGATATCCCAGATCTGCCATGTCCTAACATCTGGCACCTGACTGCCTAATACTGTTTTGCCCTAGACTCAAACCTTTTAAAGGAGTTAAATGATACACAAATTCTGCTCCTAGAAACAAACCCAAGTCAGATGGTATATATGCAATTTACATATAGTGCTTCAAAATGCCACTATACCAAGTATTAAGTTCATATCTTAGATAACTAGTATGCTTAACACAAGCTTAAGTATTCTAATAACCACAAAAAAAAAATCAAAAGTCTGTATTTTAAATTAAGATTTATATTCTAAAAGAGCACTCTATTTCAGAAAATTTAAGACCCAGGACCAAAAAGACATTCAGGATGATCACAAATAGATTTGACTGAAATTACATACCTCTAAAAATGGGTCCACTTTAATGTTAATACTATACACATCAAAGACAAAATACATTAGTTTGATGTGGGTTTATGCATTACATGTTTAATCACTTACTGAGAACATTTTTTTAAAGTTATACTCTTATCAAGAAAATGAGAAAAAAATACATTTTCTGTGATTTTTATGCCACAACCACCACTGTTCAGTAGATCATTTAATATAAAACAATTACACCAACATATCTTGTTCCATTTCCCCATCAGACAGAAATACAACTTTAGGATGGCTTTAAAATAATTATTCAGGTATTCTAAAGTTTTTCAGTCATAAAATTAGCAAAATATGCTTTCTATTAATTCCTAAAGCAAACATCTCAAATATAAACAGGTGTTATTGTTGCTATCTTGCAAACATATGATCTCATTCTACATGCAGCTCCCTTTCTAAAGAGGTTTAAAATTTTTTTTCATGGGCTAAATTATGAAGTTTCTGTATTCAAAGAATTACTCTGCAAGACTTATAATTTCTTTTTACTACATAATTTTTTGTAGTCATGCTTAAGCAACAAGGTCAATAGAATCTTGTAAATATTCTGCTAAATAACACTTTACATTTTTTTTTCAGTGTGGTAACACTAAAATAATCCCTATTTCCTTCATTCATATAATTTTGCAAAATGGGGAATAAATATACAAACACACAAGAATTTCCTAAGCAGGTAAGATTAACAGAGGTTAGAATTACATTTATTGATAGTGATAGCCAAAGACTGACCCTGACCCTAGTAACACCAAACTCAAAGTAGCTCTTGGTCAGAAAAGTGCGCTAGAGGGTACATGAAAGTGACACCTTGCGTTCTCCTTAGTGCTCTATTTGAGGTGATTTTCTTTTCAACTGTTAAACTGTATTAACTCCTAATAAAAAAGTAACTAGTCGAAATTTAAAACATTCTGATCAAAATGGGTCTGTACATGCCTTTCAAACACCTGCTGGTCATAGTCAGGAGGGAACTGCTCGCTGCACATTGGGCACACCTTCCAGTGACTTTCAACATGTTCTTCGAATTTGCTCTGATCATAGTTGGGAGGGAACATTAATTCACAGAGTGGACATTTCTTCTGAACATCAAAGCTTGAGGAAATAAAAGGGAAGAATTACATGTCTGATAAGATTTCTAACAGGCAGTAATCTTCAGATATGGCAAGACTGCATTTACCTAGTTAATATCAGTATCAGCTTAACTTACCTTGAAACTCTTTAGTTACTCCAGGAACCATTTTTTCTTGGTCCTAAAAGCTTGCTATTGATAATTGTGTAAACCACTTATAAAGCCTCTAAATTTATTTTACAATTAAGACTGACAAAAAACCTTTTCTCATCAAATCAAAAAAAAAATACAACCACATTATGTGAAATGAGGCTCAGTGACAAGAATTCTTCAATTGTTAACAGAATATGCCTTTTGTAAAACTATAAAGATTAACTGAACTTGTAATTTCCCAACAGCGCTCACTCAATTTAACAACTGAAGTTGTTTTCAGCACTGGTTCTCAAAGGACTGCATGTATCAGCACCATCTGGAAGGGCACACTAAAATACATATTGCTGTAATACATACAATACACAACAAGAATTTTGGGTTCAGGAGGTCTGAGTTACAGCCCTGGATCATACACATTTCTAACAAACTTTCAAGGACCAAACATTGAGAACCACTGGTAATCCCAATTCTACACAGAAAAGAGAGAAGTTACCTGGGATCAAAGCAAAAGCCTGCTCCATGCCCACGTAAATGCTGACTTGGAGGATCAGGAGCAGTGGGCACTTTCTCATCTTCCTAGGCAAAAAAAACAATTTTTGCAACTTTTGAGAAAAGTGAAACCAAACAGAAGTCCTTCAATTTAATCAAGCACTGTATAAAGTAAAATTATACTTTAAAAAAACTTTACTTCTATTGTCATTAGATTTTCCTGTAAACAGAAGTTTGAAAGTGATCTGTTTTTATAGAGTATTTCACTGTGGACTGTCTTACCTTGAAATAAAAAGCAGTATTCAGTGGAATGGAGAGTGTACTACACTTGCGTGTATGAACTAAGGAAGATCAATAGACTTCTGACCTATACATAGGTAATTTTACCGCATTTTTATCATCCATACAATGGCCACTTTCACAAAAATCTTAAGACTATATTACTTTTCCTATTATTCTCTAATATTAAATATCTACTTGTGTATAAGACAGGCAGGATCTTCTTTGACAATATACATCCACTGCACAATACGCAGAAGTTAAAGGAAAACTAGCAAAATATATGAGGTTTGTGTGTGTATTTTGTTGGCAAATACATGAGAAAATTCAACTGGAAAGCTGTGTTAAAAGCAAAGCAATGCACCAAACTACAGGTCTCAAAAACCCTATTGTAAAATAATCAGATTAATTTTTTAAAATATTTTAACTACCTGACGAACAGATTATCAAGGTAGCCTGCTGAAAACCCTGTAAATCTGAGTTGGGATCAAAAACAAAATGCTACTTTGGATTTCCATGCCTGCATCCCAGTGGTCACTTTACGGACTTGCACATTGCTGCTACATCAACAAGGGGGAGGAAGGCAGAACTTGGCCTCTGACAATTATCCCCTCCTGAAAGAGAGGGGTGGGTCGGGCGGTGGGGTAATGCAAGGCTCCCCACTCTCTCCCGCCCATGTGCATCTCCTAAGAAAACACTTCTGTTGGCAAATGATTCCCTTAGGCTTTACTTAAGCAAAGGAAAAACAGGATCAGTCATCTAACAGGAGACTGAGAAGCTGAGGACTACTGGACAAGTGCTTCATATACTTCAAAAATAAAGTCTTTAACTAAAATCCAGTTTTAAAATCTAAACATACAAAGAGGAAAGATGATACATAGTTGAATCTGCGAAGCTTAATATGTATCACAGGTACATTGTCATTCTGTGCCACATTACTCTGGCTGCCAGACTTAGGCCTTCCAGTAACAATGCCTGAAACATGAATCAGCTTAAACAGCTACATATAAAATAGTGAACAAAATTTTCTCATATATTTCAAATATATTAATTTTTTAAATTTTGAAATGTTATTTAAGAAAATGAAAACATAATGAAAGGTCTCTTCATATTCTACATTTAGAAATTCTTGAAGAGAGATATTTATAGTAAAATACAACCTTTTGGTGCCAAATATATAATGGAGCCAAAAATCTCATAACTACCTTTGTTTTTTTTTCAATAACGGCTAACAGCTTATACCAACTTATTGCCTCCCCATGAATCAGCTAACAATAGAGTCTGATGCAAAGGTTTTAGATTCAGACCAACCTATCGGACCTGTTAACCCAACTGATAAAATGTGGACAAGAGGATAAAAAAAAGCAGTTTATATCTTCTAAGCCATATATAATTTGGTAGGGATAACTCTCTTACTCTATTTTCTACCAGAATAAAAAGGGAGAGGGACTCGAGTAGAATTCTAGATAGAATAATGAGACGTTCATGACATAAGAAACCACCTACTCAGAGAATAGGTTAAGCATGTAATAAAACCTGAGTAGTCAATTAATATTGTCCCTGGTGGTCTTGTCACGCAAAAGGACCAAATTTTCACTCACAAAGACAGTTATTCCATTTTACTCATTGAGCTCGGCTATTTCCAAACCATACTAGCTTACATACAACAAATTAGACAAGGAAATGAGGCTATTAAGGCAGGCTCACTGCCAGCAACAAAAAATGGCTACTGGTGAAAAAGAGAAAGGTAGGCAAGAACCAAAAACATCCAATAGGATTTCAACACTGCATCATACAGCTTTACTATATACACTAAAAGAATGTGAGGACGTCATTCAATACTGATTTTTTACTTAATAAACTTTAAATTTATTAGTATTCTATTTTAGAAAGCTTTCGTGTAAAAATAATCAAGTTTTAGCACTAAAAGTTGTCAACTCAAAAGGATTCTGAATAGCAGGTTTTAAAATATAAGTACCTAGGTATTTTCACAAAACTGCTTAATACCACACCAAAATGTATTTATTAACAATTGCAAACAATTAAATTTTTCTTACAATATTTTCAATACAATTTTAATCTATAAAGGCCTAAGCCACCTATTTGTTCATATACCTTTAGACCCATCAGCATAATGCTATTTCTAGTGCACACTGGTTTATAAGCAAAGGAAATATATTACAGTAAACTGAAGCCCTACTTGAAACCCAAAACTTCTCACAGGATGCTCAATTCAAAATCTAGTGTATAAAAATATTCTTGCTTTTTATCAAAGTATATCATGAGTTTAACCAATCTCTTATACAATAAGATACATTAAATCATACTAAATTCAAAACACAATCATGGTCATAAAAATATAATTACCATATGATACAACAATTCCATTTCTGGGTATATGTCCAAAAGAACTGAAAACAGGAACTCAAATAGATATATTGGTACATTTACGGTCATATCCACATTATTCACAATAGCCTAAAGGTGTAAACAATTCAAGTGTCTACCAATGAATGCATGGATTAACCAAATGTGGCATACACATACAATGTATGGTATACACATACATTATTTAGCCTTAAAAAGGAAATTCTGACACGTTATAACATAAATGAATCTTGAAGACGTAAGTTCAGTGAAATAATCCCACCACAAAAAGATAAACACTATATTAATGATTCTCTTATATGAGGTATCTGCTGCTGTGCTTAGTCGCTCAGTCATGTCCGACTCTTTGTGACCCCATGGACTGTAGCCCACCAGGCACCTCTGTCCATGGGGACTCTCCAGGTTACTGGAGTGGTTGCCATGCCCTCCAGGGGATCTTCCCAATGGAGGGATCAAACACAGGTCTCCCACATTGCAGGCAGATTCTTTACCATCTGAAAAACCCGGGAAGCCCAAGAATACTGGAGTGGGTAACCTATCCCTTCGCCAGGGGATCTTCCTGACTCAGGAATCCAACCTGGATCTCCTGCATTGAAGGTGAATTCTTTACCAGCTGAGCTACCAGGGAAACCCTAGGTACTAGAATAATCAAATTTGACAGCTGACAGGCTGAAGGGGATGAGGGGGGCGGAGAATGGAATTGCCCTTTAATAGATACAGAGTTTCTGTTTTGTCAAGATGAAAAGAGTTCTCAAGACTGGTTACACAGCAATATGAATATACACACAATGAATGACCACTGAACAATGAGGATTTGAACTGCACAGATCCACCTATATGTGGGACTTTTTCAGCAGTAAATACTGCAATACTACATCATCTGCAGTTGGCTGGATCCTCGAATGTGGAGCCATGGATATAGGAGAACGTGCAGATACAGGGGACTGAGAAGTTATACTCAGATTTTTAACTCCATAGAGGGTTGGCACCCCTAACCTCCACGTTGTTTAAGGGTCATGTGTACTTACTGCTATAGAACCATGTATTAAAAATAGTTAAGATGGCAAATTTTACATTATATGTATTCAACCACAATAAAAACTGCAATCGTGATCAAACCATCAATATGCACCCAGTTACACCATTTGAATCATTAGGATTCAGATAATCAGCATTTCTCAACCTTTGCCAGGTATTAGTAACTGAAATAATTTAGATATCACTTTTTGTTGTTTAGGTGCTTAGTCGTGTTCAACTCTTTGCAACACCACCCCCCCAACCCCACAAGGCTCCTCTGTTCATGGAATTTCCCAGGCAAGAATATTAGAATGGGTTGCCATTTCCTTCTCCAGGGGACCTTCCTGACCCTGGGATCAAACTCGTATCTCCTACAGTGGCAGGCGGATTCTTTACCACTGAGCCATTAAGGAACTAGTAATAAATATCAATAAAGAAAGATCTTCATTGTTCCACCTAACAGAACTTTTACTAAGTTGATAATTATTTACTTTAGTTCAAGAACATCCTTTAAGAAATATCTGCTAAGGCCAAAACCAACACATAAGAACAGAGTACCAATAACTCTGGGTAACTATTACATAAAGTTTTAAATGTTTATCCTTCATAACTCTGTATTATTAATATTGGTCAACATCCTCTTTTCATGAGGAGATATTACTATTCAAACTCCTCCAAACATCCATGAGTTAAGCAAACTCTGGGAGACAGTGAAGGACAGGGAAACCTGGTATGCTACAGTCCATGGAGTAACAGAGTTGAACACAACTTAGCAACTGAACAACAACAAACATCCATTTCCTGTAATATGTCAATGAAGGAATATCAACTGAATTTATAAGTATAATTTAAAGATATTTTTAAAAAAGAAAATAATTTTATAAAATCTGTTACTTTTAATTGTCACTTTTCTCAGATACATGCACCCCTATAGTCATAGAAGCACTATTTACAATAGACAAGACATGGAAACAACCTAAATGTCCATTGACAGATGAATGGATAAAGATGATGTGTGTATAAATATACACACACACAACAGAATATATATTACAAATACATATTCTATTGTATATATATGCACTATATATGTACACACACACAACAGAATATGTAGTAGTGCTCAGGTGCTCAGTCAAGTCTGACTCTTTGCAACCGCGGGTTCCTCTATCCATGGAATTTTTCAGATAAGAATACTGGAGTGGGCTGCAATTTCCAGTCATAAAAAGAGTGGCCATTTGCAGCTACACAGATGGACCTAGATATCATCATACTAAGTAAAGCAAGTCAGAAAGAGACAAATACTAAAATGTGACATAAATAAAACTCATCTATGAAACAGAAAGACTCACAGACTTAGAGAACAGACTTGCTGCCATAGTTGGGAGAGGGGAGCTGGATTGGGAGTCTGAGACTAACAGATGCAAACTATTATATATAGAATGGATAAACAATAAAGTGCTATTGTATAGTACAGGGATATTCAATATCCTATAATAAAGCATAATAGAAAAGAATGCCTTCAAAAATATTACTTTTCTCCGTATCCAAAAATTAATTCAAAATGGACCAAAGACCTCAAGTAAAAGCTAAAGCTACCTTAGATAAACCAATGGTTTCTGAGATATGGCACCTAAAATACAAAGCAAAAAAAAAAAGGGTAGGGAAATTTGACTTCATCAAAATGTAAAACTTTGTGCTGCAAAGATACCACCAAAAAGAATGGAAACACAACCCACAGATGGGAGAAAAGATCTTTTAAGTCATCTCTCTGGCAAGGGACAAATAATTCTATTTTTTTTTTAGAAACAATTTTTTTAATTGAACTAAATAACAATTCTGTTTTCCAGCACACACAAATAATTCTATTTTAAAATGGCCAAGAGATGACATATTTTCCCAAAGAAAATATACAAACAGCCAACAAGCATATTAAAGATGCTCAACATTATCAGACATCAGGGAAAAGGAAATCAGAATCATAATGATACACCATTTCACACAGCCCCTTTGAAAATCACAGATCCTTCTGAGAACAGAAACTAGAAAGCTCATCAGAAAAAAAGATGTATATACCAAAATACTCTCTCTTCAGTTGGGGGATTCACAGTGAAGGATTCATGGTAGCTGCCAAAAAAACCTGCATATTAGATTCACAGTGAAGGATTCATGTAGAAAGCTGCCAACAAACTACACATAAAGAGAATGTGTGAGCCTCAGTCTTTCAGAGATAGAGGATAAGGAAGTAAAGCTAGTACAGGTGGAAAGGAAACACATTATACAAAGACATAAAACAACTAGAAGGTGACATGTGTGTTAAAGAAAGAGACACGTGTACCCTAATGTTCATCGCCGCATTGTTTACAATAGCCAGGACATGGAAGCAACCTAGATGTCCATCAACAGACGAATGGATAAGAAAGCTGTGGTACATATACACAATGGAATATTACTCAGCCATTAAAAAGAATATATTTGAATCAGTTCTACTGAGATGGACGAAACTAGAGCCTATTATACAGAGTGAAGAAAGCCAGAAGGAAAAACAACAATACAGTATACCAATACATATATATGGAATTTAGAAAGGTGGTAACGATAACCCTGTATGCGAGACAGCAAAAGAGACGCAGATGTATACAACAGTCTTTTGGACTCTATGGGAGAGGGCAAGGGTGGGATGATATGGGAGAACAGCACTGAAACATGTAAATTATCATATGTGAAATGAATCGCCAGCACAGGTTTGATGCTTGATATAGGGTGCTCAGGGCTGGTGTACCAGGATGTCCCAGAGAGATGGAATCGGGAGGGAGGTGAGAGGGGGGATTCTGGAAGGGGGACACATGTATACCCATGGTGGATTCATGTCAATGTATGGCAAAACCAACACGATAATGTAAAGAGAAAATAAATAAATAAATAATTAGTTAAAAAAAAAGAAAGTAATTCAGCCTTGCCTGACGGACTTTGCTCTAAATATCCTAGTGTACTCAAATTTAATATAAGCATATGATCACTAAAAGATTTTGTCTGATTCTCTGCAGATATGGAGTGGAGGCAAAGATTCCTCATTTCTAACAAGTCCCCTGGAGATGACAATAGGGTTGATCCAATAATATTTTTGGGTAGTAAGGGTTTATACCATGATTCCAAAGAGTATGCAGAAGGCTAGGGCACCACAGCGAATTCACAGAGGTACTATGGATTATTTTTAATTTTCTAATTGTCAGATACCCTGTAAACAACTAATTCAAGACAGCTCAGTTTCAACATTAGACAGTGCTATGTTTCTTTTGATGACATCCTAGCCTTAAGATTTTGACAGCTGCTAAGATATAAAGCAGGTGCCTGGTGAAAACCAATGTGAAATAGGAAATGAAAATGGCTTGTCCAATCTGATTTCAAGGTCTGAAAAGTCATCTGGGGGTCAACAGCCACATATATCCCATTTGGAACAGGTTAAGAAAAATATGACTTTCTTTCATGTGTATTATTTTTTTCAAATGGTTAATTACTACACATTTGTCAGGAAATCATTAGTAGTTCTTTTGGCCTATGAGGTTCTATGAAAAAAAAATTTACTGAGATGCTGAAGGTGCCATGAACTCAGAAAGTTTGGGGACCTCTGGTTTAGATAGATTGATAGGTGGTAAAACCACAGCTTCCACAGTCAAACTAATGAGGCTGTATGCACACTTACCAGCTGTATGAGCTGAAGCCAGTTAGTGTCTCTGTTTCCTCCATTTTAAAATAGAAATAGTAACAGTTCCTACCTCATAGGACAGCTATGGAGAGTTAATAAAGCACTGGCTGTCAAAACTACAGAAACATCTGTAGCTATCACCATCATCACAATTACAGTGTTACAGTTATTGCTATTACAACTATTAGGTAAAGGGGAGTGAGTCATAAAAGGCTTTTTGGATCTGACAGAAACAAAGTTTTTGGTGTAGAAGGGAGGGGATCATGGCAGTATGGGGTATATGGTGCAATATGACTAGAGGGGGCTGTAAGTGTAGCTGCTCCAGCCTCAACTCAAAGGTGCTGGGTCCCATGGCTGTTAAATACTTCCAAGGGCAAAGAACCAGAGAAAAGGAACAGGTCAACTCAAATCTGCTTTCTTTATTCTAACTAAAACTACTAAAATATTTCATTTGCAAGTGATTTTTGTTGTGTAATGACAAGAATTTAAAATAAATAGGTCTGAATATTCATGAAAATTAATTTGTCTAATATGAAAAATTTTTCTGATAGCAAAACACAATTACCAAAATGTGCCTATTAAGAGTCCTTCCATCTCATTATCAAATTTAAGCATGTCAGCAAATGAGCACAAGATTCTAACACTGTTTCTCATGGGTTTGCAGGAGGGCAAAGCACACAGATCAGAAAGAACATTCTGCTAATTAAACTGAAGCAGATGACTACAGTAGAGAAAGGCTTGTCACATGTAACATCCGTGCCAAGAATGATCAGATTAAATATGCAAAATGTGAAGTGAAGGTGTGAAAAAGCAGTAAGATAATACTCTAGACTTCAAATAGGCTACAAAAGTTCTGACAGTTTTCCTAATTATTCCCAGTAATGGACACAGGAGGCCAAAAGGCAGGAGAGAGAAATACATTTTTCTCCATTATGGGTGTTGAGCTCTAGGGCTAAAATCATGCCTGTCTGAACACTGATCAGTTTCTGCAAAGGTTAATAGCAATTAAATGCAGCAAACTAGATTAAATGAGAAACAGGTCATGATACCACTGTACTTGCAAAGAGCACGATAAAGCATTTCTTTTAAATTCTTAATGCACAGAAAATCCAACAAGAGCTACTATAAGAAAAAGGTCTATCTATTAAAATGGTAAAGAAATCTCCTAAATAAAAAAAAAGAATGTCATGATACATAAACTGATTCAATTACCATCAGTATTGTGCTGCCAAGATTAAATACAAATGATGTCTACAAGAGTATTTCTCTAAAAAACTATGATACACACACTTCTTCCTCTTTCTAAGCTAAAGATAACAAAGAGTTCACCTTATAATTTAAAATGGGATATATTAATAAGTGCAAAACTGAAAAGATGAACACCAGAGCATAATATTGTCATTAACACTTTGCTTCTTCCAATCTACAACATCTATAATCAAAAGCATATAGTAAATTACTCTGTGATAATTAAGATTAAACCATCTGTGACTACAATTAATGCTGTATTATATATTTGAAAGTTGTTAAGAGAGCAGACCTTAAATCTTCTCATCACAAAGAAAAAAATTATAACTGTAGATGATGGACGTTAACTAGACTTATGTTCTTTTGTAGTATACACAAATACCATTATGTTGCACACCTGAAACTAGTTATGTTACAGGTTAACATACTTGGTGGCTCAGTGGTATAGAACTCACCAGCCAATGAAAGAGACACAGGTTCGAACCTTGATCCAGGAAGATCCCACATGCTGCAGACTAAACTAAGCCCACGCATCAAAACTATTGAGCCTATACTCTAGAGCCCAGAAAGCATGAGTACTGAGCCCAAGTGCTGCAACTACTGAAGCCCAAGTACCCTACAGCCTGTGCTCTACAACAAGAGAAGCCACCACAATGAGAGCCTGGGCACCACAACAAGAGAGTAGCCCCCGTGTGCCACAACTTGAGAAAAGCCTTCACATCAAGGAAGACCCAGCACAGCCAAAAATAAAATTATAAAAAATGATTCTTGGGAGAATAAAGATTTATAATGAACATTATTTTTAGAAAAAGATTAAACTATCTTATAACTATAATATTCTGAGATCATTCTCCAAATAAATCCTAAAGTATCCTTCTGAAACTTATTCAAAAAGATGAAGCAAGCAATCACGTGTACACACAAGCACACATATTCTCTCTTCCCACACACACGTAACTCTCTACACAGGACAAAAATAAAAGGGACCAGCTCAGAAAATGGAAATTCAATTTACTTTACTATCCTCAGGGTCTTCTAAACCATCAGGGCGGCTTAGGTTTCTAGCTGGCTGGCTGCAGACAACATTATCCTCCAGTCCCCAAGAGGGTACTCTCACAGGTGGCCTTTGGATTTCATCTGGGTAAAAAGCACCATCTGCTCCATCTGAAATAAAAATTTTGGAAGGATAAGGTAAAACCTGGTCCTAGAATTAGAATCCCTGTCTATAGCAAGGATGAACAGAATATAAAGAACCATTTTAGTCTATCCAAAAAATATTTTTCTTTTTAACCCGAATGACCTTTAAACTATGTGTATATAAGCAAATAAGACTCCTCATTCATGGTGTATTGCTTCTAGATGAAGCCAGTTAGTGTCAAACATTAAAACTGCTTGTTATAAAATAGGATTTCTATTAGAGTTGATTATACCAACAGAACAGTTCCCTAATCCCACAAAGATACAAACAAAAAAACCCTCCGTATTTGGCTAACCCCAACAAAAAAAGTTTTAATAACCTCTTGTTTCTGGTGTTGCATAAGGATTACCATACTGCAGAACTGGTTGTGTATTTGACAATGCAGGAACATGACCATTTTTCTCTGAGCCTGTTTTGAGACACTGTGAGATCTCATGAGGACTTTGGGAATTATGGCCTTCCAATTTCCTTTCTGCTTGATTTTCTACACTCCTTTTATGTTCCTAAAATTAATAATAAAAGGTGAAAAAGCAAAGCAACTGAGTATTTTATAACAAGAAAAGCTTAAACATTTATCCAAAATATTACAATGAGTTCCCTATTATATTTAAAGGATACAGTTGAAAATGCTGGTTCTCAACTTCTCATAAATGCCCCTTCCACATTTAACAAAACTAGAAAGCAAGACAAAGCCCAATATACATTTTCAAATTGTGTCAATTAAAGTACCCTTTTCACTGAGCTAACTGATGGGAAATTAAGAATCTCTTATAATTTAGCTATTAGTAAAAATCATAAAGCAAAAAACAACTCGGACTAGTTCCCTAGTAAATTCTATCAAACATTTTAAAAAATATATTAATCCTGTATAAACTCTTACCGAAACACCTTCTCAGCTTACTTTATAAGGCCAGTAATATCTTGATACCCAAACTACTGACATCACAAGAAAACCGCAGACTGCAACTGCAGACCCTCATGAATACTAATGTAAAAATTCTTAAGAAATCAAATTCAATATTAAAAAATAGTATATCATGACCAAGTGGATTTGTATCACAAGAAGGCAAAATTAGTTTAACATACAAAAATCAATGCAATTCACCATGTTCACAGACTAAAGGAAAAACTGTATGATCATTTCAATAAATCCATAAACATTTTACAAAATCCAACATGTATTCATGGTTTAAAAAAATAAAGTGATGTTAACAAAAACCAACAGCGAATCTTAACAGTAAAAAATTAAGTGATTCTAAGATCAAATATTAAGGCAAGAAGGTCTGCTAACCACTTCTATGCAACACTGTACTGGAGGTACTAAACAGTGTTAAGATTAAGGCAAGATTAAGGAAGACAGATTGGAAAGGAAGAAGTAAAACCATCATTATTCACAGATAACATGATCATAGAAGTGGGAAAATCCTAAGGAATCTACTAGAATTAGGAGAATGAGTTAATTTAGCAAGGCTGCAGTATATAAGGTCAATTAAAAAAAAAAACAACAACCAACTGTAATGTCAGCAACACACAACTGAAAAATGAAATTTAAAAAATTCTTTTTTATTTTAAAAAGCATTAATAGATATAAATTAAATACTTAGGAATAAATTCAGCAAAAGATGTACAAGGTCTATAAACTAAAGACCACAAGGTCTTTCTTACTCTCTTACTGAGAGATATAGAAGAGAGACTCAACAAATGGAGAAATAGATCACATTCATGGGCTGGAAAACCTATTTTTATACTATGAATTTCCCCTCAAATTGATTCACAGATTCAAAATTCCAGCAGGTTTTTTTTTATAAATTGACAAACTTGATTCTAAAATGTACATGGAAACACAAAAGTGCTGGAACAACTCAGTTTTAAAAAGCAGAACTTCAAGACTTACACAATCTGATTTCAAAACTTATTATAAAAGCTATAGTAATCAACTGAGTAGCTCTGGCATAAGGATAAATACATAGATCAGGCACTGACGACAAACTTTTTCCAGAATGAGCCTGATGGTAGATATTTTCAGCTTTGTAGAACACAGTCTGTCACAGCTACACAAATCTATCTCTGCTGTTGTCACAATTATCTAAAAATGAATGCACATGTCAATGTGCTTTAATAAAACTTCATTTACAAAAACAGACCACAAGCCAAATTCAGATATAGACTTTAGTATGTTGACCATAATGTAAAAAAAAAGAAGAGATTCCAAAAATATATCCATACTCATTGTCAATTAATTTTCAAAGATGAACATATAATTCAGTAGAGGAAAACACATTCTTTTAGACATCCCAGGGACGGCAGAGCCTGGTGGGTTGCCGTCTATGGGGTCACACAGAGTCAGACACGACTGAAGTGATTTAGCAGCAGCAGCAAAAAAAAAAACAAAAAACCTGGCTATCTGCATATAAATTATTTTTTGACTGTCATTCCATACACAGAACTTAATTTTAAATAAATCATAAGTCTAAACATAAGAGCTGAAAATATAAATATACTAGATGAAAAAACAGAAAAATCTTTGTAACTCTGGGTTAGGCTAAAATTTCATATAGGACAAATATAGCCTGAACCATTAAGAAAAATATTGCTGAACTGTACTACTTCAGAATTAGCAGCTTCTGCTCTTCAAAAACTAGTTTCTTTTAAAAATGAAAAGATGAGCCACAAATTGGGATAAAGTATTTCCAAAATATCTAACAAAAGAAATCAGATTTGGAAAATATGTTTTAAAACTCCAAACCAAAAACCAAAAGAGATAACCCAATTTAAAAAACTAGGTACAAGATACGAACAGAAATTTCACTAAAGAATATATATGAATGGCCTGCAGGCACAAGAAAAGATACTGAGCATCACCAGGTAGTCATCAAGGACTATCCAGAGGGAAAAAGAAACCTAATCTTCAAAGATACGTACACCCCAATATTCATAGCAGCACTATTTAAAATAGCCAACATATGCATGCAAATAACCTAAGGCTCATCAACAGATGACTGGATTAAGATGCTGTGTATGCGTGTATGCATGCACTTGATGCAGTAAGTCAAAGATAAATACTATACGGTATCACTTATATACATGGAATCTAAAAAATACACATAATTGTACATACAAAAAAGAAACAAACTCAGATATAGAAAACTTGTGGTTACCAAAGGAAAAGAACAAATTAGAGGTACGAGATTACTGATGCAAGTTACTACATACAAAATAAACAACAAGGATTTATTGTGGGGCATAAGGGCGTCCATTATCTTGTAATAACCTATAATGTAATATAATCTGCAAAAATACTGAATCACTATGCTGTGCACCAAAAACTAACACAATAATGTAAATCAACTATTACTTCAATTAAAAAAAAGTAACATTAAGAAACAATTTAAAAACTTAAAAAAATTAAGTTTTTAATTTAAATTTTAAAATTTAAGAAACAATAATAATTAAAAAATTCTAGTCTTCAGAGAAATTTAACTATAATTGTAAAAAGGCAACCCTACATAGCCAATAGAATGACTATTATTAAAAACTGACAATACCAAGGGCTAGTAAGTGGAATTGGAGAAGGCAATTACACTCCACTCTAGTACTCTTGCCTGGGAACTCCCATGGACAGAGGCGCCTTGTAGGCTGCAGTCCATGGAGTCGCTAGGAGTTGGACACGACTGGGTGACTTCACTTTCACTTTTCACTTTCATGTATTGGAGAAGGAAATGGCAACCCACTCCAGTGTTCTTGCCTGGAGAATCCCAGGGACGGGGGAGCCTGGTGGGCTGCCGCCTATGGGGTCACACAGAGTCGGACATGACTGAAGCGACTTAGCAGCAGCAGTGACTGGAAGCTCATACACTGCAGTGGGAATGCAAAGTGGTACAGCCTCTTTGGAAAATAATCTGGCTGTTTCTTAAAAACATACACACACCACACAAGTCAGCAATACCCTTCCTAAGTATCTACTCAAAAAAAGAAAAACAAAAGCCATATCCACAGAAAAACTTGTAAGAGGATGTTCATAGCAGCCTTAATCATAACCAAAACATGAGAAATAATTTGAATGTCCACCAGCTAGTAAAAGGATTAACGTCCATAATCAATGAGTGAATAAATTCTGTATGATCATATTTTTATGAAATGCTAGAAAAATTAAAACTCCAGAGTAAAAGAAAGCAGATCAGTGGTTGTCTGAGACTGGGGGTAGTTGGAGAAACCGAATACATATGAGCACAAGTATGTGCAGCAATAAAACATTCTATAGTCTGAATATAATGATAGTTATACAACTATATATTTGCCAAAATTCATTGCATTGCACTTAAAATGGGTGAATTTCATCATATGTAAATTACACCTCAAGAGAGCGGTTTAAAAAAATAAAATCAACCAAAAATATTAACAAAGGATGTAAGGATGAAAATTTTCACCTGTAAAGTAAAATTTAGCTGGTTTTGCTGACTGTCATCCCTTGGGAGTACTCAAGATGAGACTCTATGTTAAATTTTTACCTATAAAGTGACCTTAAAATAGCGTTAAGTGGCCTTAAAATGTAGTAAGTCATTATCATTGAGAGCAAAACTAGTTTGTGTGTTAGCAGCTCAGTCATGTCCGACTTTTTGTGAGCCCCAGGGACTATAGCCCGCCAAGTTCCTCCAAATTCTCCAGGCAAGAATACTGGAGTGGACTGCCATTTCCTTCTCCTGGGGATCTTCCTGGAGCAGGGATCAAACCCAGGTCTTCTGCATTGCAGGCAGATGCTTGACCATCTGAGCTACTAGAGAAGCCCTGAGAGCAAAACATGAAAAGTGCAAGTCAATTTAGGCTTGAGAAGAGAAATGGGAATTAAAAGTTCTTCTTAAGCACATGAAAAGAGTAGAGAAGGCATAAGAAATACAATGCAGGACTGGTAAGTGAATGACTTACCTAGAACACAGGATTCATTTTAAGAGTAGAAGAAATATATCTAAAAACACAGCTCAAGGGCGATGTGCCAGATCTGTCATACAGTTTAAGACCTATACAGTTTACTACAATGGGCCTAACAGATCCTGAACAGCAACACCACCACCGTGAAATAGTTCTTAGTAAGCTTAATCTAGCAAACTATAGTGAGCACACTTGAAAGTATAAACAATTAGGGAGGCAGCATGACATGGTGGACTGGAGTCAGACCAGAATTTACTTGTCAGTTCCAGCACAAATAACCCTGAGGAACTTACCTTCTGCAGGCCTCAGAGGACTACTGAGAAATGAGGGGATTGTTTAAAACATAGCAGGCCCCCAATGGATGTTCCCTCATCTCCTGCCAATCAAAAACCCCATTCACACTGCTGTAGTGATTCAGAATGTGAAAGTGACAATGTGAACAGAGAAAAAGGGAGAGAGTAAATTTAAAAAATATTTCAAAGATGATTCAAGACAAGGGGGGAAAGGCATGAAAGCAGCAAAAGAGTTAGACATGAGAAAATACTTCTATAAAAGTACAAATCAATTCAAAGGAGTATTTTTCTATAAGCAAACAAACTACTTAAATGAAGTCAGGGTTTCATCAAAAGATTTATACATGCAAGGAACATCATAGAGAATTTCAACCTAATAAAGAGTTTACTCTAGGCTCATACTCCACTCCTTTATGATCAAAGATGCAATAAATCCTCTGCAAATAATATAAGGGTAAGAACAGGAGTAATAAGCAGCTTTGATTCTTCATGGGGGAAAATGGAGGCAAGCTAAACAAAATATAGGAACATGGACAAAATTGTTCTGATTGGGTTGTTTGGCAAATCAGAAGACTGAACTGTGAACTTAGAAAAGAGTCTTAAATTTATATTCACAATGCACCCACCCACCTCCAAAGGATCTATGTTTAGAATTCAGGATATCCATTAACTTAATTGGAAAAAAAACTGCATCTTTTCAGTAACTTCTAACTTTAATTTATCATTTTCTTCAATTACGGATGCAGGCAAAAAACACAGCAGCAGTTGCACTGCCTTTGTTACCCACAAAGATATACTAGAGACAACTTCCATTAATCATTTATAGCTACACACAAATATTACTTTTCTATTCTCAAAAAGGAAGCAGATCATCTGGAAATATGAAATGAGATTCAGAAAAATTGCTAGTCAGGTACCTGATGTTAAAGAACATTTTGAAACAGTTTTACCTTAAAAATATTTTTTATTTTTTCTCTGGTAATAGTTAATAAAATACTTCCCACCATCATTTTTATCATTCTTTGCCACTGTGCTTTCTGCTTTATTATTCCCCTGATGCTGGGAAAGACTGAAGGCAAAAGAAGAGGGCATCAGAGGATAAGATGGCTGGATGGCATTGCCAATGCAATGGACATGAACTTGGGCAAACTTTGGGAGATGGTGAGGTGAAAGAGAGGCCTGGCGTGCTGCAGTCCATGAGGTCGCAAAGTCTGACATGACTGGGCAACTGAACAACAATGTTCAATAAATATTTACTGAGTATCTATTATATGGCAGGCACTACTCTCCAGGCACTAGAGATTCAGGTATGACCAAAACATACAAAAATTCCTGCTCATGTGAAGTCTGTATCTAGAGCAGGGAAGATGAACAGGAAACAAAATAAAGTAAAATATACATTCTGTTAGATGATGATTCATCTTTTTTTTTTTTTTTCATTTACTCACTCAACTAACACTTAATGATCATTTGGTTTATCCCAGGCACTGTTTGCATCTAGGTTTCAGCGCTGAAGGAAAAGGATTTAATTCTAACCTTATAGAGGAGTAATGGTTCTAAAATACACTGGGAAAAGACAAACATTAAGCAAGTTGCTGAAAGAGCAAACAGAAATTCTTATAAATGCACTCTTTAAAAGTAATATAAAACTACAGTGTCACTAGCAGGAAAATTAAGAGTAACTCAAGAAGACAGGAAGTAGAAAGCAAACTGACCTACTTCTATTGCATTCCTGACACAGTAGGGTATTAACTGATAATAAAACTGCTGATGCCAGTACATTTCTTTTACCAAATGTTTTTATAAGCAAATGCTATAAATTATGTTTGACCCATTAACAATAATTTGCTTAGTCATTCAACAAATATTTAACTTCAAATATCAAACACTATGAATGAAAGTCACTCAGTCATGTCCAACTCTTTGCGACCCCATGGACTATACAGTCCATGGAATTCTCCAGGCCAGAATACTGGAGTAGAGACTACAAATACAATGGTGAATAAAACAGACATGATTCCTGTCTTCATGTACCTTATAATTAAGGGAGTTTCAATTAAGAGAAATACGTACAGAAATAAGTATTAGTTACAAATTATGGTAAGTGCTGTAAAATAAAAGTACAGTTCCCAGGTGTAAGTTTAACAGAGGTACCTAATTTAGAATGAAAGGCCTCTCTGAAGAGTCATTTAACCTGAGACTTAAAAGCATAAGTCAAGAGTAGGAGGAGTACTTAAATATTTAGAAGAAAATATTTTAAAATTTGGGGATATACTTGAAAAAAATACCACTGGGTTAAGACAGAAGGGAAACGGTTGAACAGATAAGATGGCCATAAAGTAATCTGTTGATTGCTGGGTGAGAAAAACAACAGAATTCATTACATTATTCTCTTCTTATTCTTCCAGGACTTCCCTAGTTTAAAGTTAACTACCAAAGAATTGTAGGCAAGAATATTCTTGGCAAAGTACATGAACAAGGGCCCTGAAACAAGAAAGCAATTTATGAGTTTTAAGGCCAGAGTGACTATAACAGTTCTCAAAGTGCAGTCCCCAGACGAGCACCATCAGCAGCAACTTGTCAGAAATGCAAATCTCAAGCCCCTTCCCTAACTACAAATCAGAAACTCTGGGAATAGAACCCAGAAAAAGCTGTGCTTTAACAAATCATACAGATGATTCTGATGCAAGCTCAAAACTCAACTTCTACTGAGAGAAATTATACAAAAGCTACAAACTGTGGCTTAAAATGGGTCTAAAGAGAGAGGCCAGTCATATAAAAGATTATAATCTATAGTAAGAATTTTGGAGGGATTCCCTGCAGTCCAGTGGTTAGGACTCCATGGTTTCACTGTCAAGGGTGCGGGTTCAATCCCTGGTCAGGGAAGTAAGATCCTGCAAGCCACACAACACAAACAAGAATTCTGTCATTTATCTTAAATGCACAAGTACATGGGAGGCCCATAAGGAGCCTCAAGCAAGGAAAGTATCAACTTTACATTTTTAAAGATTACCTGCCTGTGGTTTGAGTAATCTTTTACTTCTGTCAAATACAGAGCAGAGGGAAGAGGAATAAAAAAAGAGAGGAGAGGAGAGGAGAGACCTCATGGAAGATTGGAAGATGGCAAAGTATGAAGTATGGCCCTTATCAAACAACTCCCATGGAACTGAATCCCAGCAACAAGTGAACTCAGAAGTAGGTCTATACTGAGATGACTGAGCCCCACCTAACAGGCTGATTTCAATCTCACAAGATTATTTAAATTGCAGCATAATAAGTCACTATACATTATTTTCTGATTTGACCCATCTGTAACTCAGCAAAATGTACAGATGGTTATAACCATTCAGCACCTTCACTATCATATATGAAACTACAAAACTATAAAATATATTCCATATATATAATATATAATTGTTATATTTTTATATGAAACATTTTATATACGCAAAATGTATAAAAATAAAGTATCTTGATTGCTTCTCTCCAACATTAGTTAATAACTCCAAGCACAAAATACACTTATCAGTTGGGTTTTTTTTTTTACCAAAAATTACTTAAGTACATTCACATTTCACAAAGTGGTCTTAGGCATTTGAAATACATATTTTGTCAACTTCCTGTCAAATCTAATTAGGTCATCATTGCTTTAACTTTGAAATACACCTGACCAAAACTAATACCAGAAATAATTGTTTTCGTACTCTTCATTTGTGCTCTTATTATTTTAATTGGCTTCAATCCACCGTTTGGGGCTTCCCAGGTGGCACTAGTGGTAAAGAATCCACCTGCCAATATAGGAGACACAAGAGACATCGGTTCACTCCCTGGATAGGGAAAATACCCTGGAGCAGGAAACCCAACTCCAGTATTCTTGCCTGGAAAACACAGAGAGAGGAGCCTGGCAGGCTACAATTCAAGGGCCTGCAAAGAGTTGGACATGAGTGAGCGACTTAACACACACAGCGCAACCCATTGTTCATTTGCAGAAATCTTTTTAACCCACCTGTCATTTTATGTTACCATATACTGAAGGTAGGGAGGAGGATGAGAGGGTGAGGGAGAGAGAACTAATGCAAGTAACATTCAAACACAGTACACTGACAACCCAGGGATGGAATGGGGAGGGAAGAATTGCAAACAATCTTGAACTGAATTCTATTCTTAACAGGTTTCCTTGTCTTAGTGGATAATAGCTCTAGCAGTTCTGAAACTGTTTTATATAAGATACTGGAACTACCAAATATATTAAATGTGCTGACACCGTTGGGCACAGGATTCTCACTGAGGACAAGGTGTACAAATAGGAATTAAGGAAGGTAAGGAAGATTTCCCTGGCAATCTAGTGGTTAGGATTCTACCATTCCACTGCCAGGGCCTGGGTTTGATCCCTGATTGGGAAACTAAGATCCTGCAAGCAAGATGGCATGGCCAAACAACAAGAACAACAACACAACCAACATCCTCATCCTGATAATCTCTCTGTAGCTAAATGAAATTACTGCAGTAACTTCTATTAAAAATGCCTTTAAAAAAAAAAAGGGAAGGAAGAACTAGTCGAGTTGGACTAGAATTCACAATATCTAAAATACAAACCTTTCCCAGCTCTGGCACTGAAAGGATCCGGAAGCAATGGACACCAGGAATAATGAAGATACATAGGGCCTGAATTCTGGGTTCTAAACAGCATTTCCCAATAACAGGCAACCAGAACTCCTTGGAGAAGTTAATTTCAGATTCTTTCTTATAAAAAATGGCCAACTCCAAAGGTGAGCCGTGAAATAAACATACGAGAATATCTTGCAACACTAGAAAATAAGTGCTCAAAAAACCAACACCATCCTTTTGATACTGGGGCATACCAGGGACCAGTTCGAAGGTGTTCCCACTGACCAAATCTGGGACTATATCAACAGCAAAAAATTCTTAACCCACTTCTAAAAAGAGCTCATACTGATGAGTACCAAGTAGGAAAATGGTATCTATTAACATCACATTAGACAAACACACAGATGAACATAGATACCCAAATATAAACTTAAAATACAGCTGGCCCTCCGAATCGGCCTAAGCAGAATGCATGGATACTCAGGGCCAACGGTACTACACCATTTCACATAAGCGACTTCAGCATCCTTGGATTCTGGCATCCTTAGAGGGGGCTCCTGAAACCAACCCCAAAGACATAGAGGGAAGATTGTACATACATACATACATAAATGCATACTGTAACATAAAAAATATTCTTGGTCTTGTCCCCAGTTCCTAGCACTGACCTCCTAAAACTTCTGGAATTTTCTCAGTGATAGGAGTGTCTTTTATCATTCATAATAAGACCTTTTTTTTAGACTCTACTGGGAGAAATGTTGCATTACAGTACATTTTATGTTATAAATGTATGCTCTGTCTGAAGGTCAGGTTATGCTAGAAAACATTAAACAGCTCCTAAAATGTTTCCTATTACAAAAGAAAACCAAATAAATACATGAAGCATAATTTTAAATTTGTTTACTGTTATAAATTTGAACACTAAAATTTGTTAAATCCAAACTATGTAACAAAAGTTAAACTAAGTTTCGACACTTAAGCATTTTTCTATCAAAATATTTTTAAAATATTATAAAACTAAAAAAGGTTTTCTACCTGTCTTTTCTTCATTTAACTTAAAAAGAAATAATTACCCTCATATAACTATAAAATATATGTCCCTTCAAAAAGCTGTATTATCATTCAGTGTCATATGAAATTTTTCAAGGACATTATTCAGTACCTTCTCCCGGGGGAGGTTTTCCCAATATGAAGTTAGACCACTTATCTCTTTTTCTTTCTCGGCCAACTGAAGCTGAAGAGAGAAAGAAATGATCATTAATTATTTTTCACCATCTACCCTCTCTTTACCATTCAAGAGCTAGTTTATACCTTTCTATTAAAATAAACCCTATTACCATATCCGTGTATTTGCCCTGGATCTTATTCTTTGATATCTCTGAACTTGTCACTGCTGTTTTTCTGATGTGTTTCAAGATTATCTTATTATTCTTATTTTGCCACTCTGCAGCACACAGGAACCTGGATCTTTGATCAGGGACTGAACCTGCATGCCTTGCAGTGGTAATGCAGAGTCCTGGCCACATGACTGTCAGGGAAGCCCCTGAACTACTTGTCGTTTTTTATGGACGTGCCTCACTCTTAAAACTTCTCACCTGCCTTTCATGAAATGGTACCAACACTGTCATCCTCTAATGCTCTAAAGTACACTTCTTCACAATTAAAAGTATTCTCCAGTGTCTTCTTTGGCTTCTTTGCATTCTTGGAAAACTACTCCCTTTCTTCTATGCCTTCAACTATCATGCTCATATGAATAAATCACAAATATTAACTTATGCGCCACATGCGTTCTTTCCCAAGATTCAAAGCTTTCCTTGATAAATTCAATGGATAATGATTGGAGAAGGTACCCAAAAGAGGTGGTCCTTTATCAACTCATTCTAAGCATATCTGTACCTAATTTTCTTACCTTCAAAAATCCTTCCCACCTGTAAATCCTCTCCGTGCTACCAAATTATTTTCATTAAGACCCACTCTGGTTGGGTCTCTTTTTCTCCTAGAAAATATTTAACAGCAAATAGCACCCACATTCCAAACAGTTCCCCAAAATCTGGATTCAACCTATCTTTCACAATGATCGATTCCATCACAGATACTACAGATATTAAAGACCTATTACTCAAGACTGTTACAGCTCCCAGATTATGCTCTCTACTTCTGACCTCCAAACCTATATTAATTCTTTTCCATGTTAGAAAGATGCTTCTTTTGCCATCTCTGTTTATATCCTCCCATCCTGTATGGTCTTTGACAGGTATTTGTTGTTGTTGTTGTTCAGTCAGTCATGTCCAACTCTTCTGTGACCCCATGGACTGCAGCATGCCATGCTTCCCTGTCCTTCACCATCTCCTGGAGTTTGCTCAAACTCATGTCCATTGAGTCGGTTATGCCATCCAACCATCTGATCCTCTGTCACCCCTGCTCCTCCTGCCTTCAGTTGTTTCCAGCATCAGGGTCTTTTCAAATGAGTTGGCTCTTTGCATCAGGTGACCAAAGTACTGGAGCTTCAGCATCAGTCCTTCCAATGAATATTCAGGGTTGATTCCTTTAGGATTGATTTGTGTGATGTCCAAAGTACTCTCAAGAGTCTTCTCCAACACCACAGTTTGAAAGCATCAGTTCTTCAGCACTCAGCTATCTTTATGATCCAATTCTCATATCCTTACATGACTACTGGAAAAACCATAGCTTTGACTAGATGGACCTTTGTCAGCAAGATGATATCTCAGCTTTTTAATACAGTCTAAGTTTGTCAAGCTTTTCTTGCAAGGAGCAAGCATCTTTTATTTTCATAGCTTCAGTCACTGTCTGCAGTGATTTTGGAGCCCAAGAAAATAAAATCTGTCACTGTTTCCATTGTTTCCCCATCTGTTTGCCATGAAGTGATGGAACCGGATGCCATGATCCTAGTTTTTTGAATGTTGGGTTTTAGGCCAGCTTTCACTCTCTTTTTTAACCTTCATTAAGAGGCCTTTAGTTCCTCTTCACTTTCTGCCAATAGGGAGGTGTCATCTGCATATGTGAGGTTACTGATATTTCTCCTGAAAATCTTGATTTCAGCTTGAGCTTCATCCAGCCTGCCATTTCCCATGATGTACTCTCCACAGAAGTTAAATAAGCAGGATGGCAATGTACAGCCTTGAAGTACTCCTTTCCCAATTTTGAACCAATCTGTTGTTTCATGTCTGGTTCTGTTGCTTCTTGATCTGCATACATGTTATCAGCAGTCAGATAAAAGAGATGGGAATACCATATCATTTTAAGAATTTCCCACAGTTTGCTGTGATCCAAAAAATCAAAGGCTTTAGTGCAGCCCAGTGAAGCAGATGTTTTTTTGGAACTTCCTTGCTCTCTCCATGATCCAACAAATTTTGGCAATTTGATCTCTGGTTCTCCTGTCTTTTCTAAATCCAGCCTGCATATCTGGAAGTTCTCCGTTCACGTCCTGCTGAAGCCTAGCTTGAAGGATTTTGAGCATTACCATGATCGCATGTGAAATGAGTGCATTTGCACAGTAGTTTGAATATTCTTTGGCATTGCCCTTCTTTGGAACTGGAATGAAAACTGACCTTTTTCCAGTCCAGTGGCCATTCCTGAGTTTTCTGAATTTGCTGGCATATTGCGTGCAGCACTTTAACAGCATCATCTTTCAGGATTTGAAATACCTCAACTGGAATTCCATCACCTCCACCAGCTTTGTTCGTAGTGATGCTTCCTAAGGCCCACTTGACTTCGCATTCCAGGATGTCTGGCTCTAGTCCAATGACCACACTATCGTGGTTATCTGGCTCATGAAGATCTTTTTTGTATGTTCTTCTGTGTATTCTTGCCATAGCTTCTTAATTATTTTCTGCTTCTGTTAGATTCAAGGGATTAGATCTGAGAGTGTCTGAAGAACTATGGACAGAGGTTCATGACATTGTACAGGAGGCAGTGATCAAGACCATCCCCACTCTTTAACAGTGCTATATTTAAAAATTAGATTAATATGTGATTTTTATTACATAATTACAATTAGCTATGACAGAGCAAATTTAAATCATTTAGAACTTCTAGGCCTTTAATCACACACCCACAAAATGCAAAATATACACACATGCACAGGCCTTAAAATATATAAGATCATACTTTATTAAAGAGAAAATATTTTTTCTACTTATCAATTAGACAGCCTATTGATTTTTTTACCAACATTTTTACAAACATCATTTACCAAACAGTCTTGTTTGTTGCCTAATGTTACCTCAGCAAAAACAGTCTTCTTAATTAAGACTGTATTGCTTGGGCTTCTCTGCTGGCTCAGACAGTAAAGAATCTGACTACATAATCATTAATGATCAGAAGTAACACATTTTGGTTAAAAATTTTCAAACCTTTACATAAATTTTTAAATTACTGATCATATTTTATTATACTCCCCAAAAAACACCAAAGCTCTAGAATAATTTCACAAACCATTTTAAGTGAACAGATTATGAAATGATCACTTTTCATCTTAAAATCTAAGCATGATTTAGAGATATAATTTTAATAGCCATGTTGCTAGTATTAAATTGCTTGAGTCATGTCCATATGAATACACAAAATGAAAGTCACAAGCACAATGCATATGGGTAACCACTTTCTCAGTTCAGTTGATGAACTATATTCAACATAGTACATATTTATCTATATTATGAAAATGCTATCTCAGTTACTCATGTTAAAACTTTAGACTGACAAAATTACAGACAGCACTTTTCAAAAGTATCAGGTATTATGCCTCAAGTTATATAAATATTAAACTTACTTTGTAATTGTCCACTACTTCAGCTAGTTCCAGTTTTATGTTTTCAGCAATTTTCACTTGTTCTTTCCATTTCAGCTCCATTTTTGCAAGTTCATCAGCATATTTATTGCATTTTGTTTTCTCATCCTAAATGAAATTAGTATAATTACCAAAAGATTTTAAATCCATATACAGCCAAATCCATATACAAACATACTTGTGCTGAATGTTCACTATAACACTATTGTAAATTTATAAAAATTGAAGTAACCAAAATGTCTGTCATTGGAAGACTAGATAAATCATTTTATATTCATACAATGGAACAGAATGTATTTACTGAAAAAGAACAAACGGATCTACAAATTAACAAGGAAAAATGTCAGTTCAGTTCAGTTCAGTTCAGTTCCATCGCTCAGTCATGTCCGACTCTTTGCAACCCCATGGACTGCAGCACGCCAGGCCTCCCTGTCCATCACCAACTCCTGGAGTCCAGCATCAAGGTCTTTTCCAGTAAGTCAAAATGTCAAGATAATGCTAACTGAAAATCAGATCAAGTTCCAAAATAGAATATACAGTATAATTTCATTTTTGCTTCAAAAGTTGTTTAACACAGTTTTATATATCTACGTACAAAAAAGATAAACAAAAAAATAATTTTTTGTTGCATCACACAGCTTGTGGGAAAGATCTTAGTTCCCTGGCCAGGGATTGAAACCTGGCCCTCAGTAGTGAAAAGTCAGAGTGCTATGGACTGCCAGGGAATTAAATAAACCAAACTATTAATAGCTCTTATTTCTGGGGATCAGGATCATAATGGTATTTTTTCACCATCGTTATTCTTTATTTCCATAATGCCTAAGATTTCACAATAAACATAGATTACTTTTGCAAAGGAGGTAAAGCAAGCATGTATGCATGCTAAATCGCTTCAGTTGTGTCCGACTCTTTGTGATCCTTTGGACTGTAGCCCGCCAGGCTCCCCTGTCCATGGGATTCCCTAGGCAAGAATATTGAAGTGGGCTACCATGCCTTCCTCCAGAGGATGTTGCCAACCCAGGGACTGAACCTGCATTTCTTATGTCTCCTGCACTGGTAGGTGGGCTCTTTACCACTAGTGCAACCTGGGAAGCCCAGGAGGTAATAAAAATCACATATTTATAATGCCATTGTTTCCAGATATTAATTGGGGTTTCCTGACCAAGACAATCTCTAGGTAGATTTCTTAAATACTGCTCTTCTCTACAACTTAGAATGTGTTAAAGGAAAGGAGTTTTAAAACATGATGAAAAGGTAACTTGGCCAATTTCATTTTGAGTGTTTTGTGTAAGGAAAAAAATGTTTAAATATGCTTTATGCTAGAAATTCCCTAGTGGTCCAGTGGTTAGGGCTCCATGCTTCCACTGCAAGGGGCATAGTTCAATCCCTGGTAAGGGAACTAAGATCCCACAAGCCTCACAGCACAGTCAATAAGAAAACTTTTTTAATTAAAAAAGAAAGAAAGAAATACAATGCTTTGATCAATTCAAGAGAGAAAAAAGTCTTTTCAACAAATAATGCTGGATCAACTGAATATCCTTACTATATATACCACAACTCACCATTCACAAAAATAAAATGGTTAACAGGCTCAAAATATTCTAAGACTACAAAATTTAACAGAAGACAAAAAAATCACTACAAGTTCAGTTAGTAAATTTTTTTCTCAGAAAATAAGAATACATAAAGAATAAATTAAGAATCTATACTTCAGGAAAACTAAAACTTTCTAAAAACACCATTGTGTGTGTGTGTTAGTTGCTTAGTCGTGTCCGACTCTTTGCAACCCCATAGACTGTACCCCACCAGGCCCCTCTGTCCATGGGACTCTCCAGGCAAGAACATTGGAGTGGGTTGCCATTTCCTTCTCCAAAAGGAACAACAGAAAGAAAGAAAGTGAAGTCACTCAGTAGTGTCCGACTCTTTCCAATCCCATGGACTGTTGCTTATCAGGCTCCTCCATCCATGGAATTTTCCAGGCAAGAGTACTGGAGTGGGTTGCCATTTCCTTCTCCAAAGACACCATTAAGGAAATAAAAAGGCAAGCCACAGACTGGGATAAAATCACACATATCAGACAGGATTTGTATCTGGAAAAAAGAACACAACTCAGTAATAAGTTGAAAACTATTTAAATAGCAAAAAAATGAACTCTCATAATAAAAAGGAATGAACTACCAATAGTAGGCAACTACATAAATAAATATCAAAATAACTGTGCTGAAAGGGGGCAGGAAAAGAAGAGCGTATATATGATTCCATTTATAGAAACTGTACAAAAGGTAGGCTAATCTACAGTGGCAGAAAGCAAGCCAATGGTTTCCCAGGAAAGGAGAGAGAGGGAGGGATGAGTTGCAAAAGGGTACAAAAAAGATTTGAAGGTAGTGGAAATGTTCATTAGCATGACACTGTGATAGCTCTATAACTATAAATACGCAAACTAAACAAACTGCAGACCTTAAATATGTGCAGTTTACTGAATTTCAACTGTATTACAACATAGTTAAAAAAAAAACCTTGAGGAAGTTTTTAGCTGGAAAAAAAATTCTATCTTCCTTTTGATAATACAATGAGGTTTTTTAAAATATTCACCCAAAATTGTCTCACTTACTTAAAAATAGTTTAGTCCCTTATAAATAACTATTTGACCTCAAGGGTAATCAATCCTCTACAATAGGATTTTCTGAAGCAACAAAAATGCTCAGCTTAAAGTCTTATTAAAGGATTACATTAAACTATTATTAAGACTGTAACATAAAATATTTTACATTAATTACCATAGTGTGTTAAATCATTTCAGTCCTGTCTGACTCTTTGTGATCCTATGTACTGTAGCCCATCAGGCTCCTCTGTCCATGGGATTCTCCAGGCAAGAATACTGCAGTGGGTTGTCAAGTCCTCCCCTTCAGGAGATCTTCCTGACCCATTGACTGAACTGTGTCTATTATATCTCCTATTACATCTATTATTGGCAGGTGGGTTCTTTACTACTACTACCTGGGAAGCCCAATTACTACAGTAACACTGGACTAATATATGAACTTCGTTTCACGGCTCTAAAAATTACCCCTCGCCTCTCCACATATACAGAGAAACAAACACAGAAAAAAATATTTAACTGAACAAACGAAAACCACATACTACACAAACACCTTTTCCTCCCTTCCCCAAATCAGATACGAATGAGAAGCATTTTCCCTTTGTCCTTTAAATGCTTCAGAGTGATTGCTACTAGGACAATTGCAAAGTTTAAACGTTTTACTATTACAGTTTAATAGAATCAAAATAAGTAATAGTAAAGGCAACCATGCACTTGGTTAATATCCCCTTTTTCCACTTTACAAATCTACTCACTTTAGGATGTGGTGAAAGTCTTTGCTAGTATTATAGTATATGTAGAAAAAAGACTACTTTCTTTTTATGCAGTTCAGATTTTTCATGTAACCTTAGAAGACAGACAACATCCAACTTCAATTAATCCCTTGCCCATTATCAAGAGAAGGACATCAGGAAAACATAAAACAATCAGGATTTTTCCCCCCTACAATGTAACGTTTGCAGGATCTTAGTTCCTCAACCACAGATCGAACCCATGCCCGTAGCAGTGAAAGCACCAAGACCTAACCCACTGAACCACCAGGGAATTCCCTAGATCATGATTTTATACACATGCCTACATGAATAGGTACACAGAACACCTCCCAATTCAAAACTGAAACATCAGGATACAAGTGTAAAGAAACTCTGGGGGCTTCCATGGTGGCTCAGCAGTAAAGAATCCACCTGTAAATACAGAAGACACCAGTGTGATCCCTGGTACAGGAAGATCTCAGAGCAACTAAGCCCGTGTGCTGCAACTACAGAGCTTATGTGCTGCAACTACCGAAGCCCGTGTGTCCTAGAGCCACCCCCTGCAACCTCACAAAAAAACAAGAGAAAGAAACAAATTCTGGGATACCCAATCAAAACAACAAAGATAAGCTAAGCCATTACATTTGATAAATCTCTTCCTTACAAGGGAATTAGCCTACCTGCAAGAGTTGTTTACATTTATTATATTTTTCTGTTTTGTCAGCAATTTCTTTGGTCATTTCAGAGACTTGTCCCTTAGTTAGATTGTCAAAATCTGTCTCAGCTGTAACAAGGCAGAAAATAAGATTACTAAAAATTACTTTGCTCCATATATTAGCTTCCTGACTTAAGGGTCAGTATACTGTGAAATAAATGGAATTCTAAAGGAGAGAAACATCTATTTTAAAACATTTATTCAAAAACATTTATTCAAAAACATCTATTCATACACTAAGTAAACAAAGAAGGAACAATATAAACATTAGATGAGAATTTCACTGTAGTTTGGCTAGAACCAAGTTCACATTCAATAAAGAAAAAAAAAGATTTTTAGCTAGCTAAAAATAGTTCTAAAATGCCACAAAAATTGTTCTTTACATATTTATTACATAAGATATATACGAAAGCCACACTCTTTGAGAAAAGATTTTTAAGCCATTTTTCTAATCCTTCATACTATTCAGTAAGTCTTAAACCAATATAACACCTTTCTTGGTACTTCTATTAATACCATATAGAAATGAAAGGCAGGATCCTACTTTCAGAGCAGTTGAATCTAAACATTTAACAGTACACAAAACTTACATTTATTAAGTCTAAAACATCAACTGCCCCAAACATTACACAATTAAATACACTTTCATATACTCTAGTATTTATTTTTGTTATTGTGTCATCTTTAACATAAGGTGAAAAAAAGATACTAGGACAAGTGAAAACCTGGAGTAATTTAAATTTTCATGCTTTTCATGTATTCACTACGTCTCTCTAATCCATTCTTAAAAGTTAATAAGCTAATACAAATTTTAATTTATCCACTAGCAGGTATACTAACAAGGAAAGTACTCTAATGACCTGGTGCAGCCAAAACAAAACAAAACAAAAGGCAAGAAAGAAACGTGAATAAAACTAAAGGGATTTTTAAGTTTTTCCCCATGGAACTGTATAATTAAAGTGTCGTAAGTGGTTCAAACACAGATTTAGGGAAATATTAATTAAAAATTATTTTAAAAACTTTGCTATTTTAGCTAGCTAGAATTAAAATTTCAATTCTTAGCTCTTTTCCTACAGACCAAATACTATAAGCATTTGCACTTAAAAACACCAGCTCACGTAATTAACACTTGAGAACACGCTCACAAAGATAAACACATGAGTTCACACTCATATTTTGTATATTCACTACATGGATGACTTTTAGACCTTTACTTTTCCTTTGCCTCAATCCCTGACTTACAAGAACTTTTTACAAGCTCCCTTAAAATTCTTACACATGAAACAGGCAGTATAAACAAGCATAAATATTTTTCAAGGCAGAAAACTTTATACAAAAAGTCTAAAAGATTTCTACCTGTAGAAGGCGGTGGCTTTACATCTAGAGTAGAGGCAGTCGTAGCTGGGTCTGTGTTTATTGAGGCATCATTCACTTTCTGCTGACTCCCAATTTTCTTTGTGAAGACACTATTGCTATTAGCCTATTCAAAATTGTTAACAATCAACTGTTAAATGAGTTGCATATCTATCCTTCCTTCAGTAACTATGTATCTTATAAATAAATCCTGGAAGTCCACAAAGCTATTGCTGTCTTAAGGGTCAAAGACAAAAAGTTACACACATCCCTTTACTGACTAAATGTTACAAGAGAACATTTTATTTCTCCAACAAATAAAAATTACAAATTTTTGAAAAAATGCATCACAACAATATTGGGCCAATAATGTGACATCAAACAGAGAGAAATTATAATCAAAATGTGTAACATTATAAGTCTGATTTTCAAACAAAAATATTAATGAAGGAATTATTTTACCATGATAAATTATACTTACCGATTGGTCTGAAAGTTTATTTATTTGTTTTTGGAGCCGTTGGCATTCCTTGAATTTTTCTTTATAATGATCTGCTGCCATCTGAAGACGAAGTTTCAGATCCTCAACTTCTCTTCTCAGTTCATGTTCTAGTGTATCAGTCTTTTCCTAAGAAACAAATAAACTTTTTCTCTAAGAGAAACATAAAAATCTCATATCTCAATGTGGTAGTAAATCCAACATCATTTTCACTGTTTTCTCTCTTGACAATTAATGTTATTTGTTTTGGAGTTTTGGCTAGAGTCATATTAGCTCTCCTAATAATTTCAGCTTTATATTCCAAGGACTAAGGTTCATTAAAGAAAAAAACTAGAAAAGAATAATCTACCTCCTGAGAAGAAAGCATGACTCTCTAATCACAGTACCATTTTATGCTGCAAGTAAATAAGAAATTCTAAACAAAGCAATATATACCTGTTACTAGAGAAGTTTTTACTAACCATTAGGAATTTGCTTACAGAAAATTTTCTAAAAACTTGTATTAATTTCAACCGAAGAAGTTACAATGACTAAACAAAATAATGGAAACTGAAAATTCTGTGACCAGGAATCTGACCTCAATTACTTTAGCATAACTCATTCTCTTTCATAAGCTTATAATGAGTTTTTGGCCAAAATGGAAATTCAAAATTAACTGGCTTTACCTGATCTTTATTCACAGCACTTAGTTTAAGCTCTGCCAGTGCATCAGTTAACTGCTTTTTTACTTTCTCATTTTCCAAGCGTGCAGTATGCAGATCTGCCATTGTTTTATCCCGCACATTTACAGCATCACTAAGTTCTTTAGCCAGAAAGACAGCTTCTTGCCGCGTTGCCTGAATCTGTTCTTCGGCTTTACGAAGTTGCTCCTTTAAAATAAATGTTTCTTCCTGAAGAAAGGCAGATAAATATATTTGCAATTAAACCATTCAAGTAAAAAACAGAAGCAGAAACAATGTTTATTTCTATATTTCAACAGACCTAAAATTTTAAATTAAATATTGCTTTTCTATTCATGACTGAGATGAAGTATTGTTGTTGTTCGTTCAGTTGCTATAAGTAGGGTCCAACTCTTTTCAGCCTATGGGCTGTAGCACACCAGACTTCCCTGTCGTTCACTGTCTCCCAGAGTTTGCTCACATTCATGTCCACTGAGTCAGGGATAGCATCATCTGCCTCCCTCTTCTCCATATATAAGTCTATAAAAAATCTGAGATGTGACTTCGCTTTAGAGACCCCCATATAGCAACCCTATGCATTGGGTATCAGTACTACCACTAACTGTGTAATTCAGGACACTGAAGTACAGGAAGTCAAACAACATAGCCAATTCTTACAGTCTTGGCTAAACAGAGACTTAAATGGAGGCTTCTGTCTCTCAGAATCTCTCCAGCTAAAACTGCTAACCCTCATTTTTTATAATAACTAACAGTAATTATAAAAATTTCATTATAACTCCAAAAATTTTGGCTAAAAAAATGTTTCCTATGATCTAACCTGTAATTAGCACCTTTCACCAAACCTAAAAGTATCTTTGAAAAGTTAAAATTGCCACTTTCTGTAATATAAACAAGACAATATGAGCTCAATAAATCTAGCTTATTCCAACATTCCTCTTTATTCTAGAAATAAACTCAGAAAAAGTGCAACCATTCTGTTTTTAAATTGTTAGCTTATTAGAAGGAAATATATATGATTATTTATGCAATGCTGGGTGAAGAAAATCTTTCTAGTATAATATTAATAAAGCTAATATATAAATGTTATCAGTTTCTATATGCCAGAAAGGGGAAAAACCATTTAAAATATTTTCTAATCAATGAGAAATGAAAATATTTTAAACAAAAGAAAACAAATTTGGAGAAAAGTATGAATTTCTTTAAATAGCTATTATGCATAGAAAATAATTTTCAAGTTATCAACAGTCCAAGAAGATAAAACAAATACCATTCCTCCTCTTTCAAACTAAGACTGAAAACCAATTAATACTCTAATATTTGGATGGTTTAGGAAAATTAGCACATCTGCAAATATGTGGGCTCTTTATTATCTGCAAGTAATATAACCTTTTACCAGATTTTTGAAACATTCATCAACACATTTGAAAAACACATGGCTTTTGATCAATTTTATTTTCATGAGTTCCTAAATACAGCTTTAGTTTGGCAGGGTGAGTTTTGCAGGGATCAAGTAAAATATTAAGATTATGAAAAATTATTAAAAATAAAAAATCTCTGAGAATTTTGTTATAAAGTATGATATACCCTCCATAAAATGAAAATCTCTGCAGCCATTACTAGCAGTAGTATATGTCATACACTGTTGATATATTAATTTTTTGGAAAGGCATTTGAATTAATTATGAAAATTTAAAACCTCACACTGGCAACTGTACTTTGAGTAATTTATTCCACAGACTTATACATGTGCCTGGATACCTGTATAAGAATGTTTACTGCATCATGCTTTTATAATACCTAAGGACTGTATTCAACTAAAAAACATTACATACTATACAGCTATTTAATAAGAAGAGAGATTACAAAGCTGTTGTACTTTTTTTTCTTTTTGTCCCTGCAGCTTGTAGGATCTGAGTTCCAGGGATTAAATCTGGGCTCCCGCCAGTAGAGAAGCATTGAGTCCTAACCACTGGACAGCTAGGGAATTCCCTACTAAGCTGTTCTAATGAATGAGGAAGATCTGCATGTGTACTCAAACTGCAAGATGTCCAGACAGTCTATCAATTTTTAAAGTTTTTGTAACACTATGTGTAGTCACATTTTTGTTAAAGTATAAATATTATACAAACATTAAGATTTCTAGGAAAATTAGAAATTCTATAATGATACCTGGGAACTAAGAGTTACTTTTATCTTGTACTCTCACATACTACTTGAATTTCTTTTATAACTATGATTTTGTACTGCTTTTATACTTTTTAAAAAACAATTAGGAGTGACTTTCTCCATATATTTTTACTCATTTTTCCTCACAGAAGTCTTGCTTATGTGGCATCTTAGCAAATATTAAATAAATACTAACCAAACATATTTCTCACATTTCCATTTGCAATCTGCTACATTCAATACCCTGAAAAGTAACTAGGGTCTTAACCATTAATCCTAAATGTCATGCATATCTGATGTTTTAGGTATTACATTAACTACATCTGAGTGCATTCAATAGCAAACTACTGAAACCACATAAAACTATTCCAATTATAATGAATAAATCAAATTAAATTTACAGAACATAGTATTATATACCCATTTTTTAAAAAATGGGAAGATCTCTATGAACTGATAGGGAATGATTTCCCATCTATATATAGTTCAATGAAGAAAAGTAAAGTGAGAAAGAGTATAAACAGTATCCCTTTTAAAGAAAGGGGGGTTCCCTTGTGGCTCAGATGGTGAGGAATCCACCTGCAATGTGCAAGACCTGGGTTTGATCCCTGGGTTGGGAAGATGGCCTGGAGAAGGGAAAGACTACGCACTCCAGGATTCTTGCCTGCAGAAGTCCATGGACTGTATAGTCTACGGGGTCGCAAAGTCAGACACAACTGAGTGACTTTCACTTAAAGAAAGGAGACAGAGAAGGGTATGTGAATGCACACACATGCACCAAGTTTATTTTTGTAAAAACAAACATGAAGAATATACTGGAAACTAATGAAAATGTTTTACCTATGGAAACAGGTAAGAAAGGGTATTTATAATTTAATTGCAAGATAATTACAATATCGTGTTGGTTTCTGCCATACATCAACATGAATCAGTCACAGGTATACATAGGTTCTCTCCCTCTTGAAACTTCCTCCCAGCCCAAGAAAGGGTTTTTAAGGAAAAGTAAATTTTTAATTTCATTTAGACTTCTGAATGATACAACTATTATAAAACCTCGTATAGCCAAAGCAATCTTGAGAAAGAAGAATGAAACTGGAGGAATCAACTTATCTGACTTTAGGCTATACTACAAATCCACAGTCATTAAGACAGTATGGTACTGGCACAAAGACAGAAATATAGATCAATGGAACAGAATAGAAAGCCCAGAGATAAATCCACGCATCTATGGACACCTTATCTTTGACAAACGAGGCAAGAATATACAATGGAGAAAAGACAACCTCTTTAACAAGTGGTGCTGGGAAAACTGGACAGCCACTTGTAAAAGAATGAAACTAGAACACTTTCTAACTCCATACACAAAGATCAACTCAAAATGGATCAAAGATCTAAGCATAAGACCAGAAACTATAAAACTCCTAGAGGATAACATAGGCAAAACACTCTCTGACATAAACCAAAGTGGGATACTCCATGACCCACCTCCCAGAATATTGGAAATAAAAGCACGAATAAACAAATGGGACCTAATTAAAATTAAAAGCTTCTGCACAACAAAGGAAACTATAAGCAAGATGAAAAGACAGCCTTCAGAATGGGAGAAAATAATAGCCAATGAAGCAACGGACAATTAATCTCAAAAATATACAAGCAACTCCTACAGCTCCATTCTAGAAAAATAAACGACCCAATCAAAAAGTGGGCCAAAGAACTTAACAGACATCTCTCCAAAGAAGATATAAAAATGGCTAACAAACACATGAAAAGATGCTCAACATCACTCATTATCAGAGAAATGCAAATCAAAACCACAATGAGGTATCACTTTACACCAGTCAGAATGGCTGTCATCCAAAAGTCTACAAGCAATAAATGCTGGAGAGGATGTGGAGAAAAGGGAACTCTCTTACACTGTTGGTGGGAGTGCAAGCTAGTACAAGCCACTATGGAAAACAGTGTGGAGGTTCCTTAAAAAACTGCAAATAGACCTGCCATATGACCCAGCAATCCCACTGCTGGGCATAGACACCGAGGAAACCAGAACTGAATGAGCCACGTGTACCCCAATGTTCATCGCTGCATTGTTTACAATAGCCAGGACATGGAAGCAACCTAGATACCCATCAACTGACGAATGGATAAGAAAGCTGTGGTACATATACACAATGGAATATTACTCAGTATTAAAAAAAAAAATTCATTTGAATCAGTTCTACTCAGGTGGACGGAACTGGAGCCCATTATCCAGAGTGAAGTAAGCCAGAAGGAAAAACAACAATACAGTATATTAACACATATATATGGAATTTAGAAAGACGGTAATGAGAACCCAGCATGCGAGACAGCAAAAGGAACGCAGATGTATAGAACAGACTTGTGGACTCTGTGGATGAGGGTAAGGGTGGGACGATACGGGAGAATGGCATTGAAACATGTTAATTATCATATGTCTAATCAATCGCCAGCCCAGGATTGATGCTCGGGGCTGGTGCATCGAGATTTCTCGGGGGGGGGGGGAGGAGAGAGGGAGGAGGGAGGGGGGTTCTGGAGGGGGAGCTTATGTAAATCCATGGTGATATCATGTCATTGTATGGCAAAACTAATAAAAAAAGAAAAAAGTAATAAAATTAAAAGATTATGAGAATAAAAACAAAACACTGAACTGTATTACAAATGCATAACAAATGTTTAAAAAAATTAATTCAAGTAACTTTTGAACCTGGTACTCTGTACAACCTTATGCCACACGCTGTGCGACCCAAGTCTGCTGCACCCAGAGCGCCTGCCAATACAGAGTTGGACTATAAAGAAAGCTAAGCGCCGAAGAATTGAGGCTTTTAAACTGTGGTGCTGGTGAAGACTCTTGGGAGTCCCGTGGACTGAAGGAAGATCAAACCAGTGAATCCTAAAGAAAATCAGTCCTGAATTCATTGGAAGGACCAATGCTGAAGCTGAAACTCCAATACTTAAGCCACCTGATGTGAAGAACTGACTCACTGGAAAAGACCCTGATGTTGGGCAAGATTGAAGGCAAAAGAAGGGGACAATAGAGGATGACATGATTGGATGGCATCACCGGCTCAATGGACATGAGTTTGAGCAAGCTCCAGCAGTTGGTGATGGACAGGGAAGCCTGGCATGCTGCTGTCCATGGGGTCGCAAAGAGTCGGACATGACTGAGTGACTGAAGTGAACTCTCTACGTCCTTAGTGAAATATATTTTAAGATAAAATCTGAAAAGATCTTATTAGCTTTTATTTAGCAGAGATACTGATGGAAACTGTTGAGATAATAATTCTGAAACTAATGGTACGTGTAGCTAGTTTAAAAAGTTAAAGTGTTAGTCACTCAGTTGTGTCCGACTCTCTGCAGGTCCATGGACTGTACAGCCCTCCAGGCTCCTCTGTCCATGGGATCCTCCAGGCAAGAATACTGGAGTGAGTAGCCATTTCTTTCTTCAGGGGATTTTCCTAACCCAGAGATCAAAACCTGCATCCCCTGCACTGCAGGAAGATTATCATCCAAGTCACCAGGGAAGCTGGTGAGACAATATGAATAAATATAACATTTGAAAGCTGCGGGGGGCTTCCATGATAGCTCAGTTGGTAAAGAATCCACCTGCAATGCAGGAGATACTGGTTCAATTCCTGAGTCAGGAAGATCTACTGGAGAAGGGATAGGCTACCCACTCCAGTATTCTTGGGCTTCCCTTATGCCCAGCTGGTAAAGAATCTGCCTGCAAAACAAGAGACTTTGGTTCCATCCCTGGGTTGGGAAGATCCCCTGGAGAAAGGAAAGGCTACCCACTCCAGTATTCTGGCCTGGAGAATTCCGTGAATTGTATAGTCCATGGGGTTGCAAAGAGTCGAACACAACTGAGCTATTTCACTTCTGGAAGCTGGGAGAAGGTATACATAAGTATGGAAAGGAGGAAGATAAAGAAGACCCCTAGGAAGTACTGGATTTGAATTGGAGATGTCAATATAAATTTAAGACTTAAAATATCTAATTAAAGTTTATAAAGCTCCAAAAGGATCCAGTTCTTGGTTTCGAAATACCTTTCTCAAATGTAAAAAAAAAAAAAAAAAAATCAGGCTCTTTGGAGAAACTGGTAATACCAGATTTAGGTCTGAACCTAACACAAAGTTCTAACCACAAAACAAGGAAGTATTCAAAGCATTAGGGGGAATATATCAGAAAGATACAAAAGTAGGTCTGAAAAGGCTCCCCACTAGCTATAGGACAACTTGAGTATAAAAAAGAATGCTGATGTATAATGCATAATATACTGAACAAAAAATAATCAAGGAGTCTATAGTGATTTAAAAAAAAAAAAGGAATAGGACAAAAGGGAACCACCTCATTATAAAAGGATACCTACTAGTAAACATAGAGAGAATGACAATTTTTTAAATCACCACTTTGCGATTATTAATAACTGATACAGGTAAGGATCATCGAAGTATTAAAAACAGTGGTCAAAGATTATTGCAGAGTAGGATGTTCACATGATCTCAAAGTATTATCCCACAGATAATTCAATAAATCACAAAGAAGAAAAGACACCAACATAATGGAGAGATAAGCAGACATAACTTTAAACAACAGATTAAACCTAACATCAGAAAGAAAGGAACTGGTATTATATGATTTCTGATGTAACTGCAACAGAATGTACAAAACACCTTTTTCTTGCCAAAAATATCTAACTGCAATCTAGTCATGAGGAAACAACAGACAAAACTAGAATATAGAACACTCTCTCAGACAAGTCTGAATTCTTCAAAACTATCAGTGTCATCACGGACAAAAGGTATAAAAACACTGTTCTGTATTAAAGCAGACCAAGAACATAACAATAATCATTAATGTATGATCTCTGACTATCCAGGATCAAGAAATTTTAAAGGTTATACAAAAATATAAGTGGACCGATTTCAATGTGGACTAAAACTACATACATGTGTGTGTTGCCTGCATGTGCACACGCATGCTCAGTTGGGTCCAACTCTTTTGTGACCCCACGGACCATCAGGATCCTCTGGACCTGGAATTTTGCCAGGCAAGAATACTGGAGTGGGTTGCCATTTCCTATACTCTCAGGGATCTTCCCAACCCAGGGATCAAACCCATGTCTCGCATCTCCTGCATGGGCAGATGGATTCTGTACCATTAGGACCACCTGGGAAGCCCAATATACAAGTATGACTATTATCATATCAATATAAAATTTCTTTAGGTGACATTTCTTAGGTATTATGGATCTACAGAAGAATGTAACTGTAACTTTCAAAAATACTTAAGACGAAATGTCAATGCCTACAACTGACTTTCAAATGGCTTGTGGGGGGCATATAAATGGGGGAGATAAAGGTGGCAAAATACTGAAGGATGTACTTATTTTTCTGTTCTTTCAACTCTTCTATAAGTCTGAACTTTTTCCAAAACAGAAGTTGAGGGGAGTAAAGAGTAAAAATAAAAACTACACTGTATACATTTAACAGAAATAATACTTTACAATCTTCAAATGTGAATTGCAAAAGTACTTACCTTACTTGAGGTTGTAAGCAAGAAGGTCCTTTGCAGATTCTCCTTTTCAGCCAAAGAGAACTGTAGTCTGCTAATCTCTTCTTTGAAATGAGTAATCATGTTTTCTTTGTTCCCATCTAAATTCTTTAAAGTCTGGACCTCTGACACAAGCTTGGTATTTTCTATTTCTGTATTCTTTAAATGCACCTGAAACAGTGATTGAAAATGCCAAGAATATTCTAACTCCACAACCTGTTACTCAATAATTTAAAGTATCACTATTTATCTCTAACCCAAATATGATCAAGGATAGGAAAAACTCACTAAGCAGGGGGTCAGGAAAGCAAATTTTGCCAAATGATTACCCAAGTATATAGAAGCAGAACACAGCTTTTCTGAGTTTTGCTATTGTTGTTTTAGTTTTCCACAGAGATTAATTCTAAGATCTAACATTACCTGATCTCTAAAATCTTCCCTTTTACTAATTTTACATTAGTTCGCTTTAAAATTACAAATGAATTTGGTTGTTCTTTTGGGGAAATGTGTTACAGCCATATTCATACATAAAGGCATGACCAGATTCAAGCAAAACAAAGTACATTCAAGAACGATACCTTAAGCAATTAAATTTCTTGCTTATGGAAAAAGTACTATGTCATTTACTTCCTATGTGCCTAAGAATATATTTATTGGCTAATTAACTCAACTATATTGATTTTTCCCAGGAACTCTGGCTGCTGCTATTCACAGTACATATGCAAATCAAATTCTATAACTGAAATTATAGAGTACAAGTATCTTTAAAATTTAAACTGCATTTGAAGGTAGTTTTTAAAAAATACTGTACACAAATGCATACTGCAACTTTCCTTAGATATTGGTATTAGTAATATTTCCCTTTTTCACAAAATCTGTTCAAAAACCAAATATTCTATTTGGGTACTACTCCTTAAAGAGTCAAACCATAAAATCATCTTTACTATTTTATTTCCTGTTCTCTCTCCCCTCTCTCTCTCTCACACACCTACTCTCTCTCTCATGCACTGAAGATGGTTGTTCCAAGAAATAGAATGGGTATAACCCATAAACATGCAAAATGTTTCTATGTTCTGCAATGAGGTGCAGAATAGTCTTGGTTTTTTTTTTAATTTTCAAAGCAAAACTTTTTTAAGATTAAAAAAGAATTAACCACCCCCCAAAATAAGAGGGAAACAACTGTAGCTTTGTAGTATAGTTTTAAATAAGGGAGCTTGTTACCTCCAGCTCTTTTTCTCCAGACTGTTTTGACTATTCAGGGTCTTTTGTTTTTCCATGCAGATTTCAGAATATTTGTTCTAGTTCTGTGAAAAATATCATTGATATCTTGACAGGAATGCACTGACTCTGTAGATTGCCTTGGGTAGTATGGTCATTTTAATAATGTTAATTCTTCCAATCCATGAGCACAGTGTATCTTTCCATATGTGCTACCTTCATTTTTTTTTCATCAGTGCCTGTTTTCTCACTACAGGGCTTTTACTCATTAGAGTTATTCCTAGACATTTTATCCTTTTTGACTGTAAATGGGATTGTTTTCTTAATTCCTCTTTCCAAGAGTTTGTTGTTAGTATACAAAAATGCAGATGATTATTATTCTGTATATTATTTTTGTATCTTGCAACCTGACCAAACCCACTGATGAACAGCAGGTTTTCAGCACATCTTTAGGATTTTTTGTATAATGTCATCTGCAAATGGTGACAGTTTTACTACTTCCTTTGCAATTTGAATTCCTTTTCTTTGTCTAATCGCGATGGCTATGACTTCCAATTCTATGTTGAATAAAAGTGATGAGAGTGGGTATTTTTGTCTTGTTCCTGATCTTGGAGGAAGTATTTTTCAAGCTATTCACCACTGAGTACGTTATGATGTTAGCTGTGGCCTTGATCATAGCTTATGATGTTAGCTATGACTTTTATGATGTTGAGGTATGTTCTTTCTTAACCACTTTGTTGAGAGGTTTTATCAAAACATATGTTGAATTTTGACAATAGCTTTTCCCGCATCTACTGAGATGATCATATAATCTTTATTTTAATTTTTTTAATGCAGTATATCACATTAACTACACTTTGTATACTACAAAGCTACAGAAATCAAAATAGTATGGTAGTGGACAAAACCAGACACACTGATCAATGATACAGAACAGAGAGCCCAGAATGAACCCACAGTGATATAAGCAGTGAGTCTATGACAAAGGAGCTATAATATCACAACAGGGAAAAGAAAATTTCTTCAACAAATAGTGTTGGGGAAACTAGACAGCTACATACAAAAGAATCAAACTGAACTACTTTCTCACACCATATATACAAAAATTAACTCAAAATGGATTAAAGACTTAAACGTAAAACCTGAAACTATAAAACTTATAGAAGAAAACAAAGGCAGTATATTGTTTGATATCAGTCTTAGTAAAAATTTTTGGATATGCCTCCTCAGGCAAGGGACTCAAAGGCAAAAATAAAACAAATGGTACTACATCAAACTAAAAGGCCTTTCCCCAGCAAAGGAAACTGTCAACAAAATGAAAAGGACACCTACTGAATGGGAAAAGATATCTGAAGTGATATATCCAACCAACATGGAGTTAATATGTAAAATATACAAAAGCCCACACAACTCACTATCAAAAAAAAAAAGCCCAATTAAAAAACAGGCAGAGAATCTGAACAGGCATTTCTCCAAAGAAGACATACAGAAGATCAACAGGCAAATGAAAACGTGTTCAAGATCACTAATCATCATGGAAATACAAATCAAACACCCCACCTCAATGATGTATCACCTCAGTCTTGAAAATGATTACTTACAAAAAGACAACAAATAACAAGTATGTGGAGAATAGGGAACAAGTATGACAAGAATGTGGAGAAAAGGGAACGCCTCAGCACTGCTGGTAGAAATGTAAACTGTTGCAGTCAGTATGGAGAAACAGAGAGATTCCTCAAATAGTTAAAAAGTAGAATCATATGATCCAGCAATTCCACTTCTGGATATTTATCTGAAGAAAACAAAACACTAATTTGAGAAGATAGAAGTACCCCTATATTCACTGCAGTATTACCTACAATAGCCAAGATATGAAAGCAACCTAAGCGCTCATTAATAGATGAAAGGATAAAGAAGATGCTGTGTGTATGTGTACACACACACACACAGAGGTATATTATTCAGCCATAACAAAAGAAAAACTTTGCCATCTGCAACAACATGGAAGGACCTAAGTGAAATAAATCAAAGACAAATACCATATTACTTCATTTACGTGTGTTATCTAAAAAATGGAACAAATAAACATAAAGAATGACAGATGAAGAGAACAAACAAGTGGCTGTTGGCTGGAGAATTAGAGAAACAGGTGAGGAAGATTAATAGGTACACATTTCCAGTTATAAAAACAGAATCAGTCACAGTGAGAGAGTCATCTCCTAGGCAGGTTGATAAGAAGTCTAGGGGTCCCCAAGGAAAGAGGAGTCTGGAATTCTCAAGGAGGAAGAAAGGACAACTTATTTTTCTCTCTACATTCTTCAGGATTATATAACAATAATGTATCCTGCTTGAGGACAGTCTGGAAAAAAGCCTTCTGGCTAATCCTGTTATCTTAAAATGTAAATTATGGCAACGGGTCTGGTGAGGTCTTTACAACCTCCAGACATTCTTTTGATTCACTGTAATAACTAATTTGAGAGTATATAACTCCAGTGCTAATGCTAGCAAGGGGGCGTTCTTTCTACCCCCTTCTGATGCCTATGTCAGAAGCTTTCTCTATCTCCTTTATTACTTTAATAAAACTTCATTATACAAAAGCTCTGAGCGATCAAGCCTCGTCCCTGGCCCCGGATTGAATTCTTCTCTTCTGGAGGCCAAGATTCCCGGCCTCTTTGTTGTGATTTCGTCCACAACCTTTCAACAGGTATGAAATACATAGCATATGGAATATAGCCAATAATTATGCAATATCTTTGTATGATGACAGGTGGCGGCTAGACTTATTGTGGCGATCATTTTGAAATGTGTAAAAATATCAAATCACAATGCTCTGCACCCAGAACTAAATATAGTTTTGTGTGGGTCAAATTAAACTTCAAAAACAAACTCATGGAAAAAAAACAGGTCAGATTTGTGGTTACCTGAGACAGAGGGTGAAGGGAGGGGGCGTTAGATAAAAGTAATCAAAAGGTACAAACTTCCAGTTAAAAAGATATATAAGTACTAGGGAAGTAACATATCACGCAGTAACTAAAATTAACACCACTGTAAGTTATATAGGAAAGTCATTGAGAGTAAATCCTTAAGAGTTCCCATCACAAGGGGAAAAAATCTTTTATATTTATATGAGATGATGAATGTTCACTAAACTTATTATGGTAATCATTCCATGATATAAACCATTATGCTTACACCATAAACTTAAACAGCACTGTATATCAATGGTATCTCAATAAAAAAGAAGAAGAAAAAAGAGGTGATTCTCAGAAAAGATTCAGAATTTCATATTTGGATATCCAATGATGGCACCGAACTTATCAACAGATATAAATAAGTGAATAGTTATTCTTTAAAAAGGAGGGAAAAACCTACTGGCAATAAATAAATCATATTCTACATTCTCAGTGCAAATTGAGATGAGACTCTCAAATACTGAATATATGAAGTAATGCTTTATTCTTAATATATACCATAATTATATAAATGAGTGCTGTTCTCTTCTAATTAATAAAGAGATTAAATCTATCCAAGTAATACTTAACTCAGAATGTTCTTGAAATTCCTAATCTGGAACTGCCTTCAGGAACTGCTTAAGAACCCTTAAAATAAGTAAGTCCCAATATGTATCTACAATACTGACAACTAACGCTCACTATCCTATTTTAGAGTTGCTTAAACAGGAAAGGAGAAAAAACTCTAAAAGGTGAAGATTTGTCTACAGAACCCTCTTTTAAAATGAAAGTCTCTTAGATAACTCCAAAAGGCAAACTCTAAAATATGATCATCCCTGAAATAAACTATTCCTCTCACTAACGTTTATATATTCTTAAAAGAGGAAAATTAGTTGCACAAATCCTGATCAATAGGTATCTTATTACCATTAAAAATCTCTGACTTATTATACATTACCTGCCAAGTATCTAAAACACCAGTAACTTAAACTTCCTGAAAACTTTTAGGAACTACACACAATGAAGAAGTTTTAAAATATATCCCTAGTGCTCACTTTGGCAGCACATATATTAAAAACTGGAACGATACAGAGAAGATTAGCATGGCCCCTGCACAAGAATGACATGCAAATTTGTGAAGTGTTCCATATTTTTGTGTTCATGGATTGGAAGAATCATTATAGTGAAAATGAGGATACTACCCAGAGCAATCTATAGATTCAATGCAATTCCTATCAAGCTACCAGCGGTCTTTTTCAGAGAACCAGAACAAATAATTTCACAATTTTTATGGAAATACAAAAAACCTCGAATAGCCAAGGTAATCTAAAGAAAGAAGAATGGAACTGGAGGAATCAAACTGCCTGACTTTAGGCTATACTACAAAGCCATAGTCATCAAGACAGTATGGTACTGGCACAAAGACAGACATACAGATCAATGGAACAAAATAGAAAGCCCAGAGATAAATACACGCACCTAGGGACACCTTATCTTTGAAAAAGGAGGCAAGAATATACAATGGAGAAAAGACAATCTCTTTAACAAGTGGTGCTGGGAAAACTGGTCAACCACTTGTAAAAGAATGAAACTAGAACCCTTTCTAACACCATACACAAAAATGAACTCAAAATGGATGAAAGATCTAAACGTAAGACCAGAAACTATAAAACTCCTAGAGGAAAACATAGGCAAAACACTCTCCAACATAAACCAAAGCAGGATCCTCTATGACCCACCTCCCAGAATATTGGAAATAAAAGCACGAATAAACAAATGGGACCTAATTAAAATTAAAAGCTTCTGCACAACAAAGGAAACTAAAAGCAAGGTGAAAAGACAGCCTTCAGAATGGGAGAAAATAATAGCAAACAAAGCAACAGACAATCTCAAAAATATACAAGCAACTCGGGCAGCTCAATTCCAGAAAAATAAACGACCCAATCAAAAAGTGGGCCAAAGAACTAAACAGACATTTCTCCAAAGAAGACATACAGATGGCTAACAAACACATGAAAAGATGCTCAACATCACTCATTATCAGAGAAATGCAAATCAAAACCACAATGAGGTACCATTTCACACCAGTCAGAACGGCTGTCATCCAAAAGTCTACAAGCAATAAATGCTGGAGAAGATGTGGAGAAAAGGGAACCCTCTTACACTGTTGGTGGGAATGCAAACTAGTACAGTCACTATGGAGAACAGTGTGGAGATTCCTTAAAAAACTGCAAATAGACCTGCCATATGACCCAGCAATCCCACTGCTGGGCATACACACCGAGGAAACCAGAATTGAAAGAGACACGTGTACCCCAATGTTCATCGCCGCACTGTTTACAATAGCCAGGACATGGAAGCAACCTAGATGTCCATCAACCCAGATGAATGGATAAGGAAGCTGTGGTACATATACACAATGGAATATTACTCAGCCATTAAAAAGAATACATTCAAATCAGTTCTAATAAGGTAGATGAAACTGGACCCTAATATACAGAGAGAAGGCAGGCAGAAGGAAAAGCAACAATACAGTATACTAACGTGTATGTATGGAATTTAGAAAGATGGTAAAGATGACCCTGTATGTGAGACAGCAAAAGAGACGCAGATGTATAGAACAGACTTTTGGACTCTATGGGAGAGGGCAAGGGTGGGATGATATGGGAGAATGGCATTGAAACATGTAAATTATCATATGTGAAATGAATCGCCAGCCCAGGTTTGATGCATGATACAGGGCGCTCAGGGCTGGTGCACTGGGATGACCCAGAGGGATGGAATCGGGGAGGTGGGAGCGGGGTTCTGGAAGGGGAACACATGTATACCCATGGCGGATTCATGTCAATATATGGCAAAACCAACACAATATTGTAAAGAGAAATAAATAAAATACACAAGAAAAAATAAAAAATAAATAATAAAATAAATATAAAATATATCCCTAAATCCTTTGATTCTCCTAAGAAGTGAGCCTAATTCCCCTCTCCAGTATCAGCTGGAGTGACTTGCTTCTAATTAGTAAGATAAAGAAGAAGCATCAGTGCACAACTTGCAGACCAGGGTCTCCTGATTTCCTCCTTGCTCTCCCTTATATGGCTCACTCTGAGGGAAGTTGATTGCCATATTGCGGGGACATTCAAGCAGCCACTGAAGAGGCAACATTCCAAGAAACTGAAGGGCCTCCTGCCAAAAGTCATGTAAGTGAGCCACTCTGACAGCACATCCCCCAGTTAGCTGACTTCAGCCCTTGCCAACATCTTGACTGCAACTACACAAGAGACTCTGAGCCAGAACCACTCAGCTAAATTGCTCCCAAATTCCTGAACACTAAGTTTTATGGCAATATATTACAGAGCAAAAGATAACTGATAAAAATGTAAGAAATAAATTACCTTATAAAGTTCCTTCTCATCCTTTTCTGTCTTCAACTGACATTCAAGTTGTTCTCTTTCACACTGTGCCTTTTTGAGTTTGTCCTTTAAACTGAGTTAAAGTCAAATAATATTAACATAAACAAAAACAACTTTCTTAAAACATTTTTAAAACATGAAGATGTTTTTAAAATATTAGAAATACCTGTCTAATTCAGTTTCTTTTTCAATTGCTTTTTGAGTCACTGACACAATGTCTTCCTCAAGCTGGAGAGCCTTGGATGTAGCATCATTGTACCTCTTCTTAAATTCTTCATTTTCCATTTTTAAACTTTTTGAGACATCAGTAATTGCCTTAGAAACAATAATAAAATATTCTGAGAAACAGAAACATAATCAGAAATACAAATTTGTATATTTCTAAGAAATCTATCCTTAAAATTTTAATCCTTCATTTGTCCCCTCCAAACTTAAGAATAAAAACTAAACCTGAAATGGTACCATACAATAAACTTTTTAAATACTAAATTAAACAATTACTAACTTTTCTCCTGGACTTCCCACACATTCTGTGGCCTGATTTCAGGAATTTCTCCACCAGAGGGCAGGCAACAAAAGTGAGGAAAAATACTGAAAACTAGTCACTTTGGTTTTTTTTTACATCTTGCTTTCCACTGATACGCCAGTGACAAAACAGGTTTCGTGATACTAACCAAGGATAACACCCACTTGTTCTAGCCTAAGTCACTAAGCACCACTGGTAATTATGAAAGTACAATGGCTACTGTTAAAGTATTAATTGCTTAATCATGTTTGAATCTTTGCAACCCCACTGACTGTAGCCCACCAGGATCCTCTGTTCATGGAATTCTCCAGCAAAGAATACTGGAGTGGGAAATCACTCCCTTCTCCAGAGGATCTTCCTGACCTAGGCACTAAACTCCCACCTTGCAGGCATATTCTTTACCATCTTAAACAGATAACTAAAAAATGTTATCACATTAAGACAATTAACTTACAAGAATTTGATCAAGTCTCTCCCTAGGCTTGTTTCATAACGTGCAAAAAGGAGATAATAAGGCCTTTACTGTCTAGTTTATAAAATTATGAGAATCAAATATACAGTGCATTGGAGGTCTCCACACAGTTATGGGAAACTATACAAACTAATTAAGACAAATTGTGCTTATTAAAAATTAATTTTAAAATTTCCTACTAATGAAAGTACTACCCATCAACCCAACAACAAAAACTAAAGAAAATCACCATTCTGCCAATTTAAATATACCAAATATTATAAAGTATCTATATGCCAATGAAAATATGCTATCTATAGTATCTATATGCTAATGAAAATTAATCGAGCTTCATCAAGTAACAGCAACATTTTTTACTTATAGGTAGAATATCATTTTAATTATCTCACTAGAATATGAAAATTACATTGTTGCATCTAAGAACAACATAATTCATTAAAAGCTTATCACAACAATTGTCAGATACATTCTATTGGTTTTAATTTTGCTCAAAACAAGTGCTTGCCTGAGTTTACAACATAAACCAAAGACTGTTACAAAAAACTAAATGCTATTCTGATTTCAGTGCTGTAATCCCAGAGAAAACAGGTAATATTTACTCCCTCAGCTGTAAGAGCTGTCACTATCCAATGGTTCTTTAAAATCTGACATTTTCAGTACTTTGTCTTGTTGATTTATAAGGACAGGTTTCTAAACAGCTTTTTACATTTTATTTTTATTTTTACCAAATGCATTTTTATTTTTACCAAATGCTCTCTCTGAACAGGCTACAGATTAAGTACTTCTTAATTTCTCCAGGTTATTTCTTCCTAGGAAGAAAATTAGGTTGCCCAGAGGCAAAAGCTAGTTTCTGGTTCTGTAATTAATGAAGTTCTATAGTGGGTAAATAACATTCTTAAAAATAAATGTATAAGAGAATAACTAGAAAAGATTCAAAAGCAACTAAATGCAAAACAAAAACTAAGTGCTTTATCTATGAGTCAGTTAACTCTATAGAAAGCGAAAGTCAATCTTTGGGACCCCATGGGCTATTCAGTCCGTGGGAATTCTCTGAATCAGAATACTGGAGTGGGTAGCTTTTCCCTTCTCCAGGGGATCTTTCCGAGCCAGGGACTGAACCCAGGTCTCCCGCGTTGCAGGTGGATTCTTTACCAGCTGAGCCACAAGGGAGGCCCTAGTTAACTCTACAGTGAGTCACAAGTTAATTCTAATTGTAACTTGAGAGTCTCAGAACCTTTTTATGTACCTTTAAAAACACTTAAGAGCTTCTTAGCTTCCAAGCGCACTATAAAAGACATAAAATACCAAAGTGGGAATTATTCTGCAGGCATGTAGCTTTCATATCTGAATGAAGGATAAGCATTTTCAATGTGTCTAAATCTTCCCTAGCATGAAAAATGACACCAAATTAGTGTACTTACAAATAACTAAGACCCATGATTTCTTTAAAAAAAACTATATAGAAAGGCATACACGAAATATTTTTAAAACAGTAAAATCTGTAACAGTCTTCAAAAACCACTTGAAATTTGAAATAAATATTCATTTGGTCAGCATTTGCAAATTGTATCAAAAGAGCACAACAAACCTAATATGTAAACAGAGAAAACTTCAAGAGAAGAGTAAGTCAGCTACACTGCGCACCAAGATAAGAACAGTAACTACAAAGGAGGCAAAAGGAGATTAAGAGATTTGAGCATATCAGATTTATGCAGCAGACTTCTTCTAAATTGAAGGATCACATCACCCAGAGCTACTGTTACCAATTCCCCTCAATTATCAATTATGAACAACCAGACAAAAAGACTGTGAAACTGTTACCACTTCTGTAATTCTGTGGCTAAACATCCACTAAAAACATCTTAAGTAACAACACATTCATTCCCATGTTAAAAAAGGACAAAATTAACTCTTGACTACAAATAAATATCTGTGAAGATACTGTGTCTTCACAGGATCACTGACAATTATCTAGAAAAAAGTATTGTTTTCTGGATTCAAACATATACAACAGTAAATTTTAGTAAATTAGTACCTGAATACTCTAATGGCAAGTCACTGGCAAAAGGATCATATCATTTATGAAAATTGCTAGAAGAAATTTAAAATAAATCTGGCTCATTTGATATACTCTGGCTTTTCTCACTTTTTTGAAATCAACTAGAATAACAAATTCAACTGAAGAAACAGTATGAGGGTTCCTTAAAAAACTAAAAACAGAACTATCATATGATTCACCAATCACATTCCTGGGCATATATACAGAAAAAGTTATAAATCAAAGATACATTGCACCCCAATGTTCACTGAAGCATTATTTACAATAGTTAAAACATAGAAGCAACCTAAATGTCCATCAACAGAGGATGGATAAAGATGTGGCATACATACAATGGAACAGTAGCCATAAAAAAAATGAAATAATGCCATTTGCAGCAACATAGATGGACTTAGAGATTATCATACTAAGTAAGTAGACAGAGGAAATACAATTTATACGTGGAATGAAAAAAAAAATGACAGAAATTAACATACAAAACAGAATCAGATTCAGACTTCAAAAACAAATCAAAGGTTACCAAAGGGTAAATGGTGGGAGGAGGGATAAATTAGGAATTTGGGATTAACACATACATACTACTATTTATAAAACAGATAATCAATAAGGACCTACTATATAGGAGAGGGAACTCTACTCAATATTCTATAATAACCTATATCGGAAAAGAAACTGAAAAGAATGGATGCATGTGTATGTGTAATTGAATCACTTAGCTATAAACCTGAAGTTAACACAACACTGAAAATCAACTATACTTCAACATAAAAATAAAGACTAAATATAAATGAATAAAAAGTTTAAAAATTCTATCTGCAGTGATTTTGGAGCCCCAAAAATAAAGTCTGACACTGTTTCCACTGTTTCCCCATCTATTTCCCATGAAGTGATGGGACCAGATGCCATGATCTTAGTTTTCTGAATGTTGAACCTTAAGCCAACTTCTTCACTCTCCTCTTTCACTTTCATCACGAGGCTCTTTAGTTCCTCTTCATATTCTGCCATAGGGGTAGTGTCATCTGCGTATCTGAGGTTACTTATATTTCTCCCCGAAATCTTGATTCCAGCTTGTGCTTCTTCCAGCCCAGCGTTTCTCATGATGTACTCTTCATATAAGTTAAATAAGCAGGGTGACAATATACAGCCTTGACGTACTCCTTTTCCTATTTGGAACCAGTCTGTTGTTCCATGTCCAGTTCTAACTGCTGCTTTCTGACCTGCATACAGGTTTCTCAAGAGACAGGTCAGATGGTCTGGTATTCCAATCTCTTTCAGAATTTTCCACAGTTTATTGTGATCCACAAGGTCAAGGCTTTGGCATAGTCAATAAAGCAGAAGTAGATGTAGAGAAGATGTAGAGAAGTAGAAGTAGAGAACCTAAGACTGTTTAAATTTCAGGTAATACTCAACTGAACCAGAGAAATGGTCTGATGTACATGAGTAACTTCATACAATTGAAAGCCTCTCTTTCTGCCATTCCTACTCTCTGAATCACCCATTCTTCCTTTTGGATTTCAAGGTGAACAGAGTCTAACATCAAAGGCCATACTTCAGGGTATTCTTGATTTCACAGGCTAAGTGTAGGTTGCAATGGGCCATTTTGGAAAACTGTCAAATTCAGGTAACAGCAAAAGAAATGTATGAAAAATAGAAAGAAAGGGTTAGAACTGTACAAAGGACAGCAAGAGAGTTCCAACAACTGGATTAAAAATTTACCTGGCTGTCCTAATAGTCAAGCTAGGCACATATAATGAGATTTTATTATAACATTTATAATACTTGGGAATACCTGCTTAAAAGTCAAATTTAAAAAGTGGTTCCTCAGAATTCCTTGGAGGTCCAGTGGTTAAAAGATTCTGAGCTTCCACTGAGAGAAGCACAGATTCAATCACCGGTCAGGGAACTAAGATTCCACATATTACACTACCCTCCTCCCCAACCCCCAAAAAATGGTTCTTTAACCAAAGAGAGTATCTACCCCTACTGTAGGATACTCCTACTGTAGGACTGCAAGGATTCCCCAGGAATAAAATTGGGGGAATAACTGTGTTTTTTAAACTAAAAAGGCTAATAGTAGTAAGGACAAAAGACTTTACAGATGTTTATAAGGAGACAAAAAGAAGCACATGGCAACCCACTCCAATATTCTTGCCTGGAGAATCCCACGGGCAGAAGAATCTGATGGGTTATAGTCCATGGGGTCACAAAGAGTCAGATACAACTAAGCTACTAACCCATAAGGAAATAAACTGTACGCACTGCTTGATATTATGTTTACCCTCTAACTCAAGCAACCCTCAAAGAGAGTAAGGTTAAAGTAATCTTTTTTGTTTGAGCCCTATCTGTATATCACCTCTGCTCAAGTGTACAATATATAATCACTCCACTAGAGTATAAAATGGCTCAATTAACAATTATTAAGCAACTGTTCTAGGTCTTGCTGCACAAAAGAATAATTGGGGGAAGGGATAAATTGAGGTTGAGACTGATATATACATTACTATATCCATGTAATGACCTACATGGGAAAACAATCTAAAAAAGAAAAAGTAGATTTATGTGTAACCAACTGACTTTGCTGTACACCTGAAACTAACACAACATTGCGAATCAACTACATTACAAAAAAAATTTAAAAAAAAATAAAAAAGAGTGGAACAAACTCCATCCTTAGGGAACAAGTCAATCCTGCAATGAGCATAAGCATTTCCAACTAGTAACAATGTGAGATTGTGATATATAACCATAATCTGTGCAAGTTTGCAAATAAATTTTCTTATGAAAATATTAAACAAACAAATCAATTACTAGGTGACTGCTTTTTCCATTGTTTCTGACTATTGTCTTAAATCCATTTGTATCTCTAAATTACACTATTCTACACTTAAACATTTTTTCTTAAGACTGTGCCAATCTTTTTTCAATTAGGTGGTTTTTAGGATAATTTATTGCATTTCTCACATCAGTGATTTCAAAATTATAATATTACATCTTATTTCACTGAATTCTCATTTTTAAAAAGTAATTTTAACTACTTTATTCTACTCTTCCCTTTATTCTGTGTTTATCACTCCTAATTGTATTTCTAAGCCATCTCCCCAAGATCAATCATGCATTCTACAATTAGATATAAAGCATCTAGAAACAGTTGTCAAGGACTATGTCACAAGCCTGATACCAAAAATCTCAGAGTATTTTAACCATTCACAACATAAAAGAGGCTGTGGCAGAAGGTTGACAGGATTTGACCTATCCTTGTACTAATATCTATCCAAATACATTTTTCAACATGGGATCTTCATTCATTTTAATTGGTTTCAGACACTATAACTCCAATCAGTCAAACAGGACACAACTAACCTTTTGCTCTGCTTGCAACTGATCACATCTTTCTTTCTCATGGTTAAGTTCTCTTTCCATTCTTCCAACTTGTTCTCGAAGTTGTGCTGTTTCCTTTTCCAGAACAGCAGTTAACTTTAACAGTTCTTCTTTCTCTTTCATGGTTTTCTCAATTTTCAACTATAAAACAGAAAACTCAAATTGTTTATAATCCTACAATATATTACAAATTCAGTTTTCCATTTCAAAAAAATAGTGAAGAAATCTGTAGAAAGAACTTTTACATACTATCTTCTTCATATGAATCAAACTCCTTTGTCTTCAGTTAAAAATTCACAAATCTGTCAATGTATGGCAAAAACCACTACAATATTGTAAAGAAATTAGCCTCCAATTAAAATTTAAAAAAGAAAAAAAATTCATGAATCATGAATGTAAACCATTTTTGACTGGGCAAAGAAAAAAACATTACAAGAAGGCATGTGCAGAAGTAATGAATTTTATTATGAAGTTGCCTGCTTATTACTTTTCAAATCAGTACTAAAAATAAGGCATATTTAGCTTCATGAGTGACAATTCTGGGCTATTGTTATTTTGGGTAAAAATCAAGGAGAAAAATAAGTACCTATTCTTGAATGGAAATCTATGAAAAGTGGCAATTCTGGGGTTTCTTATCTTGGGTAATAATCAATGAGAAAAATATGTACCTCTTCACGAATGGAAATCCTTGAATTTATTAAGAACTTCCTTGTGTGTTACGTAAGGCCTTCACCTATGGGATTACTATGAAGCTTGGATTCTTTAAATAAGGTCTTGGGGTGGGAAATGAGAACAGATGCATATCTATGACTGATTCATGCTGATATATGTGGAAGCCAACACAATAGTGTACAGCAATCATCCTCCAATTAATAATAAATTTAAATAAGATACTAAGAAATAAGTTTCTGTATGTACAAAGCAGCCTTTATTTAGGTAAATTAAAACAAACTTTTAATTTAGGTAAATTAAAACAAATTTTTAAAAAACACAAATTTTAGGGGAAAAAATGCAGACTTTAACAATATAACTGACTCTTACATGAACCTTAATAGTTAACTTAGTTCAAGAATTCTAAAAATTACCAAATTAAGGGACCTAAAATAGAAAATAAATAATATGGTCAATATTTATCTTTCAGCAAGTAGTCTGATTCCAACAGGGGAAGAAGAATGGAGACTCAAAACAGAGGCATTATACATTTAGCTAAATAAAAACATTTTCCCCCAGTATACCCCAAGTCAATTTTCCAGGGTCATGGAAACAAACTCTAATTATTTAAACATTAAAATGGCTCTTACGAAAATTAAAGAGATGGAAAATTTTTAAATGCCCCATCTATCTCTTCCATCAGACTAAATGAAAATGACTAGAGTAAAGGCCCTAAAAAAAGAAAAGTTTAGATATTCAATGAATTTCTTTTTACTCTACCTATTTTTAAAAAAAATTATTTTTGGCTCTAAACTTTCTGGCAGCTTAAAGATTCACCTTGACCCAGTAAGACAGAAACATCATAAAAGAACTTCTATTCCCAGTGATTCATTTAATTGACATATATTTTCTAAAGAGTTCACTGAATCTCAAGCAGAAAAAGCAGAAAATTTTAACTAAAATTAGATATAATTATACAGAAGTCCAATTCCTGCCCCCAACTTTGTATTCTGGTATCTTTCAAGCATACAAAATGATTAATATTTTACAATGAACCTCCATTCACCCATCATCTAAATTCAATAATTATTATTTCACCATGTTTATTTTATAAATACATAGATATGTAAGTTTATGTATTTTTTTTTTGCTAAAGCATTTGAAACATAAATGCAGACACTTCACTCCTAAGTGCACAGGGCAAGCTATCATCTAATAAGTACAGTCTTGTATTTAGCCACTACAATTATTATAGCTAAGAAATTTAACAACTATTTTCTCACACACAAAGGGTAGTCCATACTTAAAATAACCCATACTACTCCCAAAATATCTATTTTTTAAATACCTAAGATCCCATCAAGGTTTACAAACTGTTACCCAATCATTTGTAATGCCAACAGTGCCCTAAATAATGTCTCACACTTGTACTAATTTGGTGCATTTTTAGTAAACTCATTAAAGATTTTCATGAATGTGGAAATTTAAAAGATTTGTCAAAAATTGTTCAGACTATAAATACTTTATCTCAAAAACATTTACCTAAGAGATAGAAGTTTAAATTTTCTCTATAAAGTACAAAGTACATTTTAAGAGTAGGAAAGAGAGAACTAAACTGTGCAACGTCCCAATTTATGTGGGAGCACAAAAGAGAGGTAGAGGCCAAAATGCCTGTTGCTTTGCTGTTGGAGGTCTTCTAAAATCAGGGTGGTCTAACAAGTATTCAAAAAACTCCAATATAAACACTGCATTCTTTGTAAGAGCTAGGCCTATTTCAGCATCTTTGACTAGCATTCAAATACCAGACTGAAAACCTTGATCATCAGGCAGTCGTCACCACAAAATGTTTTAGTCACCCTATAAAAGTTACATTTCTTTATTTAAGATAAGAGAAGAATTTCTGGAAGAAGGAAGGGAATATACGAAAAAATTCACAATAAAAGTTACAGGTTCCTTCTAACTTTCTTAGTTCAACTATACAGTATCTATAATCTCGTCTTTTTTCTATAGTTTGTTTTTGAAGGTAAATAAAATCAAAGATATAAAAGAGATTTACATATAAAAATCCATGTGAGTATAAAGAGTAAGTAATGACTTGCCGTAGCCTAAACAGGAATGTAAATTAATCAAAAATGTATACTAAACCAATTAAAGTATTTTTTCACAGAAACTCAAAAATAACATTCTAATTTGCTAGGTTTAGGGTAAAGACATTGAGAAATATCTTGAAATATGAATGATGTTCTAGTTTTTCCTTTTCAATAAGTACTAAAAACTAAGACATATGGCATTTTTTACACCTCTACACAGTAAATTTCCTTTGGTGCAATGACTCCAAATATTAAATAAAAAACAGTAAGAAGATTTTTCACTTTTTTTAAAATCATGGTTAATCTAGCTTATTCATTTGATCAGGAAAAGAAATCATTCTAAAAATGCTCAACCTAAATTAAGAGACCCGGATGCTTCACTGTCACACTTGGGAAAGAGCATGCTTGGAGCATAGTGAAATAAGGTTCACATCCAGTTACAGTTAAGACTTACTGCTTTACGAGGGCTTCCCTGGTGGTTCAGACAGTAAAGAATCTGCCTGAAATACAGGAGACCTGGGTTCGATCCCTTGGTCAGAAAGATTCCCTGGAGAAGGTAATGGCTACCCACTCCAGTATTCTTGCCTGGAGGATTCCATGGAGAGAGGAGCCTGGTGGGCTACAGTCTATGGGATCGCAGAGTCAAATACGACTAAGCGACTAACACACACATTGCTTTATACTGCTTTCCCATCAGCTTCACCCCCACATCTGTACTATTCTACAATCAACAGATTAGGCCATTCCTAAAGGAGAAAAGTAAGGGTAAGGAAACATTTGGAGTTTTAGGTCTAAATTCTCTCAGTAATTACTTATTGCCAATCTATATACTATTCACAAAATACTAATAAGCCTAGGGACAGTCCCTGCCACAGTGAAATCAGTAACATTACTGTGACAAATATTTAAGTATTTCAAAAACAATACTTTAAGTTCATTAGTTTAAAAGCATTTGATTTTCAAGTTATAATCTTGGACAATCTGAAAATTCTTAAATGCCAACCAACAAGAACTCTGTTTCTAATTGAGCAATGACTGATTTGTCTTCAAAACATTCACTATTTTAAAGCCACAGTTGATAACAAAAAATATAGTTCATAATGTAAATTTATCAATCACCCAGTCACTGTTGGTACCTACCTCAAGAAGGCCAGCTTTTGTGGTCACCACCAACATATCAGAATTCCCTTCATCTTCCATAGTGAGCAGCTCTTCAACTGGAGAAGCTGCTCGGAACTGGAAAGGTGTACTTGCTCCACGAATTTCACCCTTATGGGTAACGTAACAGAACTGATAAAACTCTCCATCATCATTTGGAAGGTAATATCCTAAAAGGAGTATAAACAAAACAATTATTATTTGTTATAAAATCATTTGCATTTAACACATCTTGCCATCTCCTCTTATTCCTGACCTTGTTTCTAGACACTCAAGATATCTTTCTTTCCTCCTTCATAAAACGTCTATCAAAACTAGACTCTTCCTCCTTCCCTAAATATGCCCGTATTTTTCTTAGGTCTAAGATTATACTTTCAGAATATTCTTTCTCTGTATTTTCACTCTGATAAAATCAACTCATCTGGGAGAATCAAGTATGTACTTTTCAATGAGAAAGAGGCTGGAGGAGGAGCAATGAAAGAGTAAGCATAAAAACCTAGGAGGACTAGGGGTAGGAATATATCAATTAAAGAAATGTTCCCTCAAATGACATTAATTAAATGCCAAGGAGATATATTAACAGAAGGAATATACCACACATGTGACTTGTTTAAGGGCAAAAAGAGGATGAGGTCTACTTGTGCAGAACAGAAATAAGCTTTGGAACCACAAATATTTATTCTGGAATCCCAGCTCTACCACTAACTATTATATATTTAACCTCCCTGAGCCCGTTAAATATATAACTATCTCAAAGCTTATAGTTAAATATATACTATCTCAAAGCTTCAAAGTATCATGGATTATGTATACCATCTAGCCCACTATCTGAAAAATGTTTTCAATATTTGTTCCTTTTTTCTTTAGCTCAACTGCTACCCTCTTAAATTTTGCTGGATTACAGCTCAAAATCAATCTTTACCTCCTCTCCAAAACTCCCATGGTATTTTTTACATGTAAAAAGGGGAAAAAAAAGAAAGAACAAAACTCCCCGAGTGGTCCAATGGCTAGCACTCCAAGCTCTCAATGCAGGGGACTTGGCTTAGCTCCCTAATCAGGGAACTAGATCCCACATGCCACAACCAAATGTATAGTGTTTTGCAACTAAGATCTGGTGCAGCCAAATAAATTTTAAAAATTAAATTAAAAAAAAAATCCTCCACAGTATGCTTTGCATTACCGTTACATATATGCTTTGTAGGCAACATCCATCCCTGGAGGAAGAAATGGCAACCCACAGAAGAGCCTGGTGGGCTACCGTCCATGAGGTTGCAAAGAGCTGGGACACAACTGAACACATACACATAAACCTCAGAAATGCTGAGGGCAGATTATTAACAAATACCAAAATTCTGAAATCTCCCAGAATGACTTGAAAAAAGAAAGCATTCAATGACAGTGAAATAAAATACATAGATAAATCTATTTACCTTATCTTCAGTATTGATTTTGACCCACAAATCAGTATTCACTATGCCTACTACTACATCATATCTTGAAAATTATAGCCTTTATTATGATGATATCAATCTCACTTGACTTCCTTCTTTAAAAATTAGCTGATCTTTGTCCATGGGGGCAGGGAGGCAGAGAAAATATAGTATTAGCTTGAAATATCTGGTGGCTCTTGAAAATAAGAAGTTCTCAAAAAAACTGAGGGAGAGGGGTGTCAAAAACCACGGGAGCCCATCTGATAGAGCTTCCAATAGCCAAAGAAAGCTAAAACAATTTTAGCAACAAAAAAAATGGTTACATTCGACTTTATCCCACAGAAGAAAATAAATTTCCATGAATCCATGGAGAAGAGGACAACTCTTCCTAACATAATAATTCCAACTAATAATGTACAAGAAATGAGAATAAAAGGGCATCATCAGTCAAACACAACAACAGTAATTGTTGTAGGTAAGATCCACTGATGGATACTAAAATTAATGGGTCAAAGTTTGAGGCAAAACAACATTTGCGTATCTCAAAGTTGCTCCCTGTAATATTCATTAAATTACAAAGAGAAAAATACTAACTTTAATGTAGAGAAACCCAGCAGACATCACCTTAATCAAGTGATCAAAACTAACATTATTAGAAATTAGACATCAAGTAATCTCTAGTACAATGCACTGAAAAGAATACATCACTTTCATCGTAATCTTCCTGAAAATGTATAGCCTCAATCTAATTACGAGAAATTAACAGAAAAACTCAAAATGAGGAACATTCTACTAAAACAAAACTGAAAAGTACTCTTCAAAAATGAAAGGTCATGAAAAACAAGGACAGAATGAGGAACTATCACAAACTGGCAAAGAGGAAGATGATATGACAACTAAATACCATGTGGGGTTATGGACTAGATCCAGGAACAGAAAAAAGGAAAACTACTGGAAACACTAGTGAAATTTGAATAAAGTCTGTACTACTGTAGTCAGTACCGATGTTAAATTTGTTTTTTTTAAATAAACGGTTATACAACATGTCAACACTAAGGGACGCTGAAGGGTAGATGAAAATTCTGTATACTATTTTTGCAACCGTACATCTAAACATATTTCAAAATACAAAGTTATTTTTAAAAATAATAGAGAATTCGCTATGGATCCAGTGGTTAGGACTGTGCACTTCCAGTGCAGGGGGCACGGGTTCCACCTCTGGTTGGGAATCTAACATCCTGCAAGCCACAATAAATTTATCTAGCAATAAATTTTTGAAGTTTTTAAAAACTCCATCCTCTTAATACCTTCTACTAAATTTATTAATCCATGGCTGAGTAACTGTGCAAATGGCCACTACATTTACTTTAAAAGTTTAAACAGAAAACAAAAATACAGTTTGACTAAGCAGCTCTGGTTCAGACATGACTGATGCGACTTAGCATGCATGCATGCACTGGAGAAGGAAATGGCAACCCACTCCAGTATTCTTGCTTGGAGAATCCCAGGGACAGAGGAGCCTGGTGTGTTGCCGTCTATGGGGTCGCACAGAATTGGACATGACTGAAGTGACTTAGCAGCAGCAGCAGCAGCAAGCAACTCTGGTATCATGGCATTAGAAATTCTACAGACTAGATATTCAAGATCTGCTTTTTTTAGTGTCACAAAAATAACTCACTAGAAAACATGGCTCAGGACTTCTCTGGTGGTGCAGTGGACAAAAGTTAAGTCCCTAGTCTGGGAAGATTCCACATACCACAGAGCAACTAAGCCCATGTGCCACAATTACTGAACCCATGCTCTACAGCCCTCAAGCCACAACTACTGAAATACGTGCTACAGCTACTGAAGCCCACTCCTAGAGTCTGTGCTCCCACACGGAGGGAAGCCACCACAATGGGAAGCCTGCACACTGCAACAAAGAATAGCCCCTCCCTGCTCAATGAACTGGAGAGAGCCCACGCAAAACAATGAAGATGGGTACAGAAAAAATTTTAAAATGGTTCAGTACTATTTAAGATACAAAATATAGTTATTCAGAGTTGAGATTTAAAGCTACGTAGAAGTAGATCTCATCAGATCAATAACACTGAAAACAGGAAAAAGTAAAAACCAAATTTCAAGTCAAATTTTATAGCCTGTAACATTAGCAATCAAATTATAGTAAAAAAAAAAAATAAGGGTTCATTTAGGAAAACAATTATACCTATGCATATTTTATTAGTTGTTCTAAGTTTTGCATTTCAGGATTCTCATCACTACTCCATAAAATGAGGAAAATTATTTGGATTATGCTTAAAATTCCTTCTACCTCTAGTATTATATATCCAAGTTTTACATGATTCTATCTTGAGTTCACTATACAACAAACAAGTCCTAGGCAAGCAGAATCTTCTCTGAATTTCAAAGTAAAAATCATGATGAATTTTCAAAAACATGTAAATTAGCTCCCAAGAAAATGCTTTTTACAGTATAAACAGAAATATATTGGATGCATTTCTTTTTTTTAAAGTACTTTTAAATGTTTTGCTGTCATAAATAAGCAAATTCATTAGTCACTATAACAAATTCTGTTAAGTTTCTTATTCTAAGAAAACTAATTACATGAAAAATTACCAGAAATAAAGCCACAACTTTGAATAACAAATATCTCATAACAAAATCTGTTCCAATATATGCATTTAAATTTGATCATCTAAAAAAAGGTAAAAAAATTTAAAAAGGTAAATTTCTTAATCTATAAATCATCTGAAGACCTAAATCTTTATTACAAGTACAAATCTTATCCTCTGAATAATGTGTTTCCTGTCACAATACATAAGGAAACCTTTTCTATTAATATATATGCAAGCTGTATGTGATCACATTGCCAACTGATAAACCTCGTTTTTTTAAAAACATAAACCACCAAAAGCCAAATCACTACCAACACCTAATACTGGCAAAGACGTAATCCACAACAACTCTCTCTCATTGCTGGTGGGAATGCAAATACTGCCACTTTGGAAAAAGTCTGATGGTTTCTTACCAATACATGCTAAGTCGCTTCAGTCGTGTCCAACTCTTTTGTGACCCTATAGACTATAGCCAACCAGGCTCCTCTATCCATGGGATTCTCCAGGTAAGAATACTGGAGTGGGTTGCCATGTCCTCCTCTAGGGGAAATTCAAAGAGAAGCTTCTCTTCCCATGTAGCACTAGTGATAAAGAACTTGCCTGCCAATGCAGAATTGAACACATATCTCTTTACATCCTCTGCATTGGCAGGCGGGTTCTTTACCAGTAGTGCTACATTGGAAGAATATATTTCAAAAGATATTCTTACCACACCAGCAATCATACTCTGATATTTATCCAAATAAGCTGAAAACTTACACATCCACACAAAAACCTGTGCATGGATGTTTATACCAGCTTTATTCACAACTGCCAAAACTTGGAAGCAACCAAGAAATTAATAGATCAATGAATGAATAAGCTGTTACATCCATATAAGTGACTTTATGTGTACTAAAATATTATATTGAGATAGCCCATTAGCTTCCCCAGACCAAAAACAGTCCACAATACAAATAAGAGTAAGAAAGCTTTAATACAATCTGAAGTCAGTTCAATTTTAATGCAAAAATCACTCTGCAGCAAATTGTTACAGATTTCTAAATAAAATTATTGTATTTGTTTTTAAAAAATAAAGCAAGAGGGTGTTTTTGTTTTGTTTTGTTTTTACATAACAAGAAATCTGAAGGCAGTTGCCAGCTGACCTTGATTTGGGGGCTCAGGCATGTCAAGACAAACATATATATGCTTGCCTTGGCCTTACCTCATGGCCACAGGAGGGATGCTGGAGCTCTAGCCATCACCTTTGTGAAGGTGGAATGTGGGGGGAGGGACAATACTGGGTCTTTCTTCCTCAAAAGTATTTTTTAAACTCTGTATATAATGCCAAGCTAAGACAAAATGAATTCTGTATTATTCACATCCATTTTTATAGGCAACTTTCCCTATAGAATTTCTACTCTATAAATCCCATTAATCATCTTTGTGATTTTCATATAGAATATTTTTCTCATCTTTAATCTGTCTTACTATCTAGTATCAGTAATAGCATTATTTTCTCATTTGAAAAAAAGTGATCAAAAGACTTCAATGAAGAAATAAAGAAAACAATGTTTAACTGTCTACATAAAGTATCATGAGACCGTCACTAGGTATTTACATTTTATGACTTTTGATAAAGACACTAATTCAACTTTAGTCACTAGACACATTTAAGCAAATAATTACAACAGGGTACAACATTTTTAATGGCAATAAAACATCTAATTTCACTGAGTTCTGTTTTCAGTTCTTACCTTGAAATGCTAACACACAATTGACTGTTGATCCTTCTACATAATGTTCAGGCATAGGGGACCATAAAAATGTGTAATAATCACGAGCAGTACTCCATCCAACCTAAAGGAGAACAAAAAAGTAGATATCATAAAGTAAGTGGCTAAATATGAGTGATATCTTACAGCATATTGTATTTTATTGCATCCTGAAGTTAAAGCATGCATTAATATGTTTACAAATCACGGGCATTTTAACAAGCACATCAAATTTTTATTATAATTATTTATTAAGCTATAATCTACTGCTATAAAAATCTGTACCAGTAGAACTTCTATGTATTAAAATGCAATTTGATATCCAATTTCCCATGGAAAACCTTAGTACACATATGATAAAATATAAAAACTTATGTTTCATTTAAAATTTGATTTCACTAAACGTTAAGTTTTTAAAAGTTATTTTATGCCTCAAATTTAAGTGTGTTTTTTTAAAATTAGATTTCTCTTTCTTCCTTAAATCCACTAATTAAATTTCACTAGTCTCTCATCTTTAGTAAGTCTTGCCTACAGGCATGGTAAATTTTGTAAAAATTTACTTTTACTTTTATTCCTAAGGCGTTCACACATACAAAATAACCACCTATATCCCATCAACCTCTAAAATATTTCCAACTTACAACATGAACATATACATTACATATCTCAGTCTGTTATTTTCCAGATGAACTGTACTATGGTAATAATATTAGATAAGTTTTAAACAGATACTAGATATACATTTGCCAGTATATCATGGCTTCCATGATGGCTCAGTGGGTAAGGAATCCACCTTCAATGCAGGAGACACAAGAGACTCAGGTTCAATCTCTGGGTCGGGAAGACCCCCTTGGAGGAGGAAATGACAACTGATTCCAGTATTGCCTGAAAAATCCCATGGACAGCAGAGCCTGATGGGCGACAGTTCAAAGGGTCACAAAGAGTCCAATGTGACTGTGCACACATGAGAAATTATGCATCATCCACAGGGTAAGATTATACATATGTTCTATAATTCTGATTGACCTAGGATTAGCTATTCCAGACTACTGAAGATGGAAGAATCTTGTATTACTATCTTTAGTCTCTAAAGGAGTGTTTTCAAACTGTAGCTCACAATCCAGTAGAGTAAGTGGTGATTCAATTTAGTAATTCATATCCACATTTATTTTTTAATTAGAAAGAATTAGAAAGCATCAGAGTGCATGAAGGCTAAGTAATGCTTGATGACAACTTGTTTCAGTATGTATTTGCATGCAACTCTGCTAAGTCAAATCACAGAATTTTTATTTCTGTATGTCATGGTCAAAAACATTTGAAAGCAGCTTAAGAAACCATCATGTGAGTATTTCTCTGACCTAAGGCTCAGTTTTTTTCTCTCAGAATGTCAGAAGGATTAAATTAGATAATAAACATAAAAGCAGCACTTGGCAGAGTGCCTGACCCACGATGGGCACTCCATAAAAGATAGTTTTTGCAAGCACTGTATGCTATAGTGAGTAACAGCACAGAAAATAAGGTTGGACTGCTGAAAAAGACCACTTACTAGTTTTAAGATTTCAGACAAGTTATTTTTGTTGCCTCCTCCTTAAAATGGAGATAATAGGGCTTCCCTGGTGGCTCAATGGTAAAGAAACCACTTGCCAATGCATGAGACACAGGTTCAGGGAAGATCCCACATGCCTTGGAGCAGCTAAGCCCGAGTGCCACCAACTACTGAGCCTGTGCTCAACCACTGTAGAGCCAGGGAGCCACAACCACTGAAGCCTAGACACCCTAAAGCATGTGCTCCACAAGAGAAGTCACAACAATGAGAAGCCCATGCACCGCAACTACAGAGTAGCCCCGGCTCTCCACAACTAGAGAAAAACCGGTGTAGCAACCAAGACCCAGCCCAACCATAAAATAAATAAAATGAAGATAGCTATCAATCTCAAAGGCTTGTATGTGTATCAAATGAGGTAAGCCCTGTAAAGACACTTGGCACAATGCTGGCAGGTGAGTGTCCATGAAATTACTATCCATTAATACCCAAGGACACATAACCTATTAGGGACAGTGATCTTAACATGAAGATGTTCTGTCCCTCATTCCCTATCTCCCAATACTTCTAACATCTCCTGAAGAAGAGCCCATCTGAAGTATTCCCCAAAAGATAAACCTGGTACAAGTTATACCTTGCATTCTTTGTCCCCATACCAGTCCATATGCTGGTCTGGAAAGAAATACTATTTTAGAGCTACATCTTTTTTGAAAAACATCTCCCTAACTGGCTCTAACTGGACCAGGTGGTTAGAAGACATGCTTAGTGAGCCATATATTTGTGATGGCGGACACACAGAACTACTAATATCATAGTTATATATACCTGATTCAAGTGGCAAAGGGAACAGCAGTAATAAATACATTTATTGTTTTAGAAAAAATGCTACCTTTATCTTACAAATTAAGAAACTAGTAGAGGGCATGGATGCTGACGGTGGCGCTGGAGCCGAGGTGCAGTCCCCAGGGGTCAGTCCTGGAGGGGATGGCTTTGTCCCATCTGCTCTGGGAACCCAAGAGCACTGGGATGCTGTCTGTAAGAAAGAACTGAAAACTTTCCAAGAATACGGAGATACAGGAGAAATATGCTTTGGAAAAGAGAGTAGGACTCGACTAACAAGTTGGATGCAGAAACACAAAACTCCATTGGATGCTTCAGTGCTTGATATTGGAACTGGTGTTTTCCTGGTTGAACTTTCAAAATTTGACTTCTCTGATGTTACTGGAATTGATTACTCTCCGTCTGCAATACAGCTTTCTGGAAGTATTATAGAGAAAGAAGGTTTATCTAACATTAAGTTGAAGGTAGAAGACTTTTGAACCCTTCCACAAAGTTGTCTGGGTTTCATATTTGTGTTGACAAAAGGGATGGATATTTCATGCCATAAGCCTTAATCCTGACAATGCAATTGAGAAGAGGAAGCAATATTTGAAATCTCTCTCCAGAGTGTTGAAAGTGAAAGGCTTTTTTCTAATAACCTCATGCAACTGGACTAAGAAGAGTTGCTGGATGAATTCGGCGAATGATTTGAACTTTTCAAAGAGCTGCCCGCACCCACATTCAGCTTTGGAGGCCAATCCAGAAACTGTGTAGCAGCACTGGTTTTCCAAAAAATATGAGACTTCACTGGACAGATTCATTTAGTGCTTTTTTAAGAAGCTGTGCATCAAAGTAAACCTGACACAGAAAATGTAAGTGCAAGTAAACGTTTAGTAAGTACACAGGATGCACATTATGAGTAGAAATAATGGGTTGGTTAAAAAAACTAGGCTTGTATGAGGTTGGGTTTTAGAGATCAACCAAGGATAATTTTAAAATTGTCTTCTATATCTGAGATGTAAATATTTTTCTTTCAGATTAAAAAAAAAAACTGTAACTGCTGAACAGTTAAAACTTTAAAGCAGTAAATGAACTTACAGGAAAAAAAAAAGAAAGAAAGAAATTAGTAAACGGCAAAGTCAGGCTCTAAACCTAAAGTTCAAGCTCTTTACCACTAGGACTTGACTCACTCTTTTCCTAGCAGGATATAAAACACTCTCATTAAAGTTCACGCTCTTTACCACTAGGACTCTACTCACTCTTCTCCTAGTAGGACATACTCTCATACTTTCTGAAATTCCACCTCCTTCCTTCCAACACTGAGTCAATGATTATACTATTCCTAAATAAAATGCAGCTGACAAAAGACAGAAACAGTAAGGTAAAGGTGGAAAATGCTGTTTCTAGCTGTCTTTCATGATAAGAAAATATTAATGGGGGAAGTGAGATCTTTTACCACATAAGAAAAATGTTTAAGAGATATGTTAAGTGGTTTGGTCCTTGCTCTGTTCTGTCTAACTGAATCACAGTAACTCAGGCTGTTCCTTATTGGGTGACTACAATGCTAATTTATACTTTGCTTTCCTTTACTGCATAAATATGGGCAACTCAAGGGAGTGGTAGACCCTGCTCTAAAACATCACAATCTAAGACAACCAAGAAATTGGGGCAAGATGTAACCCAATCTGAATATAAAAATCAGCAATATAGGACTATAATTTAAATTCCTTTTGAGGAAGGAAAAACTGAACAACAGTTATTTGAAGTGCATGTCAAGCAAATACTTTAAAAAAATAATGTAAGTCTCTCAATCTGGAAAGACAGAGTACAGATCCCTTTAGGATAGTTACGTCTAACATCTCAACTCCCACACACAACAGAAGGACAAACAGTGGAAGAAACAGAATTTGGACATCTAAAATTATGCATGCATTCATGGTAAGAACAGTAAACAAATCTATTAGAAAAATCATACCACAGTGTCCAAGGCATACACTATTTCTCTTTTATTTTCCTGGTTATATTGTAAACTTAATCAGATTTCTGGATGCAGAGTCCAATCCCTTGTAATGCAAGGGAATTTGCCTTTTAGTCCCTTAGCAACAAGCATAAAGAAAATTATTACATTTAGAGTTGATAACAGCAAATTTTAAAACACTGAAAAATGGCAGAGAGAATATGACAATACTTAGAACAATAAGACAATCAAAGTTACCTACAACTGTCAAAACATACTGCTTTTAGGAGCTACGCTTACATCCAGTTAAGAGGGCCTATCTATGCTTAGGAAGGAACCAAAACAACAGATATTTCACTATTTAGTCCAGTTTGGGGAATTAACAATAGTACGGGGCATCATTCTTCTGTTACTAATGCAACTGGCAAAGTAAGAGCAAAAAAAGGAAATTAAACAAAAATAACATGAAAGAAAAAAACGGCAAGTGTGTTCCCTTTAAATAGGATTAACATTTTAGAGAAACATGTTGGTATTAATCATTAGTAAATTCTGAAAGGAAATGTAAAGAAGATCAGAAGGACAAGTTTATCGAGTAAAAATACAGGTATTAATAAATTCTGGAGAAACCTCAAGAGAAAGAAACATTAGGAATGAGAGCACACAAAGAGCACTTGCGAAGACAGAGAGGGAGGGGACTGGTTTGGGGGAGATGCAAACGGAGACAGACACAGGACATGAAGCAGGTTAAGGCACTGAAACAAGATTGCTGATTATGTACAGGTGAATACAAAACCTAAAAAAGTTTAAAAATGAGTCTATGAATTTTTAAACTCTAGAAAAACATACACCAAACTTAGCAACAGGTATTTCTGGGGAAGGTGAGGGTACACTTTGTAACGGTTTTAATTTTCTTTCTTTTGTATATACTGTAATTTTCAGAAATCATTACAAAGTAAAGGTCCTTCTTTTTTAAAAGGAAAGAATTGCAAAAATGCTTAGATACACACAGGCAGATGCAATGCTGATTCTAAGAAATATCATATCATAAACAACATAAATGTCCCTCCATGATATAAAATGTTACAGAGCTACTTATTAAGAAAGTGGCTACAATCATAAGTGAAAAATTCAGGACATAAAAAACGTCATACACTACTATTACAACTATTTTAAAAGTATACGCATTGAAAAAAGACTGAAAGTATTCTTCCTTCAGTTAAAAGACAAAAAAAAAGGACTGAAAGGAAACACTTTTAAAACATTAATAATGGTAACCACTCTTAACAGGTGGGGGACTAGGGTCTGATCCCTGGGTTGGGAAGACCCCCGAGGGCATGGCAACAGACTCCAGTATCCCTGCCTGGAGAAAAGCCTGGCGGGATACAGTGTCAGACTAATGCAACTTGGCGCACATGCACATAGTTGGGCGATGGGACTGCTGGTCATCTTAAATTTTTATCTTTTGCATCCCCTGGTTTGTTTCAAGTTTTCTAAGATTATGATAATTTTTACAACAGGAGAATATTTTTTTAAAAACAAAAAATAAGAAAGGACTGGAATGGAGACAGGGCAGGAAGACAGAAGAAGTAGAATGAAGACAAATATGAAAAGGAAAAGAGAAGCGAAGAGGGGAAAAAACTTGAAACAAGATATTCAAGTGCAAAATCATTGCTCAGTTTCACTTTTCATACCAGGAAATTAAAGTTTTTTTAATCTGGCTGTCAGTAAGGATTCAGTGAGAATAGTACCTTACTGGGAAGGTTGGTTTTGCCTATGTGACTCTGGACAACATAACATCACTATGAGCTCCCAATTTCCACAACTAGAATAGTATCTCTGAAACATGAGAATTGTTATAAATTGTTTTTAACTTTACAGTTAAAAAAAGTCTCATAGACCTTTAGTTTAAATTATTTTAATTACAAGTTAATTTAATTTGTACCAAGCATAGCCTAAATATAAGTAAATCCTTAAAAATACTTACACAATCAAGACCAAATCAAATTAATGATAATAAAAATATAATGGTACATGTTAAATATTTTTTTGCAATTAATGTTGGGTTTGATAACAGATATGACATCACGTATAGTTCTCAATCTTTTCCCGTATTTTTTTTTTTTACTTCAATCCTATCACTCATAAAATGCACACAGAACTTTTTAGGAATTCTGTTGTTTAAAAACTAGATCTCTCACTTAACCAAACTGCCGAGAACAATTCTTGAAGTTTTACAAGTGGTTTACATGTGCTTTAAACATTAGCTCCAAAGTTTAATTTGGAGTGACCAAGACACTTCTTTCTGGACCTCAGTTCCCTCATCTGCAAAATGGTGAGTATAATGCTCTCATGAAAGATCTTTGCAAAGTGTAAAGAATAAACAAACATGCTACATGTTTTAGTAATAATTTAACCAACACTAGAGAAGAGGGAGAAAAACTGAAAGGAAAAAATGAAAATCTCCAACCCAGTCTATATCCCTAGTCTGACTTCACTCATTCCCCTACCCAACCTGGACTTCACGGTCAGTTAACCATTTCAGTGATGCACCTAAAACTATGCTAGTATTCTTTGCCCTCTTGACTTCTCTTTCCAAATTCACAGTATGAATAATACCAACTTTTGGAATTCTTCACTCAATTCTAGGTGCTCAATCTCCGGACAAACTCACAAAACAGCTGCTCAACAATCTCCTGGTTAACCTACTCCAATTCCCCATTCTTCCACAGTATCACGACCAAATCTTCTCCATATTCAAGATCCCCACCCTCAGCCCCACTCCTCATCCCAACTCAGCACATAACCTTGCTCCTCCTGAGTATATTTAATGAATGAGTTTCAGTCCCAGTGCATTCAGTTAATTGCTGACAAACCTTATAGATGCTTCCTATGGATTATTACCCACAACTGATCCCCTTCTTAAAGGCCTGCATTATCTCACCTAGAAATTAAGATGGTCTAAACATTCTCTGTGCCTCCATTCTAAATCCAATTTATCTTATTCAGCACTGTAAGATTAAAGTTCACTTCTAAACTCTATTACTCTCTGCTTAAAAGTTATTCCTCAGCTAAATATTAAAACAATCGACAACATGATCCAAACAAACTTTTCCTGTTCATTTTTTAAAACTGGTACCTGTCCCAGGAAAATTAAATTCTTTAACATTTTCTGAAGCACACAATACACTTGCCCTATTCCTTCCCCTTATAGTTCCTATCTAGGCACTTTCTCCCTGCCTGCTTTGTCAATATATCCATCAAAATCATTCTAGACAGCAATATGCAGTACATATCAAGTATTTAAAAACATTCAATGCCATAAACATAATTCCTTTTCCAAGAACTTATTCTATGTAATAAATGGACACAAAATTTAAAAAATACAGTCTGTATTAAGCACTCTTTAATGATAAATATTTAGAAACATTTCCATGAATTTCACAATGCATCAACAGCATGTGTATGCTTTTTATAGACAAAGTATAATTATTATTTACAGATATATACCAATATGTTAACAATGCTTATTGCTAGGTTATAGTACTAAAACATGATTTTGTTCCCTGAGTTTTCTACACAGTTTGAAGTTTTTACTACATGCTTCAACTTGCCACTGAGTTTTAAGTACCATCCAGGCAAAAAGATTGAAAGGGTATTCTACTCAAATTTATTATTTATTTAAGTACTACTGCTTAAAGAAGAGTTAACAGTCCTTGGAGTGCACAAGAGACAATACATTAGCATTATGAAAGCCAAAAATAAGCAGGCAATGTAAAAAAAGGAAGCTATAAATCAAGTCTTATAAAGGAGCCCTATTTGGCACCTTAAGGTATTTGGTCTTGGCATTATCCCACAGAGGATGAAGAGCCACTTAAGAGGAAGACATGTTCAAATTTTCATTTTCTATTACATATAGAGCATTTTGAAGAACAGATAAAATGGAGGAACGGCATTAAGATTGAAAACAGGAAACCTACTGCAATCGTCTTAGGAGATAAGAAGGGCATAAACTACAGCAGTGATATTAAAAATGTGGAAATAGGCAGTAAAACTGACACAATTGTGTTTGGCTGGATCTGATGAGACAGTCATAAACTTTTGGTGTAAACAATAGGTTATTAACAAGAAATGGGAGGGGAGACCAGAAGACAAAAATAAGTTGTCTGAAAAAAAAAAGTAAAGATTTATCTTCTTGAAATATAATTAATCACACATCAGCCAACATATGCAGACTTCTCACTGCACATAATGAAAAGTCTGCAAACCACTTAGCTTAACACTGAATGTCCTCGTGGAAAGACTGACACTTCATCTCCCTCCACTTCATTAACTCATTCTCATTAACATTCTCACCCCTGTGCCTTTGCTTATGCCATTTTCCTGCCAGGAATGCCCTATTCTTCCCTCAGTCTCATTTCCCTGCTCTATTCTTCCTCTCTGTCTCAACTCAAGAAAATATCAATTCTTAGTGTCTTTAACTTGTTATTCATCTCTCATGTAAAATTAAAAATGATACTGATTTCATAACAAGCTTACAAAGAATGTATCTTCATATTGGATTTTAACTAACCTAAGGAAAATAGAGTAAATAACTCACCAATCCAGCAAAGCTAAGGGATGAGATTCAAAAAGGTACCAAAATATCATTAAATGCCAGAACTTTGTTTTGTCCCATACAGTTTTTCTGCCCTCATTCTATTAGGCCAGACTCTCACTACTTGATACTCTCAAGCTACCTAATTCTAGCAGCTACTTTTATTTTTTCTACTTTACTATTAAACTTATACAGACCACACAATCAAAATTTCAATACCTAAAGGTCTTGGTTTTAACAAGTCATATCTAAAATAAAAATTGCTTCTGAGGGAGAATCTAGAATAACCCAAGAGAAAAGTAACTTATACTACCTGTACATTTACAGCATTACTTTGCTCAAAGGACATTCTTATTTACTGGTTCTCCATTATATTCTGAAGACTTGAAATTGCCAAAAAACTTCCACCACTGTAATGATCATCTCAGTGTAATTTTCAACTAAATGTAACACATAATGGCAAAATATTAGAACTGGGACTCTTGCCATCAATGAATTTACTAGTCATGTAAAACAGAATACTCTTATTAAAGCACAGGACAATATGAGAAATATTTTAACAACGTGGGACAACAGAAAAGATAATAACACAGCTGTAGAGCTGTATAAAATTAATTACAAATGACAAGACCGTAAATGATACAGCAACCCAAAGGAAAAGATCACTTTTTTTTAAGGTAAGGAATGGAGAAAATGGGAGAAAAATTTGCAAAGAATTTCAAGTCAAACATTTTGATCACAGAGTGGAAAGTCTGGTGAACTGAAGTTCCTAACATTTGTTGTACACTACCCTGCACTATTAAATATTTGAAGTTTACATAATGTTTTACATTTGACGTTTACAAAAATAATCCTTAACGTGGAGCTAAGACAAGTATAAACTAATTGTGAACCTCTTAAGAAGAAAATAAAGACTGCCTACATGGAAGAAATATGCAGAAAGTTCTCTTACCTTGAATATACCAACCCAATCTTTTGGATGTGGATGGATATATGGAGTTAAAGTATAATGACATTCTAAGTGTGCATTAGGAAGATAACTCTTGGCCACATTTTGAAAGATGACATGGGCAAAGTTGGAAGTCTGCAATGGAACTTCTTGAAAGGATGTCATTGTGAATCTGAAACAAGTAAATTATATATATTTAATGATACCAACTAAGAAAAAACTCATACCTTGAGAAAATATATAGCTTTAAAAGTAAATTACATGGATATTCTCATAGAATTATTGAAAAGACATACTTCTTAAATATTGGAGCTCCTTTAGATATGATTAAATATAAAAACACAAACTGGGGAGTAATTAATTTACAAAATGGTTCAGAAAGTTACACAAGTTAAAAAAAAAAACTTAAAAACCAAACTTTCACCTCTCCTGCAAAGCCTAGCCCTCTGCTTCTCTTGAAAACCAAAAGCAGTGTTTCTATGTTGAACCCCTGAACTTGCATCACTTTCCTCCCTAATCCAACCTATTGCATCCCTCCACACTAGGTTCTAGGCTCCTATAACCTAAGCCTAGTCAACCTTTCTGTCATGCATTCCTAGCCCACATTCATGATCCCAAGATTTTCTGAACCCCAGCTACATATCAGAATCATTAGGGGGTCTTAGAAAAAGACAGTGACTTTTTGGGACCTGGGCACTGCATGCAAGTGTGTGTATATGCATTTTTTTTTAAGCCTCCCAAAGTAATCTTAATCCTGTATACAGCCAGCACAGAGAAATACTATTTAGACTCTGACTCAAACCATCAATTTAAGCCTCCATTGGCAGCTCTCACAGATTCCCAGACCTGGACTGTCTTCTTGGGCTTCTGGTACACACTTGTTTCTCTCAAATGATGTAAAATCTCAGTTGGTCTACTTGAAATAGTTCAGCTTATTTGGTCATCTCTACCTATACCAATCCTACCCTTTCATTCTATCTTGATTCCACCATTATCGTACTCTTTCCATACAGTTACTGATTAAAAACACATGTATTTTTAAATATATAGTGTCAATGAAATACATACTGTTGAAAATCTATTATACATTTAGTGAGTGCTCACTAACTTAGCACTAACTAGCAGATGAATGGTGAAAGTGACCTATAAAAATCTTCAAAACCTAAACGTTTTCCATATTATCTGCTATACTTTTGAGAAAAATGATACAATTTACTCAAAAAATCTATCTCTACAGTGTGTCACAGACTCACTTCAGTCATTGTTTCTACAGTACCACGTACAAAACAATGCCACTGACCTAACGGCACTTGCTTCTGAGTCATCAAAACAAGAATCTCTATAATAATGGGAAGAACTGGGTTAAGACATTTGCTAACCAAATTATTCTAATTTACTTCACAAATCCATGAAGTTTCTACAGAAGTAACACTAATCACATTTTTTTTTTGGCCACACTGCGAGGCTTGAAGGATCTTAGTTCCCAGACCAGGGATTGAACCTGGGCCAAGGCAGTGAAAGCATCAGTCTTTACCAGTAGACTACCAGAGAATTCTCAACACTACTTATATTTTAACAATTAATAAGAAGTCTTTATTTCTAGGAAAATCTAAGATAATATGCTTTTCCACATTTCTTTTGTTGATCTGAAATACTAATCTTTAAAATTCTGAAATAATACTTCAGAAAACGTCCAATTTTCCTTTTGTGTCTTTTCTGCTTCTGTTATGGTCAAGATACTGCTTTGTACTTATAGGATATACAATATACTGGACATCTCACAAAGAGACTGTCATTCGTGAACCTGAAAGCCACTGTGGCAGAATACCAGGCTGGATGTCTATCGGCCTCTCCCATCTGAGGTTTGCTGGGATTCTAAGGTAAACAGAACGCATTCCTTTATCTTCGGCACTAACAAAAATATTCTATTACCAACAACCCTACTTCACAGAAAGACTTAACAGTCAATGGTCTCCAGCTGGCAACCTAAAGTTTTCAGGAAAATGAAAAGGTAGCAAAACACTAGAAACTTCCTAAAATAAGCATTCATTACTTTGTTTCTTTGAATAGTCTGAGCAAATCTGGGCCCAAAGGGATGTCATGATGTTAATGAAACCACTACCGATAATCTCAAGTTTAGTGGCTTCCTAAAAAAAAAAAAAAACCCTCGATTTCAGTTTTGAAAAAATGTTCACTACTTGTTATAAAAAACCCATGAGAAAGACTATAGCTAAATTAATTGAACCAAACTCTTGTAGATACAACTACCAAAACTGAGACAAGTGAATCAGTAATGTTTTTCTATGAAGAAAGTGAGTATTTAAGTTTCTCTGAGGAAGATATTCAGCAAGAAGAAAATAGTTAGCTTAGGATGAGTTTCCTATGTTTTACATTAAAAGTCATTTAAGAATGAAACTTTTTTCATAAAACTTAATGTTTCCTGAAGTAAACTAAATCAACAAAGCAGTACATGTTACACAACAAGATAGTAGAGGTTAAACTTTTGTTTAACCTCAATTACAAGAGTGTTTAAAAATCAATAATTAGGCTTTTACTTCACTGAAAAGTTTTTAAGATATAAAATAACTTAAAGGTATATACACATATGTGGGCGTCCCAGGTGGCTCAGTGGCAAAGAATTTGCCTGCCAAAGCAGAGTTCCATCCCTGGGTCAGGAAGATCCCCTGGAGAAGGAAATGGCAACCCACTCCAGTATTCTTGCCTGGAAAATTCCATGGACAAAGGAGCCTCGTCTTTTATAGTCCATGGGACTGCAAGGGAGTCGTACTCAACATAGCAACTAAAACAAAAATACACATATGTTTTTATGTATGTACATGCATATATATGCTTATAAATGTATCAAAAGGGACTAAAAAGCACACACCACAGTCTTTACTCATGAGAGCTATGTGTGAAAAGAGGACTTAAGAAAACTTCAACTTTTAACTCAATTGACTGTATTTTTACCAGTATATTTAATGTACTATTTTCATTATTTTAAATAAACACATTAACAAGAAATTTCATTTTTAAATCCTCTCCCCAAAATTCAAGTTTTTAATACAAACCTCTACCAGATATCTTCATGATGCTTATACATCTTTAGAGTAAGATAATCTGCAATTATCCCATTAATAACCTGCTAGCAGAGGTGATGAAATTCCGGTTGAGGTATTTCAAATCCTAAAAGATGACGCTGTCAAAGTGCAGCACTCAATATGCCAGCAAACATGGAAAACTCAGCAGTGGCCACAGGACTGGAAAAGATCAGTTTTCATTCCTATCCCAAAGAAAGGCAATGCCAAAGAATGCTCAAACTACCGCACAGTTGCACTCATCTCACACGCTAGTTAAGTAATGCTTGAAATTCTCCAAGCCCAGCTTCAGCAATACGTGAACCATGAACTTGCAGATGTTCAAGCCGGATTTAGAAAAGGCAGAGGAACTAGAGATCAAACGGCAAACATCCTCTGGATCATCGAAAAAGCAAGAGAGTTCCAGAAAAACATCTACTTCTGCTTTATTGACTATGCCAAAGCCTTTGATTGAGTGGATCAGAATAAACTGTGGAAAATTCTAAGAGTTTCAGACAAGACCACCTGACCTGTCTCTTGAGAAATGTGTATGCAGGTCAGGAAACAAGTCAGAACTGGACACGGAACAATAGACTGGTTCCAAATAGGAAAAATAGTACGTCAAGGCTGTATATTGTCACCCTGCTTATTTAACTTATATGCAGAATACATCATGAGAAACGCTGGGCTAGAGGAAGCACAAGCTGGAATGAAGATTGCTGGGAGAAATATCAATAACCTCAGATACGCAGAGGACGCCACCCTTATGGCAGAAAGTGAAGAAGAACCAAAGAGCCTCTTGATGAAAGGGAAAGAGGAGAGTGAAAAAGTTGGCTTAAAGCTCAACATTCAGAAAACTAAGATCATGGCATCCTATCCCATCACTTCATGACAGATAGATGGGGAAACAGTGAACGACTTTATTTTTCTGGGCTCCAAAATCACTGCAGATGGTGAATGCAGCAATGAAATTAAAAGACACTTACTCTTTGGAAGGAGAGTTATGATCAACTTAGACATCATATTCAAAAGCAAAGACATTACTTTGCCAACAAAGGTCATTTTGTCAAGGCTTTGGTTTTTCCAGTGGTCGTGTATGGATGTGAGAGTGGGAGTATAAAGAAAGCTGAGTGCCAAAGAATTGATGCTTTTGAACTGTGTTGTTGGAGAAGACTCTTGAGAGTCCCTTGGACTGCAGGGAGATCCAACCAGTCCATCATAAATGAAATCAGTCCTGGGTGTCCATTGGAGGGACTGATGTTGAAGTTGAAACTCCAGTACTCTGGCCACCTGATGCGAAGAGTTGACTCATTGGAAAAGACCCTGATGCTCGTAAAGATTGAGGCAAGAGGAGAAAGGGACGACAGAGGATGAGGTGGCTAGATGGCATCATCAACTCAATGGCCATGGGTTTGGGTGGACTCTGGGAGTTGGTGACGGACAGGGAGGCCTGGCGTGCTGCAGTTCATGGGGTTGCAGAGTTGGACACGACTGAACCGAACTGAATCTCTCTCTAACACTAACCTTTCTAAACATTTCAATCTGACTATAACTACAGAAATATTTTTACAAGAGTAGTTCCATTCTCATTACTTTAATTTAATTCCAATATAACTTCTACTCATAAAAAAGTTAACAAGGATAAATGTTATCTGAATGTAACTACAACACGAATCAACCCATTTTAAACAGTAAAATACCTAATTCCCATGCAGTGTATGTTTCATTCTTAACACAGATAAGAAACGGTGTGAAAAGATGAGAAATCATTAAAATTCACTGAGAATGTTAACGTATCACAATGATTTACAAGCAGATTTACACATACTGCCAGCTCACAGGCACACAAACAGACCCACACACCATCCAGAGGGGAAGTAATGTGCAAAGTCACTGCATCACCTTGTGGTAGTGCTCGGGAAGTGTAGCTTCACTGACATCAAGAGAAAAAGAACAAATACAACGCCTACCACAAAAGTAGGAGTAGCTTTACTGTATCAAATTTTGTTTCCCATTCTCTATAAAGTACACCTCTAGAATCATGGCAAACAAAAAATAAATAAACCAAACCAAACTTAACAAGAAGGGGGATGGAATGAGCAAAGGGGATCAACTGTATGCTGGCAGGTGGAAACTATATTTTTTGGTGGTAGACAAGCAGTAGTATATACAGAATTAGCATTATGTTATACACATGAAACTAATGTAATAAACCAAAGTTACATCAGTAAAAGATAAAAAATACACGACAACAGTTCAAAAGAAAAAAGACATATCTGGCTGGGAAACAAAGTCTGAAATACTTTTACATGCTATCTGCAGTGTCCTCTTCCCTGTCTTCTACTTTATTCCCTAACATCTTTAGGGTTCCTTTTACGTGTTATGCTGTAAACTCTGTTAAGTCTTTGGTCTAAAATCCAATTTTTGTTATTTTTGAGGACTCATCAATATCTAAGAAATAACAGACAATATTCAGTGGGCCCTCGGGTAAGTAGCTACAATAAATTGAGGGTGGGGGAATTTCAGTGTTATCTTCATTTCTTCCTCTTGTAACTTTTTCAAGCCCAAGCCTGATCTGGCTTTTTTGGTAGCATTTTTCCAGTGACTTCTGATACTCATTTTACTTAATTAGCCCAAAATGTGTAAACCTTAATCAAATAAAGTAGGAAGTTGACCATACTAAGAATTTCTGTGCATTAAATGTACAGAAAATTAAACTAATTTGGATATTTTATATAATTTGCTAATTCTAACACCTAGAATTCAAAAAGAAATAAGATAATTTTATTCTAGGTGATACAATTTTTATGGTGATTGTATTTTTTTCAAAGTCCTTACCAGTTAAAGATGATAAATTATAGGTGAAATATCCTGATGTCCAGCATTTGCCTTAAAAAACTCCAGGGGATATAAACCAAGGTTAGCAAAATAGTGAGTCCTTAAACTCTTCTCTTTCAGGGTATTTTGAAAATTTCCATAATAAAAGTTGGTAAAACTAAAGTAGACAAAGACTAGTAATGAAAACTCACATATGACCTCTTGCAATAGAAACACATTACACACAGTGGTTGAAATACTTAGTAAAAAAAACTTTTTTTTTAATTTTGTTAATTATATACGAACTTTCAAACTTATCGCTGAACAGTTCTGGAAGAAACTGAGTATCTGAAGAGAAAAACTACAGCTAATATTCTAATTGCTTCCAATTACTCACATTTCAGCTCAAAGACTATCAGCTGGCTTACAGACCAGAAAAGAATTACCAGCGATCTTTCTGGAAGGCAGAAACAAATCCACCAATTTGTCAGTTTACACACTTAACAGTCCTCCCAATCGCCAGAACTCTTAAAGCTGAGTACCACTACTCATTACACTCTGCCAGGTTTCATGCACATCACTTAATTTTGTTTCAAATGGTGGTTTCCAAAAAGCTGTGAAACTGACTTATTATAATAGAGGGGAGGGAATCTTTGCCTTCCTGTAAGAGTTTGAGACAAACTAAACTTTAAAAGGCCAGAGGTGGATATAGCCAAAATTTTACTTAGTAATATCGAAATTCCAAAAGAATGCAATCCAATAAACTTCACATGTGAGGCAATGCCCCCAAAGCAGTAAAAAGGGCACATGGTTAAGACCCTTCAAAAATATTTATCATTAAAAAAGGTCGAAACTTAGAATTCCAAAATACCTGTTATTTTGTTAAGTAAAGGATATTTACAGTTAATTCTACACAAATAGCTGCAGCCATAATTGTATAAACAGAGGTGTGCAATTTAACAATGGAATGACTACAAAATGTAATCAAGTATTCTTTCAAGAAATCAACTTTATCCTTGATAAGAACAAAACGAAGGCCCCTTTCCATATCCGAATAGCACTCCAAGGGTAATCAGCCCACTTTGTGTTTAGATTTACATATCATTCAAATAATCTCTTTAAACGCTTTTGTAACTGGGCTCCAAACGTACAATTAGTAATTCCTGCGTGCAGCTACAACTAGCGAGAGCTGAAAACTTAAAAGTTTTCCTGTCCCTGTCACAAAAGCGATTCATAACTACTTTGTAAAACCTAAAACATATGTAGAACATCAAATGTCACGGCATTCTCAAACAAAATGATTACCAATAAGGTAATATGTTTATCAGGACACACACACACACACACGCATACTAATCTCTTAGCAAAGACTCCCCAAAATGACTAGCGCCTGTGAGGACTTGTCCACAACCTGCGGACCTCCGGGGTGTTGGCAGGGAGTGTTGTGAAATCAGGACAAGTTGCCTAAGCAAAGACAAACGTGACTCTCCTCGGAAGATTTAAGATCCCTTCGAGCACAAGGCGTTGACAGTCATTTATTTACCAGCAGACAAGAAAAGCGTTCACCAACTCTACAGCCCAGGTGATGTTGGCGATCCAGCACAAACAGCTAACTCCGCCCACGGCCCGCGGCGCACGGAGTCCCCGCCTCCTAATCTACCGGCGACTCAAACCAAAACACTTGGGTTTCACCCCGCACGGGCAAACCTGAGTGTCCCGTTTCGACACGACCTAGATGTTTTCCTAAGCTTACCTATCCCAACAGCCCAGACGCTACCCACGAAGCACTCACCCTAGAGTAGAGCCTCTGGCAAAGCACTTTCTTTTCCGGGGATCTCTGGCTACTCGTCCCCAGCCAAAGGGCCCACACACAACCCACCCGGCTCTCCTAAATCGCCAAGGCCTATCCCAGGGCCTCCCCGCCGGGTGGGGCGGACACCCGTCGCTTTTTCCAGCTCCTCTGCTAACCAAAGTTGTCCACACTCCCGTCACAATCACAGTCCGGGAGGAAAGGTTTGTCCTCGGAAAGGAAAGCATCGTCACCACGGAGACCATTCCCGAGCCTAGTCAGGCCCCTAGACTCCAGAACTGAAGGGCGTATCACGAGCCCTGACAGAGCTCGAGGAGACGTCCGCCCCACGCAAGGTGCTGCGGCGAGCTGGGGAAGGCGCTTACCGAGTGAGGAACTCTCGGGGAGAGGAGAGTGTTAAAGAGGTTTCCGAGCTTCAGCCGCCATAAGACGCCGAACCTCTTCCGCCACCACAGCCTCCCTCTACCGCCCGGCTACACCTCCCAACGCGGCCAAAAGCCGGTGACACGTCACTTCCTCCCATGGACCCGCCCCTTCCGCCGCCGACGTCGCGCGGAGTCGGTCGGGCCTAGCCGCCAAATAGCAGTCTGGTCGCACCCGGCAGCTAACCACTGTAGCTGCCGACTGTAGGCGCCTGGGCCCTAACAGACCCGAACCGGCCTGTTCCCTGGGCTCGGCTATTCCTCCACTTTCTTCCGCCTCGCCGCTTTCTCTCAGATACCTGTGACAACCAAACAGGATCCGTTTAGATAATGCATTTTTGATGTTTTATTATTTTAATTGAAAAGTAACTTACAAGTTAAGTGGAAAGGGTAGCCCAGAGATATAGGGACTGGTGCCGTGTCATTGCCTGGATGTTTATAAATCTAAGCGAACCCAGTTATTCTGTGGCTCAGAAAGTAGACAATCGTAGAAGCAAAGGAGGACCACGCGCCTGGGGCTGCTGCAGCCCTCACTCCTGGGCACTTTCCCAACTCCTGAGGTGGACCAGTCCCGTGCTTGCTTAACTAAGGGATTTTGTTCTCTCCTAGGAGATTTTCAGTTCTAGTGCTCTATGATTCTGTTTCCTCTTGTTCCAGCAGTGACCTAGTTCTATGAGTAAACTGCTTTTGTCACCTGTTACTCTGTGCGCGTGAATGTAGGTAGCCCTGTATTCTCTGTTCAGTTGTAATTTCTAAAGTCACTTTGTTATATAGCTTACCGCCTTAAGAGTATTCAGTTTAAATCCTAACTCCACGGAAGCAAGTGCATTCTGTTCTAATTCCTTACATTCCCGCATTGCTATAAAGCTCTTGATAAAATTTGCAACATCATCAGTGAAGAAGGGATAGTAAATGCTGCTGCTGCTGCTGCTAAGTCCCTTCAGTCGTGTCCGACTCTGCTACCCCATAGATGGCAACCCACCAGGCTCCTCTGTCCCTGGGATTTTCCAGGCAGGAGTACTGGAGTGGGTTGCCATTGCCTTCTCCAGATAGTAAATGAGATCAAGTCAAATGTTGAAGCATCGCCTAAATTCAGAATGAAGATAACAAAATTCTCTTCAGTATATTTTACTTCCACATACTTGAGATGTCTGATTATCTGCCAACTGATTTGTTTCCTATATATTGAAATTTTTGAACTTAGTATGGTTCTGTATATCATACTTGATCACAGATTTCAGAAGAATCTTTACAGATCAGTACCAGTCTCATTTTGCAGATGAAAATGATGTGATAATTTCAGTATTCACTGGCATTACTACTGGTAGCAATCTTCTAGTAGTAGTCTGTGTCTCTTAAGAAGTGTAAAAAATAATTTTAAAGAAATGTAAATACAGCAGTATACTTTATAAATGTAATTTTTCAGAAGTATCACTTCATATTTTTAATCACATGACTTATCTGCATGTATTACCACCAATTTTCAGTTAATGAAGTCAGAAGAACAGTATGCCTACCTTTAATAAAAGCCATATTGGAAAGTACTTTTGTGTGCGTATTTTTAATTTGTTGTTTTTCATATTTTCTTGAATTTTTAAACCTAATTTTCCCCTTGAAGGTATTAGTTCAGCAACTTTAACTTGCTTTAATCCCTTTAATAATGATCCCATGAATTTTAAGACAGTATTTCTCCCAGCAGGATAAATATATGTCCCTTCAGTATTTAATTGAATTTTTAAAAATTAGCCTATTGTATGTATAGCAGTGTACAAGGGATATAAGGGAACGTATGGATCCACAATCCCTTCAGAAAAGGGCTTGGGCCAGATGGAGTTCAGAATTCAGAATTTTTCAGATTTTAGAGAAGTGTACTTATGTTACATAATATCCCATAAGGTGTGGGGCAGCACTCTATAATCAAGTTAATTTCTTTTTTCAGAACAAATTATGAATATGACACCGCTAAGCAGGAAAATAGAATGTATAGTCTTCAGATCAGGTTTTGCTAGTTTTGCCATCATGAGTTCAAGTCAAGTTTTATTGACAAATGAATTCAGGTCAGGATAGGTTTTACCACCAAATGTTAAGAAAATATTTGATTTTCAAAGCAAAGAGCTTTCCAAAGAGGATTACAGAATAATGAGTGAGGGACTGTAAACCTATTCAAAGAACTATTGGAAAGAAACTCCCGTAGCACCCTATGATGTTTCTAAAGCAATTACAATTTCAAGCACCTTTAAAGCAGTTGTGCTAACCTAGCCCTAACCACCTAACCCGTGTTTTGATTGGGAAATACCTAAAAGATACTGTTCCTCTATTAGAACTTACGATAGCAAAGGGAAGAAAATACATCAATGAAAATGTAGATGACAAAAGTATAAAATATAGTATATAAAAGTATAAAATAGGATAGAGTTGTTAGAACTCATCAGAGGCTTGTGTAAACAATACACTGCTCCTGGTGGAGACAGGCCTAGACTATTAAGTACGATTTTGTTGAAGACATGGAAGAAAACTTCAAGTCAGGATATAAGAGCCTGGGCAGAGGAGTCCGGTAGGGAGAGGATTGTTCACAGATCATAATAATTCCTGTCTGTGGGGTACAAAGTGCTTTCCAGTCACTGCATAGTGACTCCATTCCTCACAGCAACCCTGTAAATTTTTATCCTCATTTTGCAGGGGAATGTGGCTTCAAAAAAGTTAAATAATTTGCCCATAATCCCCAAAAGGGCAAACGCTTTTGACCCTGAATTCAAATTTATCACTCCCAAAGTTTCTGCATTTCCCACCACACCAGGATGCTTCTTGATAAGTGCTTCTTGGTTGTTTACTATGTTAATACTACATACTCTGAGGAAAGTAAAGAAAAATCCATAGTTTCTTCCCTAAAGCTGTTTTAAAACTAGTGAAGCTATTATAAGATGGGACAGTAAAGTGTTAGGTATGTAGGAAATGGACTCCTAGAAGTAAAGTGGAAAGAAAGATTGGTAATTATTATTATTCTTGCTATTTGGCTAAAAAAAACTGGACTCTAAGCTCTGAAAGAGTAACAGGATCTGAAAGGGCTTACATAGAGAGAATAATTAAAAGGGCACCAATGAGGAGCTTCTCTGGTGGTCAAGTGGTTAAGAATCTGCCTGCCAATGCAGGGGACACGGGTTTGCTCCCTGCTCCGGGAAGATTCCACATGCCCACGTGCCATAACTACTGTAACACAAGCACCCCAGAGTCCATGCTCTACAACAAGAGAAACCAGAGCAATCTGAGGTCTGTGCAATGCAACCAGAGAGTAGCCCCAGCTCTAGGAAACTAGAGAAAGCCCATGCACAGTAACAAAGACCCAGCAGAGCCATAAAAATAAATAAATAAGTAAATCTTTTCTTAAATCTAAAAATGAGAACAAATGGAACAATTAGGTGGTACCACATGGATTGAAAATTAGAAACGAATAAATTCACATAGGCATGTTATAAAAGTGTAATTATTGGTTTTGAAAGCATGTAAAATGAATTGTCTTCATATTTTGAAACAACAACTTACCTTGGTATTAAAGGTAGTACCCATTGGTAGACACTATCCTTTCCTTAAAAAATAAACAGATATGTAAACCTTTGTTTAAAAAAGTGCTTTTAAAGACAAGATTTAAACAATGGTAGATTTTGGATAAACAAAAAATTCAAACACTCTAAAGTAGAGTGGTGTACTTCCTCTCACCCTATGCTAGGAGATAGTTGATATTCTCTCACTCCTTACAGTTTGCCTATAACTCTCCCAAATTTTTGTATAAAATTTTGCTCCTTTGAGTTGCATGCCAACCAGTTAAACTCCCTCTCCCCTTGTTGTTGCTGTTGTCTGCTTGAAACAGGAGGGAGGGGGCAGGGCACAATCTTTGAAAGCGTAACATAGCCCAAGGCCACAACATAAACTGATTAGAATCAAATGGGTCCAAGATGACAGACAGGCCAACTTCTACCTGACCTTGATTCTCAGAATATGTTCTTTGTAACACATCAGCAAGCTAAGTGATACACCCAGAGGTGCCATGACAGTTCCAAGACTGACCATTAAAGATCAAAACGTCGGCTGTGACTCAATTGCTGGAAATCTTCCCCTCTTCCTGAAAATGTTTGGAAAAATCCTCCTACTCATTAGCCTGTGAAATTACCCAGCCTATAAAAGCTAACCCCACCATGTGTAGCGGCTGCACTAGCCTCCAATGGCCCACACTCTGTGGACTGTATGTCTCTCAGAGTAAACCCACATCTTACCTAATACTTTGTCTCTCATTGAATTTTTTCTGCAATGAGACATCAAGAACCTGAGCTTCATTAGGTCCTAAAACAAGATCTGTCATCTCAGTTGGAAGAGCTGAGTAGGAAGAATTCAGTTTTGACTGGGTTCAAGTTCCAGCCTCGTGAGTTCAACTCCCAAGCAGGGTTTTTGGCTGGGCCCGAGTCCTGGTGGCTCAGATGGTAAAGAATATGCCTGCAGTGCAGGAGACCCGGGTTTAATCCATGGGTTGGGAAGATCCTCTGGAGAAGGGAATAGCAACCCATTCTAAAATTCTTGCCTGGAGGATTCCACAGACAGAGGAGCCTGGCAGGCTACAGTCCACGGGGTCACATAGAGTTGGACACGACTGACTGACTAACACACAGTATTGGCACATTAGTTCAAGTCCCAATCTGAGGTAAACAGTCCCATCGCTTTAGTTAAGTTCAGTTGCTCAGTCATGTCCAACTTTTTCCAACCCCATGGATTGCAGGACGCCAGGCTTCCCTGTCCATCACCAACTCCCAAGCCTACTCAAACTCATATTCATTGAGTCAGTGATGCCATCCAGCCAACTCATCCTCTGTCATCCCCTTGTCCTCCTACCCTCATTCTTTCCCAGCATCAGGGTCTTTTCCAATGAACCAGTTCTTCGGTTCAGATGGCCAAAGTATTGAAGTTTCAGCTTCAGCATCAGTCCTTCCAATGAACATTCAGGACTGATTTCCTTTAGGATGGACTGGATGAATCTCCTTGAAGTCTGAGGAACTCTCAAGAGTCTTCTGCAACAACACAGTCCAAAAGCATCAATTCTTTGGCACTCAGCTTTCTTTATACTCCAATTCTCACATCCATACATGACTACTGGAAAAACCATAGCCTTGACTAGATGGACCTTTGTTGGCAAAGTAATGTCTCCACTTTTTAATATGCTATCTAGGTTAATCATAACTTTTCTTTCAAGGAGTAAACGTCTTTTAATTTCATGACTACAGTCACCATCTGCAGTGATTTTGGAGCCTAAAAAAAAATAAAGGCGCTCACTGTTTCCACTGTTTCCCCATCTATTTGCCATGCAGTGGTGACAGCAGATGCCATGATCTTAGTTTTCTGAATGTTGAGCTTTAAGCCAACTTTTTCACTCTCCTCTTTCACTTTCATCAAGAGGCTCTTTAGTTCTTCTTCACTTTCTGCCATAAGGGTGGTGTCATCTGCATATCTAAGGTTATTAACATTTCTCCAGGCAATCTTGATTCTAACCTGTGCTCCATTCAGCCCAGCATTTCTCATGATGTACTCTGCATATAAGTTAAATAAGCAGGGGAACAATATACAGCCTTGATGTACTCCTTTCCCTATTTGAAACCAGTCTGTTGTTCCATGTCCAGTTCTAACTGTTGCTTCCTGATCTGCATACAGATTTCTCAGGAGGCAGATCAGGTGGTCTGGTATTCCCATCTCTTTCAGAATTTTCCACAGTTTGTTGTGATCCACACAGCCAAAGGCTTTGGCATAGTCAATAAAGCAGAAATAAATAGATGTCTTTCTGGAACTCTCCTGCTTTTGCGATTATCCAGCAGATGTTGGCAATTTGATCTCTGGTTCCTCTGCCTTTTCTAAATCCAGCTTGAACATCTGGAGGTTCACGGTTCACGTATTGCTGAAGCCTGGCTTGGAGAATTTCGAGCATTACTTTACTAGCGTGTGAGATGAGTGCAACTGTGCGGTAGTTTGAGCATTCTTTGGCATTGCCTTTCTTTGGGATTGGAATGAAAACTGACCTTTTTCAGTCCTGTGGCCACTGCTGAGTTTTCTAAATTTGCTGGCATATTGCGTGCAGCACTTTCACAGCATCAACTTTTAGGATTTGAAATACCTCAAGTGGAATTCCATCGCCTCCACTAGCTTTGTTCGTAGAGATGCTCCTAAGGCCCAGTTGACTTCACATTCCA